>JAQMCX010000028.1:994590-1037709 GCA_029814765.1 Acanthurus leucopareius | reverse complement strand
TGGATGATCCTCAGCTGCCCTCAGGAGCTCTGATAGACCAGGCCAAACACCTGGGCAACCTGACCTTCAACATCTGGAAAAAGATGAAGGAGATGGTCTCCTACACTCCTGTGATCCTGGACCCAATCACTGCTCGCCCTGATCTCATCCTGTCTGAAGATCTGGCCAGCATGAGACGAGGAGATGAAGTACAGCAGCTTCCTGATAATCCAGAGAGGTTTGATTATTGGCGCTCTGTTTTGGGCTCTGAGGGCTTTAACTCAGGGACTCACAGCTGGGATGTGGAGGTTGGAGACAGTACATTCTGGTTTCTGGGTGTTGCTGCAGAGTCTGTTCAGAGGAAAGGAACAATTCAGTCTGGATTATGGAGAATAGGGTTCTATAAAGGTAAATACTCTGCAAGGTCACCACCAAGTGGATCCACTGTTCTCCAAGTGCAGAAGAAGCTCCAGAGGATCAGAGTGAATCTGGACTGGAATGAAGGAAAACTGTCGTTCTCTGATCCTGATACTAACACACACATACACACCTTCACACACACTTTCACTGAGAGGTTGTTTCCATACATTTTCACTGTAGATAACCTGCAGATTTTACCACAGAAGGTGTGTGTGACAGTGAAACAGAGCAGTTAGAGACAAACAGGACGATTATATTGATGATTATTTCTGAAGGAAAAGTCACTGAATTGAAGCTGTGAAGCTTCTCCTGCTGTCACATGACTCCACTGATGGTTTTTCTTTATGATCAACTTTATTTCCATTTGTGTTTTTTTCTTTGACAATCAGTTTTTTGCCAACATTTGCATTATACATGTATCAGACTTATTGTCTGAACTTTTATTTGGCTCTTTTTTTATTAGTTCTGTTACTTATTTGTGTGTCAAAAACCAACAGTTTTTTTGTGGAAACAGAATTTTATCAAGGAATCAATCACTGCATGTTTGAGCAACTGATCATTGTCCAGATCCAACTATTTGAAATCAAAGTCGGGATTGTAAAGTTTTAAAACATTTGTAATAAATGCTGAACTACATGAATGAAATGTTAACAGTTTGTAAAATATGTTTGAAACTATCTAAAACATTTGTACAGTTTTCTTTCTTTGATGTAAAGAGTTTGATGTGATTCTGACTGTCAACAGAAACATGAAAACAAACACAAAAGTGATGAAAAAACAGTCAAAACTTTGAAACACAAGTAATTTTGTTTTGTCAAAACTATGACATTAAAAATCTGTTAACTTGGTTTTTGTCTTTTGTGTCCAACAAAAAAAATAATAAGACTTTAAAATTATTTCTAGTTTTCGCCAGAGACGATCTTGTATGTTGCACATCATCCATCTTCCAGTATTTGCAGGCTGACAGGAGGAACAATTCCTTCGTAGAAACAATAATTAACTCATTAATTCTTCATCAACATGTTCATCAAATGGTTTCAGTCTGGTTTGATAAGTTTGAGTCTGTGACATGTTTCCATAGTTGGTAAAGCAGTGACTCACTGCAGGCTGTGACGTGTCGGCTCTCATTAAGAAACAGGAAACAAACATCTGGCTCAGTGTTCATCGAGTCTTTTGTCCACCTGCTGCCTCCCTGAGATGTTTCATGGCATCATGAACAACGTGACCATCTTCGTTCCTGACGGACAGGAATCGTGACTCACACAGAGATCCGTCTCATGAAAACCTAAAAACAGATCAGGTTAGACTTCTGAACAGCTGTTTTTCTTCAGCAGATCCTTTGCTTCAGCTTCGTCCACACAGAGATCTTGAAGTGTTTGTTCTTCTGATTCGTTCACTGAACATTTCTTACATAACACACGCATGTAATTATTGATGTTGTACCTGTCACGACCTGGCTCAAAGCCATGACAAAAACGAGGAGACGTACGTTTTTAAAGTAAAAACGAAATGATTTTATTACAAACAATTTAAAATTAGGAAATTGGCAACATAATCAAATACTAACTGAACTAACAAATAAACTAAGAACAGAGCAGAGAGTGAGGAGTAGGGCCAGCTCTTATACACCCGTGGACAGGCCAGGTCCACCCAGGTGTGGCAAGCCCCACCTACGACCTGCAGGGAAAGACAAGACAACACAAACGAGGGGACACAGAACACAACAGCAGGCCCTAGAGGCAGGAGGCCGTCACATACCTAAAACAACATTCATGCAGTTTTTAAAAGGCTGATTTAAAACAAGTTTTACATTTTGGGATGTGAGTTTTTCCCTCTCTGATATTAAAAAAAAACATTGAGTGTATTCCCAAATGTTTCATATGTTATCAATGTAAATCCTGAGCTTTTCTGTCAGTTTCTAAAACCAGAAAATCTGGATTTGATTGATCTGATGTGACGCTGAGCTCACTGTTCCTCTCACGTTCCTCAACTCGTCTTCCTGCTCAGGATGAAGGTGGGCAGGAAAGAGTTTTCCTCCTGTGATTCCTGTGTTGAAAACATCAGTAACGTGAAGGATGCTGTCGACTCCCCCGAACTCAGCCACCGTGACCGTTCACTCGACCCGCTGCTGCGTTTCTGTCGCTCTGAGGAGAGAAGCTTCCCAGAGGTAAAGAGCTGCCACAGATTCCCAACTTTCCTGCTTTCAGGAGGAGCCTCAACGCATCATCAGGTGACCTACAGAGGACATACGGGCTCAGAGAGCAGCGGCTGGCGTTGATTCACAGTTTCTGTTTGATTTCATCATTTTTCTCTTTGCTGTGATGTTTCACTGCATGTGTTAAGACTTAAGGGGCAGTTCTGAAGTATAACCATCTTTATTTCATGCAAAATAGAACCAACATTACTAATAAAGACCATCATCAAAGTGTTTTCTTGGATTAAATACATTGTCAAAATAAAGCAGTGGGTTGATGATGTATCAGTATGTTCAGCTCTGCTGTGACGTTTCTCTCTTTGACTTTGTCTCTGTTTCTTCATGTGGATCTGTTCAGTGTTGTGGAAAAATGCATAAAATCCAATAAAGAAGAGGAACAATAAACTGGTATCCAGTTCTAGGCATACAGAGGCAACCAAGCGGTGCATTCTGGGTCATAAATCAATGTTACTGACAACTGTCCACACTGTCTCAGTAACTGACACAAAGCGAGTGAAAGCAGTGAGATCAGCTGGTGCTTTGACCCGAAGCCAAACGTTCAATCTGATGCAGGACTGAAGCTCTGATCCAGTCTGCTCACACACACACACACACACACACACACACTCACCAGCAGAGATGCATCAACAACTAAAGGCTGTTTGGTCAGATGAAGGTTCACACACATGCTAAAATACACAGGTGGTCTGCGAGAGGCCAGCCACGGCGATTAGGACCCCTCCCCAGGGTGCCGTGCATCTTATCTCCTCCTCCTCGTGCAGCGCCTGTTAGCTAGCTAACAGATAGAGGACAGCTTGCAGACATCTGCAAGAGCACCGGAGAGCAGATAAGCAATAAATTAGAGGCGAGTGGAGGAAAGGTCCATGTAACACGGCCCGAGGGTCGGGCTGCATCAGCAGTTATCTCAGGGTGTGAGGTTGGCTGGAGGAACCTGACCACCTTTAAGAGGAGATCCCACTCTGAGCCTCACTTCAGAGATTCAGGGTTTGTTACATATCAGAGTTTGTATTTAATTAACTACATGATACAATGTTCAGTGGCATCCTGTGAGATCTGAGGTGAGCGGTATCAGAAAGCATTCTTAGAGAATCTGGATCATAAATTCCATTAACAAACTTTGACAATCACAGCGTGACACTTTCCTGCAGGTTCTGAATCCAGACTGCAGGATTCATGTGTGTGTGAACGAATGATCCTTTTTTCTGACCGTCAGCACAGTTTCCAAATTCAAAATCTGTGTCACAAATCATAAAAATTTAACTATGTTCTTATTTTACAAGCAAACTTTTATTGACCTTTAGGAGACAGGGGTGAATGTTTGACTGGCTTTCAGCTGTTTGTGAGAGCCTTTCAAAATAAAAGACGCCTTGGTTTGCTGAGTTTTGTGCTCGTGATGTTGCACTTGCATGATGTTTGGCTGTTGATGAAGTTTTCCACTTGCTTGTTTTTGATCCTGAGTGAAATCAGCCTGTTTGGAGTTTCAGCCTGTGAATGTTTCAGCCAGATGTTCGCCAGCTGTTTTCAAAATATATCTGAGTTTCCAATTTAATTTGTGACAAAGGTTTTCAGGAAGTGACCTCACCTTAATGTAGTCAGCACGTACATGCTGTTGTATGCACAAAATTTTGACACTGTCACAAATCCCAGTTTTCACTGGACTTTTCTGCTCTTTAAGATTCACTGGAGTCACAGAGTCGTGACTGATTATCAGGTGATGACACTCAGGTGAGTGAGACTCATCACAGGAGCCCCCCCCCCCCATCCATGGCGAACATGCTCACAGTGTTTCAGGTGACCTTTACATCCCGATGCTGCTCTGTCAGGTATCCACACACCTTGGTGGCTGTGCTGCATGAGCTGTTGATGGGAACATTTAATCCATGACATTTAGCCGACACTCGTCAGCTGGGTGACTCTAAGTGAGAAGGTCTTTAGTGTCGGAGTCGAGGACGGAGCGATTTATCACACAGCTGTGATGGTGGAGTGAAACTTTAACCTTTCAGAGAATCTGAAACCAGCATGCAGCTCCGTTTGCTGTGGAACCTGAGAGGAGAAACATGGTTTGATGGAGGGAAATAATGGAGGGATGGCACATGAACAGCAGAACAGAGGGAGGTGCAGAGGCGGAGAGGGAGGATGAGGCAGGTGGTGGATGGATGAATGGATTGATTGATGGAGCGACGTAAGGAAAGGAGGACACTGAACGGAGAGAGGGCTGGGAGGGCGAAGGAGGACATCGAATGGAGGGAAGGCTGGAGGGGGCTGAAATCTGATGTGATGGTGATCAACAGAACAGATGCAGAGAAATGAAAGGAAGGAGGAGAAGAAATGTGAGAAAAGAAAGGGAGCGAGAGGGAGAGAGAGACGGAGAGAGAGACAGAGAGAGACAGAGAGAGAGACAGACAGAGAGAGAGACAGAGAGAGACAGAGAGAGAGACAGAGAGAGACAGAGAGAGAGACAGACAGAGGGAGAGAGACAGAGAGAGGCAGACAGAGGGAGAGACAGACAGAGGGAGAGCAGCGAGTGACGCATGAGAGACTCCGGAGCCTCCGGGCAGACTTCCACCATCAGTGGGTGTGTTCCTCCATCCTCCAGCCCGCTGCCATGGCAACCCCACACACACTCTGCTGTGTGGGGTGTGATGCTGGATGTGAGCCCTGGAACCTGGATGACGTGGAAGAGAAGCTGCTGCGTTTGCCTGCTGTGTTTCAGACCGAATGTGGCTCATCACTGACTTTCCCAGCATGCACAGCAACCTTCTCCTTCAGACTCACGGAGGCTTTTCTGCTCCGACTTTCAGCTTCAGTCTATCTGAGATGTTTCATCTCATTTCACAGCCACATTTTTTAAACCTGAAATTACAAAATGCTCATTACAACACACACACACACACACACACACACAGAGGATCTCCATCAGGATCCATCAGCACATGAAGAACAGAAAAGATCAGCTGAAACTGGTTGAAGCTTCTGTGATGAGCTGCAGGACCTTCTGACAGATTCAGATTCATGTTCCTGCTGCGAGCTGGTTTCATGTTGAAGGAAAAGCCTTTTGGACTGAAGGTCTCCCTGTAAAGTGCAGCAGCAGAGTTTGTGATCCAGAGTCGGAAAGCGTCTGAGAACCGACCTCGGACACGGCGCCGACACTCTGCCCTCTGGTAGGCGCTGTTTCTGACCCTGCGCTCTGATCTGCAGCGTGCTGGATGAGGATGCTCCTCTGTGAGGATGAAGGATCATCACATGAATGCTCCACATCCTTGGCCCCACACAGATCCACACAGCAGAGTCTGAGCCACATTCAGCCTCAGAAAACCTTCAACTGTTTCCACAAAGAACATCTGAACAAAGAGCAGGAGCCATCTGTGAGGGAATCATGATGATGATGATGTCTGCAGATGGAGGACATGTTGGTCCTTTAACATCATCCAGAATCACGTTCTGCTCAGCAGATGAGGCTCATTCATGCATGATGGGATTTAAAAAATTAAAGCAGTTTTATATTTTTTTAAATTGACAGGATTTTATCTCAGCATCTTCTCAGATGGATCCAGACCTTCCCAACCTGCAGACCTTCTGTTCATCAGTGTGATTAAAAACGATAACAGAAGTTTGTTTTGTCCAATCAGCTGTTGGACCTTTAATCCGGCACAATCACACACATGAACTTCATGTCTGAACTCAGCAGTAAAAGCTGAAATCTGACTTTTCTGATCTCCACTTCTGGTCACAACAGACCAAGTGGTCTCACAAACAGAACCTGCTGGAGAAACTTCATGTTTTTGTTCTTCTGGCTTTTTTTTTTACCTCTTGAGGCGAGTTCAGCCTTTAGCTTTAACTGCAGGAACAAGACTTTGGTATTTTAGTGTTTGTAGCTTAACAGATCATCTCCCCTTCTTCTTCAGCAGCTTCTCTCCTCTTTCCTGTGGAATCTTGTTGCTTTCACTGACAAACAGGAAGCTCATGTTTCCTTGGTTTCTCTTTTTTTTGCAGCCGTTCCTTTAACGCCACATGAGTAATGAGCTTTAGGGCTCCGTAGAGACAATCGCTCCCTTATTCTCAGAGCTGAACATTTCTTTCAGGATTATGGAGCAGACTACACGTCACATCTCAGTGGTTTACTTGTAAAGGCTTATTTGAATTATAGAAACATAAGAATATAAATCCCTGACACAGCTGGCAAACACACTCAGGTAATTAGACTTTGCTGTTTACTGAAGCTGAAGCTGAAAATGTTTCAGAGTCGGAGAGACGGCAGAGGATGGAGGCTCAGCAGCAGGAGCATCAGATCAACACCACACATGTGCAACATGTGCATTTTATTTATGCTGCATTTGTGTTGAGTGATACGTTCATGGCTTTAGGAGGAAAGATGGCGGCCGCTGAGTTCCTTCTTCATCCTAAACTCAGGTGACAAAGTGACTGTTGGACGAGTTCAAACCCACATTCCTGAAACTGCAGTGAGATCGGCATCGTCTGTTTTGCTTCTGAGGGAGATGAAACTTTGAGTCTAAATGTTTGTTTCATGTTTTTATGGAGAAATGTCTCTTCAGCCTGAGACCTGCACACCGGCCACAGTATCTGCTCTGCTTCACTGATAAATCACTGCACTTTACCAGATGTGCACCAGATGAAAAACATGCAACATCAATCAGACTGCAACTTTGGAGAATCAGCAGCGTTTGAACTTCACACAGAGAAGCGACAGAAAGATCTGAGCGTCGCTGTGAAGCTGCATGAAGCCCAGATGAGCCTGACATGAGTCTCTCTGGAGCTTCATCACCTTTTTTTCATCTCACACGTTCATGGTGAAAATATGGACTAGAGCGGCTTTGAGGCCGAGCTTCCTCGCAACTCCTTCATTTGGGATTATCGCTGCGTCCCTGTGTGTGTGTATGTGGCTGCAGCCATGAAGACGCCCTTCAGAGCCGATGACACGTTCATTCAGTTTCCACGACTTTAATCTTGAAGAGGAGGGATTTAAAAAAGCTGACCCCAGATCAGCGTCTGTGTGACACCTGAGTTAAACACTAATACCCATAATTCCCTGAACCTGCAGTCTGATCTCGTCCTCTTGATGACCTGATCGTGCCTTCACGGTGACACCAGGATGCTCTTGAAAACGCTCCGTGCACCACGCAGGTCATGGGTTAATTAGTTTTTAATGCGAGATTTGAACTGAAGCTGCGATGCATTCAAACATCACAAGAGCTCATTTCAGCTCTAATGTGTCGTTTATGGAAAAGCTCTCCTCTGTAAAATCCCACGATTAGAGCAGAGTGCTCTTCTCCATCACTGTAACCATCAGATCATCATGTCACAGCAATCTGCCGCTCGCTTTGGATTCTTCTTCTGCATGAAACGGAAACTGATGGCTGATAATACAGAGAGAGAAACATCTGGATGCATCTGCACAAGGAGCGAACATGCTGCATGGTGCTGAAGGTGGTGAGACGGGTTCTTCTCTGTTCAGCTTCAGTTCAGTAAAAGTTCAGAAACGTCAGTGTTTCATCACCATCAGCATCATTTTCAGTTCCTGCCTGCAGAGACAATAAACTTTTCATTTTGAGTCTAATTTGGCAAAACTTTATAAAACGGTTGAGACTCAGAGTTCATGATGTAAAAAGTGAGTCCAGTTCTTTCTGAAATCGTGAAACTGAACACAAACTCAGAGCTTTGTTTGATTCCTGGAGCTTCATATGCAAGTCAACACTTCAGTTTACAAAAAGGTTCCAAATAATTAAAAACTGGTTGCGTTTTTTTCACTTCACTTATAATATTCAGGTGCAACAACTCACAAACCTGCAGGATGTTTTTTAAACATGAAGTCGTCTTTATCTGTTTCTGCTGACACCATTTGAACAAGTTTACATGTTTATTACCAACTAAAAGTTGCTCCCTTTCTTCCGCTCAGTTTGATGGAATCAGCTGACACAGTTTGTTCAAACAGCTGCTGCGTGACGGCAGATTTCACACTCTGAACTCTCAGAACCAGACATCTTTGTGTTTGTAAGATGATTCAGCTGCAGGTCGAGAACGAGAGCGAAGCCGAGCCGTGACGTCAGCAGATCTGCAAGTCAGCAGCTTTTCTCTTGTCACACAGACAAACGCAAACTGACCCACACGAGCGTGAATATGGCCAACACGCATGTGTGCAGGCTTAACGCATGCAAATACACACACACACACACATACATGTGCGTGCACGGAGAACAATGACTCATGTTCTGCGTTTTGATGCAATCAGGTTAATGATATTAATCCGATGTTTCAGTCAGTAACTCAGACGGTCACATGACCTCGAGCTGAGTCTCTGTGAGGACGTATAGATTTTCCCTGAGTGAACAAAGCTTTATTGTTATTGTTATTATTATGCTGATGATACACGTTTGGATCCGTTTGTCAGATTAAATTGTGATTAAAATGCAAACATGTGCAGCTGACGTCTGGATCGGAGCTGCAGCTCAGAAACGAGGACGAGTTGTTCTCAAACACAAAGTCTTCAGGGGACGAAAAGGAAACTAACGTCCAACTGAGACACGACTCAGGAAACAGAGAAGCTGTTTGTCAAAGTCACAATCCTTCAGCTTTTCATCAGATTTTCACATTTTAAACACAATTCTATGAAGCTTATATTAGATATCAGATATTTACTGGATGGATTTCTGTGTTTTGTGACCAGACGTCACATTTGGTTTCTGTGTTTCTTTACTTTCTGTAAATCAGCAGTGAATTCAGTCTCTTGGTGTGAGGAAATAAATCAACACGTCCTTTAAAGACACTTAAATCCTCTGTGTTTGTTTATCAGCTCACATCAAGTGATTTCAGAACTTATTCAGGGAATAATTCAGTTTGCAAAGAAGGTTGTAAATCATCAATATACACCTGAACATCTGCAGTCAAATCTTGTTTTCTTAAAGACGAGAATTTAAACACATTTGGAAACAAAAGTGTCGTCAATAAATATCTTAAAACTACAGCAGAAACTCACAATGATGTTATTTTTAACTCTGACTCTTTGTAAAATTTTCTTTTTACTCCTTTTTATCTTTCCGTCCTTTCACTAATCACCTGCACAGGTGCTTCTTTCTCTGCTGCCGATCAGCTTTCTGTCCTCTCGGCTGCAGACGCTTCGTCCCTTTGAATTGTTCTTCTGTTGCATTTAATGACCGTCAGGAACGAGTGTTTGAAAAAATGGTCTCCAGAGTCTGAAGAACAGCAGAGGACATGAGGAAACTCGGCTCAGCTCAGGTGGAAAACAGACAGGTTCTGTTCACTTGATTCACAGTTAAAGATTCAAGGTGAAGAAACTTAAGATACAAGACAACGAACAAAATAAGAGTTTCAAGTTTCCTCTTTTCTAAAGGCAACAAACACAAAACAAGAGCTTTAAGATTCAGAAAAAAACTACAAGGAGTTTAAAACCTGTTTCACAGCTGAGAGTCGACGAGCTAATCAAGGCAGAAACACAAAGCCCCAAATTAAATTAGTTCTGCAAGCAACAGGTGTTCTGATTAAAGTGTACAGAAGCTTTTCAGAATAAAATGACGCTGCGATCACAGTGCTGTGGATGCAAACACAGAAACAAAGAAAAACAGCCTGAAATCACATTTATTTCAGCTTTCAGCTTTAAAAACAGCAACACTCTGCTGAGGTGAAACCAGTTAGACGTCACACATCAGCTGTTCTCCTCTGTCTTCTCTCATTGGTCATCATGCAGAGCAGTTGCATGTGCAGACGGGCTGAAATGTGCTTTAATGTGTGTAACTCTGTTCATGTGACACACATTCGTGCTCATGTGCATCATTATTTCACATCCACTGCTCTCTGAAGCTCAGTCATCGTCTCTGTCACAGTAACTGTAACTGTAACTGACTGCAGCAAAGCAGCCACAAAGACAAAGAAGACAGGGGCCATGAGGAGACGATGAAATCAGAAATTACTGGAGCTCAAAGGAGACGATGAACGAATGAACGTAGTGCAAACGTGTATCTAAGCTTCACTTCTTCACTTAATGCAGCTTTCATTCATCAGACTGGAGCCAAAATGGCAGCCGAGCGAAGGTCACCAACACAGAGAGCTCCAGCAGAGACACTACAGTCTGTTTGTGAGGAACTTCCTGGTTTGCTGCAGCTCGTTGTGACGTCAGGCTGCAGGAAGCAGATCCTCAGCTCTGAAACACTGCTGACAGGAAACTTTCTGCTGATGAAAGCTGGAAAAAAAGAGGGAAGCAGGGGGAGAAGGTTTATTGTTGCCGCATTCTGATCTTTATTTGCTGCTCAGAACATTACAGTGAAGAGTGTGTGTGTTTCATGATGTGTCGTAAAGACAGACGTCCTGTTAAAACGAGTCACACACAGACTGAGACTCCGGCCTGATGGAGACTCCATGTCAGGGAACAGAGACTCACATGAGGCCTGAAGAAAGTTCATCTGCTCCAAAGAGCTTCATGAGCGAGAGGAGAAAAGATGGAGACTCAGCAAGAAAATGGAGTGTTTCCTCAGAGATGTTTGCAGTCCTGAGCCCGAAGCACAGAGACTCATCAGAGGGAGAGAAAGGTCACAGAGAAGGAAACCAAAGTGAGGACATACGACCTGGACTCGTGATGGAAGAGACTTGTTGGCTCTGAGCCTCAGGGAGCAGGAGAGGTCAGGAACAACGAGGAGGATGGAGACAGACAGACACAGAGACATGAAGAGGAGAAGCACACCAATGGAGGAGGTGAGACAGGAGGAGGGAGACGCAGATGAAGAGGCTTCATGTGGAGAAACAGTGTTTTACTCGTGTTTCTTCCCCCATCAAAGCAATCAGCTGCAGACCTGCAGGGCTCCGAATGTTTCGTGTCTGATCAAACATCTGATCTTTAGTCTGCAACCAGACGAAAACAGAGAGAGAAGACGAAGACAAAGGTGTCATCGCAAAGAGATGGAGAGATAAAAGGAAGCAGGGGATGATGGGAATCTCATGAACCCTCGAGAAAGAAAGAAAGAAAGAAAGAGAGAAAGAGAGAGAGAGAGGGATTAGTGAGTGAAAAAGATGCAGAGAAAGAACGAGTGCAGAGGAAGAATCTCTCTCTGAAAGAAAGAGATGAGTTTAATCTTCAGGACGTGATGTGTTTTTGTTCAGAGAAACACATTAAAGACGAAGCAGAAGCTTCACCTTCAAGCGTCCGCCATCACCGGATCCACCGTGAGGTTCTTCTGTCGCCATCCTGGAAAAAACAGCAGGTCACAGAGGTGGAGATCAGATCTGTCAGCAGGCATCAATCACTTTTATCATCAGCAGTTTTTATCACGACGACATAATCTGCATGTGAACGCACCACAACACAAAGTCACATGACCTCACGACTCAGTTTCTCCTCCACGTTTTCATCATATTTCACTAAAACAGGTAAAGAACCAATAAGAGTCCTGATGAGTTTCTGTCGTCACCGGAGATAAAACACCTGAATCCTCTCAGATCCATCATCACTCCTCTGGAAAACCTCCTCTCTCCTCACTCCTCTCCTCTCTTCTCTCTCTTCACTCCTGTCCTCTCTCCTTTCCTGTCTTCTCCTCTCCTCTCCTCTTCTCTTCTCCTCTCCTCTCCTTCCGTTGAGAACTTGGGCAACTCTCAGTCTGAAGGCGCTGAGATGCCGTCTCAGGCTGCAGAGGAAGCGGCTTCTACGAGCTCTGCAGGCATAGAAAATGCTGCCTTAGCAGTGAAGTGCTCATTAGCCAGGCATCATGTGAGGGAGAAGATATGGACTTTGACTCAGAGTCAGATATTGTATCTGTGTGTGAAAGCAACAGGAATACAGATGATCTCTATTCTTTAGAGGACATAAATAATTTCCTTGATGTAACTTTTAAAAAGTCTGTCAAAGTGAGTGATTACTTTAGTGACACTGAAAAGTTCATCAAATCTGTGGACATATTGAAAAGACTGGCTGGTTTTGATCTTTTGGATGAAAAAAAACATTTCCGCCTTAAAAAGCACATCACAACACTGAGAAAGGCAAAAACTGATAGACCTGTTGGAAAAACAAAAAAGTAAAATGATCATGTATCACTCTGTGCTTTCCTCTTTTTACTGTTCTCTGCTTGCTTCTTCATACCTGTTTCCGCTCTCTTACCTCTCTATGCAGAACATTAAAATAGGGTCTTTGAGCATTAATGGTGGGAGGGACAGACAGAAAAGGGCATTAATTTCTGAAGTTGCTACTCTAAGGATAGATGTGCTTTTTTTGCAAGAGACACATAGTAATCCAGCAGATGAGGTAGATTGGAGTTTATGGTGGGAGGGCTCGTATACCCTTAGCCATGGCACCAACTTCAGTGGAGGGGTAGCTGTTCTGTTTAGACCAGCTGCAAATGCAATGGTTTTATCTTCTACTGAAGTAGTGAAAGGTCAACTGTTGATTGCTAGGGCTGAAATAGAGAGTTCTGTGTTTTGTTTTGTTAATGTGTATGCCCCAAATCAGGGACCTGAAAGAGCAGGATTTTTTACCCTGCTAAAAAATTAATTGATTAATTATCACCAGGACCAATTAATTATTGGTGGGGATTTTAACTGTACTCTGGATTTTACTATGGATAGGACAGGCGAGGAGCCCCACCCACATTCATCTCAGAGTCTTAATAATATCATCACACACTTGGACCTGTTAGACACTTGGAGGGTTAAGCATCCAACATCCAGACAGTACACATCGGTGAGGGTTGGTGACAACAGGGTGAGTGCAGCCGGATTAGACAGGCTCTACATTTCCCAGAATCTGAGTTCCAGATTAATTCACAGCAACATAAGTCCAGTTGGCTTCACTGATCATCACTTTTTCACCATCAACTTGGTCAGCTCACCAGGGGATAGGGTTAAGTTCCACTGGTTTTTTAATAACAAAATGTTGCAAGACATTACTTTCTGTCACAGTTTTGGACACTTTTGGCAGGAATGGAAAGAAAAAAAAGGTAGTTATAGTTCTTTGAAGCAGTGGTGGGAGGTTGGGAATGCACAAATTCATGGTTTTTTGTCAGCAGTATACCTCCCATTCCACTGCTAAAATCAAGGCAGCAGTTCAGGAACTGGAAGCCAACATTACAAACATTGAGGAAGGGTTGCATCGGGTTTCTGATCCTGCTATGGGTCATCTGCTGCAGGAGAAGAAGCTTGAGTTGAGCTCCTTCCTGCAGGAAAGGGTGAAGGGGGCCCTTGTCAGGTCTCGTTTCCTCCAGCTAAAAGAAATGGATGCCCCGACTTCTTTCTTTTTTAATCTGGAGAAATCGGTGGCACAGAGGAAGCAGATTACCTGTCTTAAACTTCCAGAAGGCAGGGTGACCACAAACCCAGGTGAGATGAGGAGCTGTGCTATGGATTTCTACACTGACCTCTTCAGGGCGGAGCAGTGCAGCATGGAGTGTCGTGAGGAGCTCCTGGAGGGGCTTCCTCAGCTCAGCCTGGAGGAGAAAGCTGCGCTGGACTGTGAGCTCACTCTGGAGGAGTTGACAGTTGCTGTCAACCAGTTGGCATCAGGACGGGCACCTGGGATTGATGGTCTCTCTGCTGACTTTTTTAAGCATTTCTGGAACACTCTTGGCCCTGAGTTGCATGCTGTTTTGCTGGAGTGCTTCAGAGCAGGATCTCTCCCTGTCTCCTGTTGATGAGCAGTACTTTCCCTGCTGCCCAAGAAAGGAGACCTGGCCTTACTTAAGTACTCGAGGCCAGTGGCCCTCCTCTGTACGGACTATAAAGTACTCTCCAGAACCCTATCAAATAGACTAAAAGACATCTTGGAAATGATTGTGCACACAGATCAAACATATTGTGTGCCTGACAGGACAATCATGGACAATATTTTCCTCATTTGAAATGTTATTGATGTTTGTAGGTCCGATACTAATGTCAATTTTTGTATTGTGTGTTTGGACCTGGAGAAGGCTTTTGACAGGGTGGATCACTCATATTTATTTTCTGCACTCAGGGCTTTTGGTTTTGGTGATGGGTTTCTGGCTTGGATTGGTTTATTGTACAGTGGGGCACAATGTTTGGTGAAGACAGGGGCAGGGCTGAGTCAGCCAGTCCCTGTACAGCGAGGGATCAGGCAAGGCTGTCTGATTTCAGGTCAGCTTTACAGCTTGGCTATTGAGCCCTTGCTGCGCAAATTGAGGGATCAACTCAGTGGTCTCTTTTTGTCTGGGTCCTCGGATCTTGATCATCCCCTAACTGTGTCTGCTTATGCAGATGATGTCAGTGTTTTTATTACAAACCAGGGGGATGTTCAATGTTTGCAGGACACCCTGTCCCTGTACGAAAGGGCCTCAACTGCACAGGTGAACTGGGCAAAAAGTGAGGCTTTGTTGATGGGACATTGGAGGGATCAGGCAGCGCCCAGTCTGCCTGGAGGACTTCAGTGGGGGAAGGAGGGGCTAAAAGTGCTGGGTGTTTTTTTGGGCACAGAGGACTTTCAGGGTAGGAACTGGGAAGGTGTTAGGGAGAAAGTGTGCGCGAGGTTGTCTAAATGGAAATGGTTGCTACCCCAGTTGTCATATAGGGGAAGAGTTCTGGTTGCCAATATCTTGGTCGCCTCAGCCCTTTTGCACAGGTTCAACGTCTTGATGCCACCAAGGAGCCTGATAGAAGACATTCAGAGGGCCATCGTGGACTTCTTCTGGTCAGGGAAGCACTGGGTTCGGGCAGCAGCCCTCTATCTGCCTGTGGCTGAAGGGGGACAGGGGCTGATTGACATCCAGTCCAAGATTGCCTCCTTTAGACTCCAGGCTGCACAAAGACTGCTGTATACCTCTGGCCCAGGTTGGCTTGGTACAGCTCGTCTGCTGCTCAGGAGAGCTGGGTGCCTGGGCTCTGATAAACAGCTCTTCCTTTTACAGAATGAAGATGTGGATTTTGTTGGACTGACACCTTTCTACAGCTCCATGTTGCAGGCGTGGAGGGTCTTCAAGGTTGCACGTACCCCAGATGAAAGTCCAGGTATGTGGTTGTTTGAGGAACCTTTGTTTTTTAACAACTTTCTGAGGACTCAGACGATGCAGTCTGCCAGCCTGCGAGCCAGCCTCAGAGAAGCTGGCTGCACCAAACTGGGCCATCTGATGAAGATGACAGTGGACATGCTGAGAATGAGGAGCAACATTACTTCTGTCAGGCTCATCAACAAAGTGGTGCAGGAAGTCTGTGCTGCCCTGCTGAAAAACCTGAGAGTGGGTGCAGAAAGTCGAACTCTGTGCGACCAATGGACTGAGGAGGGTGATTGCAGCTTCCTCTCCCTGCGCATCACCCCAGCAGTGGGGGAGTGGCAAGAGGGAGGGGGTCAGCTGCTGTCATTTGCAACCCCTCACCTGGACACTTTCAAGGATGCAGGGAAAAAAGCACACTACCATGTATGTGTGAAGGTTCTGAACCTGCACTCGTTGGCAGGGCTGAAGAAGTCGAGGTGGACTGAGTTTTTTGGCACAGAGTTTTCCCCGAAAGGCAGCTGGCGGTACCTATACAAGCTGCCCGTTGAAAAGCGGACAGCAGACCTCCAGTGGAGGGTTGTACACGGTGCAATAGCCACAAACAGATACAGAGCGCACCTGGATCCAGGGGTGGGGGAGGAGTGTATTTTCTGTGGTCAGAGGGAGACTTTGTTTCATTTATTTGTACAGTGTCCCCGGCTGTCGGCATTGTTTGAACATTTAAAAGAGTGTTTTCAGGGGTTTGGGGAGGTTTTTTCTTTCACCTTGTTCATCTTTGGCCCAAAGTACTGTGCACGGAAGAAAAGTGTTCACACACTGATCAACTTCATATCTGGTTCTGCCAAGTTGGCCATTTGGTTAACGCACAAGAACCAGGCGCAAGGTGTCGGCAGTGTGGAGCCGGTGCTGGTTCTGGAGGGCCTGTTAAAGGCCAGACTAAGAGTGGAACACGCCTATTATAGGATGACGGACAATTTGTTGGCTTTTTGTCAAATATGGATTGTTGGGGGGGTTCTATGCTCTGTGGGGGAAGATGAGGGATTGAGTGTAAATTTCTGATTGAAAAGAGTCATTTTCTGTTTTCTGGTAATTTATCAATAAAGGGATTTTGAAAACCAAAACCTCTCCTCACACCTCTCCTCTCTCCTCCTCTCTCCTCCTCAGACTCACATTCTTTAAGATGGAACACTGAGATCGATTCCTGGCTCAGAGGATGGAGGAGACGAGGAGGCACAAAATGAAGAAATCAGAGGAGCCCATTGAGATGGAGAAAGGCAGGAGATAAAATGAAAAGAAAGTGGTGAAAGAAGAGAGATGGGAGGATGAATGGCAGGGGAGGGGGCATGCAGGTCAGACTTTATACCCCAACATGAAGAGATCAGCCTGCTGCTTTCTGTCAGCTGCTTTCTTCGGCCAAATGATCCAGTAAATCCTTCCTCTGTTGCAGGAAAAATCATTACGGCTGAGAGAAGTGAGTGTGACTCTGCTAAAAAGCTCACAATGACTGAGGAGCATGAAAAGAAGACTTTGTTAAAGACTCCTCCAAACAGAAAGTGCAACAGCAGAGCCGTCTCTGGGAAACAGCAGCTCTTTGAACCTGAAACGAGTCCTGAAGTTCAGAGTTATAGTCCGAAGATGCATGAAACATTTAGTCTCATACAGAAAATATTAAACTAAAGTTCTCTTGAACATGTTCAGGAAAAAGAATGAAGAAAGAAACACTGTCTTAGAGTGTTTTCACACACTGAACATCCGGACGAAGGTTCGTGTTTTTGTCACGTTGTTCACATTTGTTCTGGTTTTGCTTTCACACTTTAATTATTCAAACAGACTAACAGACTTTACGTGACAAACCTGCGTCATATCGTCATCAAGTTCGTGGGTTGTGTGTCTCTGTACTTTACTCTGATTGGTTTGTTGGCGTCTGACGTCAGCGTGTTGAAAATGTCTTGTTTTGTAGTTTGATTGAAGCTTCATGAGTTTTTTCTAGTTGGTCCTTCATAAAGTCTTCAGACCAAATGTTGATAAGACGTTTGGTCTCCTTTTCCCTCCATGAAGTTCATCAGCTCAGTTTTTGTTTTGGTAACAGTCACTTTGTTTTCCGTTTTCTGGGTATCCTGCTGTAACTTCCTGTCATTGGTACGAAGGTCTGAAGGTCCTGGACATGAACCGTACGATGGTTCAGTTTGATCCGGACCGAGACCACCTCTTTTTTAACGGATGCAGCATTAAATAAGAGGTGGTCTTCACCCTCACACAACTAACTCTGTAATCATGCAACAGCCTTGGTGTGTCAGATGGCAAGAACCTTCGCATTTTGTTTAAGTGAGAATCTTTTAAGTCCACCAGTCTTCACGTGTACATGAAGCATGAAGCACTGGAGCTTTTGCGTTTAAAGCTTTCGGGTTCATGGAGCAGTCAGATCATTGAGCTGGGATGTTTCCTGTTTCTGCTCAGAGGAGCCAGGAAGAGAGGCCTTCAGTGAAGTCTCCGAGGAGACGACACTCTCCCTTTGGTATAAATCTCAAGTTCGAGTTCTTCATTTGTCATGTGCGCAACAATTAGAGCGCAGCAGTCGTTGGCAATGAAACTCTCGTTCCCGAGGTCACTCCATAAAGCTCATAAAATAAAAAATATGTAAAAAACACACAGGTGAAAAAAAAAAAGGGAAACTAAGAAAAGGGGATTTCAACACGTTTCATAGGCGCTGAATGTGAAGGCAGTTTCTCACACTTTGTGTGTATGTGTGTGTGTCGGTCAATAGTAAAGTTCAGGACACTGATACACAAACAGATGAACTCTTATGCTGGACACACACACACACACACACACACACACACACACACACACACGCACACACACACACACACTGTACCAACCCACCAGTCTAACTTGAGAATACGTTGAGCTCAGCAGATTTTTGGAGCAGCTGCAGGAACGAGTCTGATGATGGGAGATGTTTGGAGGTGGTGTGGTTTTGTCTCTGCAGCAGCAGCTTGTGAGCATGCAGGAGTCAGAGACACATGAGGTCAGAACCACTTTTGATTGTTTAATGTGACATTTTTCTGAGTTTGAGAAATGCAACAAGGATCCAGAGTAGAGTCACAGCGAGTCCATCAGTCAGTCTTTCTCCTGATTCAGTCCAAGACTTTGGTCCACTGCAAAACACCTGATAATGAACGTTTATGTCCTTTAATAATGCCAGCACCAGTCAAAATTTCCATGTGAAACAATGGGCAGATTTCATTGAATATGTCTGATTTCAAAGAAGTCAACCTTCTGGGGGCCTAAAAATAACTGAATGTGCAGTTTTGGTTTTAATTTACTGGATATGTTCCAGTTAAAAGTATTCAAATTCATGATCTGCCGCCCTGTGGGACTTCCTGCCCACGCTCAGTGTAGCTATTTCCTGTTTTATTTCATAATTACTTATCATATGAGTCTGTTGTGGTTTTACTTTGTGCATCTCTGTTTTTCCTGTCAGTTTCTCTGTCACCTGTTTCTCATCAGTGAATCAGTCCTCGGTGTATTTTTGGCTTTTCTTTCCTCCGTTCAGCTGCCAGAACGTTATGTTGAGTGACTGGATG
The DNA here is from genome assembly GCA_029814765.1 of Acanthurus leucopareius. Taxonomy (NCBI): domain Eukaryota; kingdom Metazoa; phylum Chordata; class Actinopteri; order Acanthuriformes; family Acanthuridae; genus Acanthurus; species Acanthurus leucopareius. The sequence continues at coordinate 1,018,555 of JAQMCX010000028.1, read as the reverse complement.
TTTTATGTGCTGGTTCCTTCGGTTTTTGTTTGTCTTACCTGAATTTTGACCCTTTTGTTGACGGTTTTAAACCTTTCTTCACCATAACACCTCTTTTTTTTAAATAAAGCATTGTATTGCATCAGCTGCACCTCAGTTTGTGCATTTTTGGTCCTTCCACCTGTGTTTATGTAGCCCAGTTTTGACACAGTTTTGAGGGTCACATGACCATCGGAGGCTAGCCAACATTTATTTTGGTGACTGGGTTGAATTTTTACTTGACTGATCTCTAAATAAACATCTGAGTAGCTTAAACGAGAGTCAGTGATGACCGACTTTGAGCAGCTGGTATAGAAATCATCCGGAGTTATCACATCCGTGCATCAAAAGGTTAAAAGTCGTATCCCTTGCAGCCTTCGTGTGAATCTGCCGCGGTGCTCACCCGTCTGCCCGCGAGCTTCGCCACATCACGACAATAATAACTCAGTGAGGAAGTCGGTTTGAAGGCTGCACTGCTGATGTTTAGACAGACGGGGGTGAATGACACTGTTGCGACCGCACGGCGAGACGGCGTCTGCCGTGAGGTTAGACCAGTAAAACAAAGAGTCATGACTTTGTTACCAGCCACCTTCCTTCCATAGCGGTGAGCCGGCGCCTGGAGACGCGTCCTGTTGTCACCGAGACCCTGGAAATCTGCTGCCATGGTTATAAAACATCACACAGAAGAGGAAGAGAAAGTTTATTTAGATGGCAGGAAATATAGAATATTCATGGTTTGGCTCGACTGACGTGTCGATGGGCTGGTATTAGTCTTTTATGATATTTTTGGAAATACAGTCACATTCTCCACCAACATAATGGTTCCACTGTAATTAGAGTCACAAAAATAGTCGTGTTGAACACGTGTGAAGGTGTTTGCATCAAATGTTTCTGTTATTTTGAAATCTTCCACAGTTACAGCTCCTGGTCAGTTGGTTGAATCAGTTTTGTCCGACAAGAATCGTAGTTTTTGTCGTTTATCATCTTTCTGACAGGAGTCAGTTATAAACTTGGCCATTTCAAAGTTAGATCAAAGATCAAAGTTAATTCATGTGTTAAAATTGCTCAAATATCATGTTATACGCTTGGTCTTTGTAAGAATGTGCTGTTCTATAAATATTCATGAGGTCTCTGACGTGGCCACGCCCACGAATCACGACCCCTCCCCTTCACCGCAATACTCCGCAAGTTACGGAGTCAGATTCGGTTGGAGCCTCTCGTTCGTAACCTTAAATACCCACAATCACTCACGTTTCCTCTGATAGTTCATTTAAATAAAATAATAATAATAATAGTTGTACAGGATACATTTCTCTACTGTGGAAAAACAAAGTTTTTCTTTCATACTCTTTATATTTTGCTGATAATTCTGCAGAATTTGTTTGTACGTAGGAATTTAAATTAATTATTTCAATAATGGAGTACTGTTAGATTCATATATTCAGTGACATCACAGTTATCTCTGAGCAAAAAAGTTTGATCAGTTTATTTTCGTTGTTGTCAAATTTTTTTTTAAAGTTTTTCCCACGTCGTGGAGTTGACTGCATCGTGATCTCCTCTTTACTTTGTACGTTAAATGCTGTAAAACCTTCCGTGTGCCCTGACGGACCGGCTCTCTCTCAGAAGCTCTGCTCTCCATCTTGTGGTTTTTCTGGGACTGGTTAACGGGCTTGAAACTGAATCCACAGCAGGTGAGCGTGCTGCCGTATTTACTGCGCACCTCCTCGACCAGATGCTCTTCCAGTGCCTCCTTTGGGCTAACGTGAGCCAGGGCCTCCTCACGGAACAAACTGAGAACATCCAGTCCACATCGAGGAGTTTACAGGCTGCAGGTGGACCAAACAAAGTGACACAGATCACCGCGAGGGTCTGTTTATCCGTTTCTTCATTGCTCACAGAAAACGCTCCCTGGGCCGGAGGAGGAGGAGGAGGAGGAGGAGGTGAATGAGTTAACTGGGGTTCACGGCAGGGAGGCGCAGAAGGAGCAGCAGCTGGAGAGGCTGCGGCTCCAACATGGAAACTGTGACGAGCCCGGACACAGAGGTGAAGTGTAAACGTCCTCGGTGACTGTCGGCGAGCGTGCAGGGTGACGTTTCTCATGCAGGACTGGAAAAGGAGGTTTGGGTTAAAACACCGAGGGAGAAACAAACGTAGAGCGAGGCCGACCGCACTGACGTCAGAGCCATTTGTTGTTGTTATGAAGGATTTAGTTATTATTAAGTTATTGTGTATTTCTGTGTTGTGATTAACTTGTTTCCTGGAATATGTCCGTGTGTTTGTTGTTGTGTGTTTATTTGGCTTATCCGACTTTGCCAAACCATTCAACCGACACCGGCAGCCAGACACACTGAGGTTCTGTTAGACATTTCAGGACTTTCTTCAGTTCAAAACACTTTTCAAAACACACCAACCAAAAAAGTCTGTTTGATGAAATGTGAGCTCTTATACAAGCTGGTTATGAAGTTATCTGATGAATAACAAAAAAGCAAAGTGCAACGTTTTAAAAACAGAAATTTAGATGATTTAAAATAAAACGGTTAAGTTTCTTTTGCTATCCAAGAGGTGTGAAGGTCACCGTCCATGCAGAAGAAGTGAATGAAGTGACAGAGACCATCGGAGGGTCAAACGTCGTCTCAGCGTTGGTTTTTAAAATGACAGCTTTCAGCCCGGAGCCCCCACGGTGTCAAGTGGCCATACGCTGAGAGGGTTGATCCTGAGAGAAAGAGCTCCTTCTCTGCACCGGAGAGGCCTTGCTTTTCCACCTGAGCCGCAGGTGTTTGCTTAACGTGCCTGTGGTTTGAGCGGCTGCAGCTCCGTCATTTACCTTCACCTTGGAAATGTTGACTTTCAGCTCTGCTCCTCCAGCCAGCGGAGAGAAAAACCCTCTCTGGCCCTCGATAAACTGTGTGTGTGACGGCGTCCCTGCATGTGTGTGTCTCAGGATGATGATGGTGGTGGTGGTGGTGATTACTGAAGCCTATCACCTTCCACGGCGCTCCTTTCCTCTGACGCACTGTGGAAATGTGTGGATGTGGAGGCGGCTGCAGCAGGCGCAGCTCGGTAACATGAGAGTGAAGGATCGCAGCGTGTGTGCAGGTGTTTCTGTGTTTTCAGAGGAGAAACATGAAGCTGCTCGAGTGAAGAACGCTGAGGTTGTCAGTCAGAAGATTAGTCGGACAAACTGTGAAATATATCTTTGCTTTCCTGCAGAAAGTTTGATGAGGAGATGGGTCCCACTCTTGTGTCTGTGCAAATACGAAGCTAAAGGCTAACGGTAGCAGCTAGTTAGCTTAGCTTGGCGTAAAGTGAACTCTAGTTCAGTCTGAAGTCCACGGTATCTCTGACTCTCACTGATGAAATGTTTTACATCTTTATCGTATAAAAACACGAGTGTAAAAATTCTCATTTTTATGGGTGTCACGTGACGATTTGAACAAAAATCTGAGATGAAAAATCAAAATTTTAAGGATAAAAAACATCGAAACATGTAAAAAGTTGTTTTTTTTACCTGCCTGAGGTGGAAGTTATCTCTAAAAAAAGTTCAAACAAACAGCCCCCTCACACCCGATCATGAAGCTGTTTACCTGTGAACAGGTAGACACACCGCTGTTTTCTGATCATCCCACTTTCTCCGTGTTTACATGTTTGAAAACTCAGAATAAGCACATGTCTAAAAAGATATGAAGCTCTGTTGTCTTCGTGTTGTTTATCAGCAGATTACTCTCAGTGTTTTTGGAGTCGGGATGTAAAACCGTCTGGTTGTGTTTCATTTTAAAGCTCGTGATCATTCGACTCAGCAAATACAAACAAAGGCCTTTTCATTTGTCATAACTCACCTCTGTAAAACCCTCACACGTGTTTTCTTTTCCGTTCTTTCAGCGTCGCTCCCCGTCCCTCACAGATGCTGCAGTATTAAAGGTATTTTGTCCTTTCAAATATTTACCTTCCAGCCTACGTTTCTCCTCTCTCTCTCCAACAGCTCCTGCTCTTCTCCTGCTGTCTCTTTCATCCTCTCTTCACCTCACCTGTCTGACCTGCCTCCCTCCTGCTCCAGCACATGCTCCTTGTGTTACCTGGCATACGAACGCTGCCGTTTATTTTCTCAGGGATACGTTTTCTGGCCATCTCTGCCAGAGATAATATTATGCTGGAAATATACAGGTATTAACTGTTAAGATTTCAGATGGTCAAATAAACCGGAGTTGCCGGGTCCTGGCACGGCCCAACAGAGAGCAGATTGTGTGTGAACAGCCTGCTTCTAATGAAACACATGAGGGGGAAGCTGCTCAATCACTAATAATTACTCCTCCGTCCGTCCGTCCGTCCGTCCATCCATCCATCCATACATCACTCTCTGTGTCTCACTCTCCCCTGTCCAGGTGATTTCCAACCGCCTCTCTCATTTATCTTCCCTGCCTTTGATTTCAATGTGACATTCATTTCATGCTCATTTCCTCTCGGCCTCTCGCTCGGCCGCTGCGACGCCGTCAAGGCCGGCCTTTCATACGCGGCTCGCAGCCACTAAACAGCCTCTTATGCTCTGACCTTTAGCGGGCGGCGAGCTGCTGGGACAAACAGCGCTCAGCAGGGCGCAAATGATGATGGATCTGTTCTGGCAGACTTTCGGGGTTGAGTTTCGCAGGACTGGCTGTGGTTTACATCTGAGCGCACGTGTTCAGGTTCAGGTCTGAGGGCGAGACTGCAGGTCTGCTGTTTTAATGACTCTCCAGGGTTTTCAAAGCAAGACAGGCTTAATTGTTGAACTGCTAATTAAGGGTTCATTGCTACCTTGAGTAAACTATTAATATAAAAAATGATGCAGCACAAAGTCAAACCACTACAAGCGTGAGTACTACGGCCTCATCTGGACCGTGTGGTTCACTTCCTGTTATTCTGATTCCTGACAGCTTATTTCTGTCTGATTACATTCAAATACTCTGATGGATACGATTAGTATTGTGCTGTTTACCGACATGTATGTGACCAAAAAAACACTCTGCAGAGCTCAACTCGCTGAAACTTATAAAAACTCAATCAAACAAAAACACGACAGAAAAAAACGAACAAACAAAAAAATCTGCAAAGTGAGAAAACAAACAAATACAGCAAACGTGAAAACGCTGCAGAAGTTTTATGGAAACAGTAAACAGTTGCGTAAAAAATAAAAAGTAGTATAAAGTCATATATTTTTCTGTGGTTTCAGAAAAAAAGTTGCGGTATGTTGAGCCCACAGGGCCACCGTACCACTACACTGATTTACTCAATCTAATCCTACCTTTCACAGCAGGGATCAATACGAAAGATGATTGATAAGTTTGTGGTTTGAGTTGTACAGCTCTTGTTACAAGCAGGTCGACTCCACACAACTTAGTATCTAAGTTTTTTACGTTTTTGTAAAAGTGATAAGAATCACCTGAAACACAAATATTACAAAAGTTGTGTCTGAACTTATCAATAATCACTTATCAGTTAGGGACATTTTGACCTGAGTTACTTATCAGGTTATCTGTTAAAAAAAACTGTGACTCATTCTTTAGTTTTAAAAACGTCTTTAAAACACAGAGGAGAGATCAGCCTCACAGCTCTGAGAGCAGCTTAGAAAGTGAGACCAGAGCGCCACCTGCAGGCAGAGATGACACATGTCATGTTTGTGTGTTTAAACTGCTGCTTGTTTCCTCCAAAGTTCTTCATCTGTTGTTCAGATAAACACAAACTGACTCATCTCGTCCATAAACTGATCAAACCAGTTTCTCGTTTCAGCAGCAGGTGAGGCGACTCGTTCAGAAGTCATTTTATTTGTTTGTTCTGTTTTTAGTTCAATCAATAAAGAATAATATTAAAAAAACAGATCATTTAGAGAAATCATAAATCTTTACTGAAAAAAAACCAAAACAATATGGCTTCATCTCAAACATTAATTGTGCTTCAATGATTATATTTTATACTGTAGTTTATCACTTACAGGAGACAGTTTTCTGCAGTTCTTTGATGCTTTAAGCACATTTACTCAAAATACTTTTATACCTTTTTTTAGTTTTTTATGTTCAATTTATTCATGGGGGAGTTTTACTTGCATCAATATTTTTTACACACATAAAACAAATCAATGTAATGGAAAATCATGCTGTTTTCTATTAGTTCTAATAATTGGGACGTTCATGCAGTGGTTTATGTGCAGAAAGTGAGATAAGTGAAGTACGCAGATTATATTTATACTCTTTAAAGTGTGAAAGATATTCTAAAAAAAATCACGAATAGTGAATCAAAGCTGGTAAAAATAAATGAATCTGTCACTTCAACAGATGAAACTTCCTTATTGTTGAACACGTTTGTTGTGTTCATGGATGACCAGCTGGGGGCGCTACAACATCAGCTAAAGTAACCACATAAACCAGATTTAAAGACACTGAACGAAGACGTCATGACTGGAATATTTAGGTTTTAAACTGGAGTCGTTTCACAGCTGATGATGAGTAACTTTACTCTTCACCTTCCTGAGGACTCGAGTAACTCCGTTTAAAGTACTAAAGTACTGTGACGGTGAGTTTCAGCGCTCTGAGTCAGATGTTTGGTATCAGATCTGAATCTGCTGTGTTGACCGAGTGTGTGTTCACACACTGAATGAGACTCTGCAGTTTCTCTCTGTGAACTTCACACTGAACAAACAGGAAACAAAGCAGGTGTGATACAGTTTATTAAAATCAGAATACAGTCATTTTAAAGAAAAACAGATGTGAGCTCTGTGAGGTGAACACAGGTGTGTTCTGACAGGTGAGCAGGTACAAAGGTTTCTGGTTTGTTTCCTTTCATGTGTAATTTAACGTCACTTCAGCTGTTTTTAACTCTTTCTGACTCTCGTGAGGTTCATTTATGCTGTTTTGAGTGAAACATCTCAGAAACTATCAGGATCAGTTTGTTTCAGACGTTCATGCTCCTCTCAGGATTAATTTTAATAATCCTGGTGACATTTCATATTATCAATATAACTACAAATATCTGATCTCCTCCCACCTGAGGTCATTAGCCAAACACCATCTCACACCCAAGAGCCATGTGGTTCAGCAACGTGACGAAACTGACTGTTATCTTTAATGAGTCATCAACATTTATTCCTCCAATTCTGATGAAGTGCAGCTCTTAAATTTAATCTCAGCTACTCACACTTCTGTTTAATCCCGTCTCTCTTGCCTTCTTCTCTCCTGGCCTCCATCATGTCTGGCCTCCCTCAGTCTCTTCTTTCTAAACATGAAAGCAGATAGAAACGCAGAGACTGAGCTGTTTTCAGTTCCCGTTTCAACCCTCAGCACAGCTCAATCAAACTGATCATTCACTTCTGAATGAAACTCTGTGGTTCTGGGTTTGTGACCGCCGGGGATTTCTGCTCCTCACGAGATGATGTAACTGGTCTTCACTTCTCTGTTCCTCATCTCTCTGGCCTCATGTTGTCTTTTCAAATGTCATTTGAGGTACAAGCACCAACACATTTGCATGGTGGTGTTTTCCCGTCAGTGTGGGTGCTGCTTCTCTCTTCAGTGCTTTGCATCCTTAAATTAAAATGTGTTTTTCCCTGTTTGCTTCACTGCTTTACTGCAGCGCACAATAACCTGTGCTCACCAGGAAACAACAGAACGAGCATTAAAAATCAGGTTTTTGTTGTTTAAGTTGCCACTCCAGCTGCTTCATTGTTGATATTACTTAGAAAATGTAAATTACAATCAGATATTTTAGTGAGTGACTCTGTAGATGATCCAGTTAAAGTGAAACTTGACGGACAGATTGACGACAGGAAAAACACTAACGATGTGGTGTGTTTATGGTCAGGAACGATGAGCAGTTAGCATCAGTTAGCATTCGCATTCACTCCAGTTCAGGATGAGCAGAACATCAGAGAGGAAACAAGAAAACGTTTTCTCCACAGAATATCCAGTTTCACAAACCAATGAATGTTTTGTTTGAGCTTATTGATCACTGAGCTCCAGCTTCCAGGAAAACTCCAGAAACACTCTCCTCTTTATATACTCATCGTGTCACCACAACAATTCAAGAATGTGTTTCCTTTAAACACTAAATTAGAAATTAATAAATGCCCTAAAGTTCAGGATGAGTCATTAACCTTTTACTTTTACAATTTCCAAGAATAAATAGCCACTTAAATCGTTAAGAATTCCTTCAGAATGATTGATTTTGAGCATCACTGTGTGTGTTAAAGACCCTCAAACAGACTGAGACTTCATGGGACCTTCAGAGCTCTGATGGTCCTCACACACTCAGATCTTCTCTGCTGTCAGGTGACTGACTCTGTCGCTGTTCTCTCTCACACACACACACACACACACACAGTTTTTGTGGTGTGATGTAACACAGATCATTACAGTAGCAGTGGTGGAGCTGTGGCTGCAGCTCTAATCGGTCTCAGTGTTCAGACACACCTGTGCAGGTAACTCTGACATCATCTCTGACATCATCGCTGACAGGTGTGTACCTGTTCTCCGTACTTTAACTCTGTGACACCGTGTTCATGTAAATGTTTCTTTATTTTCTGTCTCTAACATAATTTTTGCTTTTGTTGTCGTAAATGTCTCACTTATTGTCGTACTCACCTGTGAACACGAACCTGACTTTTCCCACCTGAGCAGGAATTTTGCCCGTCATCCCCTGTGAATATTACACAATCCGAACACCTCACTCTCTGACACACACACACACACACACACACACACACACACACGTTCCTGGTTGGGAATTTACCTGCATTGTCTTGTTTCGCAGCTGTTAATCTGATGGGACAGCAGAGTGAAAACAGGCGGAGCTGCCAGATTTATCGTCTCTGTTCTCGGCTGTTGAAATCCACGAATGTTATTAAAGGGAAAGTGGATTGTAAAAGCAACTGAATCAGGAAGAGAGAGAACCTTTATGAAGTTTTATTTAACGTGTCGGATGCTTCACGTACCTGCACAGGGAGGCAGTGACATCTGATATTTGCATGGAAAATCCTGTAGAAGTCACCAGCAGCTCGAACACAAAAAGGTCGAGTTCGGTGACTCATTCAGCTGAAGGTGCCTCCCCCATCTTTTATGTACGAGCCTCGATACAACAGAGATTAGTTATTTAAAAACACACCGGGTGCAGCTGCCTGAGAGAGGAAACTAACCAGAGAGTCGATTTTATACAGAAAAAATTCACCTTTAGCTGAAAAGAATCTGAACTTTTGAAAAAGGAGAATGTTGCTCCTTTTTGGGCTGCTGTATGGTTGGATGGGACTGGGCTTGTTACCCTGGTAACCAGAAACATGGAGGAGGAAGCTGTTCTGATTGGCCGGACAGGAAACGATGCTCAGCTTTGAGCTTCATGTAAACTTGTTTCCCGTCAAACTTCTGTTAACGTAACCAAACAAAAACCCACGTGAAGCGTTTTATCTCAGCAGCAGCAGCTTCAGTCCTGCCAACGTTTATCTGCCGGGAATGAAAAGCCGGGGGGGGGGGGGGCTTTATCAGCTCGCCAGGTACAGGTGATACAACATGACAGCCAGTAAAGTCAACGGTCACTGGCTGGAAACAAACCTGCGTCTGTTTACTGTGTTAGCACCTAATAAATCATTTTCTCTCTGTAAAATTAAAGAACCTGATCATTGTAGCTGCTAATCTGCAGGTGGAGCAGAGAACCCGGCAGGTGTAGCTGCTTCAGCTGGCTGAACGCCACCACACGTTACTGCACCCACCTGGAAACAGAGCTGCATGCTGGTTCTGACCCTCAGACCACAGGGCTGCTCCTCCTGAGTGGTTCCTCCGCCACGCGGCGGTCGGGGAAAGTCCTTCGCCTCGCTCCATCCGAGTCAACAGGTACGGCCACCAGGTGGGTGGGGAAAAGGGAGAAGCTGTAAACTCCTGCGGTGCTTCCTCTCTGAGGCATAAACAAACACCCACAGCCCCCGTGACCTCATCACCAGCTCAAACTGTACAAGCTGAGCTATTTTTAATTATTTATGACACAAAGTTACTCCGACAGTGAAGAGTAAACAGGTACATTTACTCAGTTTCTCTGCTGCAGGAACAATCATGAGGAACTTGAAACCTTGTGACTTCAGTATTTCTGTTTTTTAATTCAGACTAGAGTCACATAATTGATCCAATCAGAGAGCTTTTGTTTACATTTATTTAGATAAACTGGTGTAGAACCTTTTAACGTGTTTGTTCATCCTGTGAAACTGAATTTAATCGCATGTTTCTGACAAATGTTTCATAAAACTCGTGTGAGCCTGGAAACACAAACACTGACGGAGTTATTCACACCAAACCGTTTCAACTTGTTTTCACTCCGGGTTTCCCCACATTCATTTTATCTCCTATCTGTGAGTGAGTGTGTGTGAGTGTGTGTGTGTGTGTGTGTTCTTATCTCCACTTTGTGTTTTATCTTTATGTGACCTCATCCTCAAAAATCTGCACATAAAGAGCCAGAGGCGACTTAATTAAAGCAGACGGAGTTTCTGCAGGTGTGTGTGTGTGTGTGTGTCTGTGTGTGTGTGTGTGTCTGCTGTGTGTGTGTCTGTGTGTGTGTGTGTCAGCAGATAACAGACGTGTTGTGAGTGTTTGCACTTCATTCATCTTTGCAGACATTAAAACAACACACACACAAACACACACAACCTCCTGTCAGAAACACGTTCCTGGGTGAAGATGGAGGCCTCGAGGTGGAAACTTCTCGCTCAGTTTGTCTCCTGAAGTAAAACCTGAAGAACCTATATTTGTTCTTCACTTCAGACTTTAGTTTCCTTCCCACTTTCTGATTTTACTTCACTGCGTTTCAGAGGAAATACAGTCACACATTTACAATCATGTCATTTTTTTATAGTTTATCTTCTGCTTTTTTAAACATTTTAATCCCTTCAGAACATTTTCTCGGTTAAACTTCTGTTTTGTCGCAGTAACCGTCTCCGTTCAGGACTTTGAGGCGCCCTGACTGAAGGTCTGAACAGGCTCGTTCCTGCTCGGCTGATCACCGGATCGGTTCCAGATGTGCACATCGATGACGTAACGTCGTCCCGGTGAAGCAACATGGAAAATGAAAACATTGATGCGCGCGGCAGTGAAATCTACTGGGAACGGGAAGTCCGCGAGCTCGGGGAGGGAGGGGGGAGGAAAACGAACGAGGGAGCAAAAAAAGAAAAAAAATTAGAAAAGGGAAAGAGGAACTTTTTACCGGAAGATGACGTCACTCAAAGAATTTCCACGAAGCGGCATAAAACCCCGCAGGCAGCCCGCTTCCCTTTTACGGTAACATGGAATCATATGAAACGAAATAAACATTTCAGAAACATAAACACGTAGATTTTATGATGATTCCCGGATTAAGACAGTTTGTGTTTTGAACTGATTTTATAATCGGACATCGTGGATTCAGGAGGAGCTGCTGCTGAAGACAAACATCACATGAAAACTGTTTTAGACGCTAAACTGACGTAACTTCTCCGTTTCTATGATGTTTAATAAAAATCCTCTGACACATGCAAGCTGTTATCTGCGAGGTTGTAACTCAAGTTAATCTTTATTTAGTGGGAAAATGAATTTTAGTGGGCAGCAGATAAGATAACAGCCCGCGGCTCGACAGCAAACGGCGTTTTATTACACGACTCAGTGTTTGTCATCATTTAACCTAATTAATAAAGATAAACAATAACAAACGTAGTGTGAAACACTAAACTTTTCTGATATAAAAACATAAATTAATTAATATCTTGATATCTGGGGTTTCTCTTCATTCTTGTTACTAAGCTTTTGAAATACTGAAGCCATAAATAGATGAACAGACCAGTTAACTGATAAGTTGATTTTTTTTCAATATGTTAAATAGTATTTATCAAAACGTAACATCAAAATCACAAAAAAAAACAAATGAGAAAGAGACAAAAAACCAAAAACAAGAGCCATATTTTCAGTCACTAAAGTTAAAATAAAAATGTAGAATTTACTGAAATAAAACTGCATGTACAGATTAGAGATGGGACATTAAGGACTAACAGAGCCAACATTTATCAAACTGTTGGTAAAACAGAACAAAACTGTGTTCAATATTAAAAATTTGGCATCATAATATCCCCACGTGTCTTTTAATTGTTTTACGTCTGTGCAATCAAATAAAAATAAATCATAAAAGTTTTAAATTACATTTATTTGATTGATAATAACAACACTTCCGGTAGATTTTCAGGCCTTTATTTTGACTCTTCCCCTGTTGTTTCCGGGCTTCATCCGGGTAACTTGACGGATCCGGGCGGAGCCAACCTGTTGATTTTATTACCGTAAATTATGAAGGTGGCGAGCGCGACGTCACAGCTCGTCGCTGATTGGAGGAGAGCTGGAGGACTAAAGCGCGTGTGAAGCGCAGCGGCGGCAGAGGAGCCGAGCAGTCACCGGAGACACACCGACCGAGAGAGAGGCGGACACTTTACCGACGACCCGCACATCTGCTGGACTAACCCGTGACAGGAACACCCGCACGGACACGCACGCAGTCACCGCACCGGTTCCGTTTGATACCGCAACAAAAACAAACTCTACGTTCACCGCAGCTCGTGATTTTTAAAGATTTTTCTTGTTTTGAACTTTAACGCCGCCGTTACTTTACCGGACAGCCATGCTCAGCCTCTGCCTCGTGCTGATGTTCTCCGCCTCCGTGTTCTCAGAGTCGGTAAGTGATCAGACTGATTATTGATCACCGTGATTTATTGATTTAAAGCTGAAATGTGAGAGATGTTTGTGTCTCCGGTCGGTCTGAGCTAGCTAAAGTACGCTAAGTTACCGTTACTAGTTTAACGTTACTCTCTGAGTATAAACGTTAGCTTTCGTTACAGCTGATAAAATCAATAATATGTTTTTAAGTTACATGTTATTGATTAGTTTTATGAGTTCAGAAAGCAGGAAAACTCTGATGTTTATCAGAGTTTGTCGGCGCAGCCTCAGTGTTGTTAGCCGGTTAGCTTGTTTGCTCCACCGCTGCGTCCGGAGGGTCCCGGGTGGGGGAGCGGGGCTCGCTGCCTTTATCCCGCATGGGGCCCGGCTGGGGGGCTGCTGGCCCGGTCACCGAGTCACTGTTCCTGCCTCTTCTGGGGCATCTGAGCTGCTCTTTTCTCGACTCTTTTTGATCAGCTAGTCAAAGATAGTCGCCCCCTCCCCACTTGATCAACCCGCCCCCCCATGTTCGTAAACTGGGTGCCTCTCAGTCTGCAGGTCTCCATGTGCGCTGCGTTCACTGTCCTCTCCCGCAGATTGTCGTTGGTTACCAGTGAAAAGTCGTGATTTAAAGCTTTAAGTGAGAGTTGTTGTTCTCTGAGGCTCTGAAATCAGGAGGAAACGTGGATGAACGTTCCTCTGAAGTTCCTCAAAGTTCCTCAAAGTTCCTCAAAGTTCCTCAAAGTTCCTCAGTCAGGAATCGTGGACTCTTCAGGGAGTTTTGGGTTTTCTCGGTGTGTTTTGGAGAGTTGCAGCCTGACTTCATGGCAGAAGAATGTGTGAATGTGAAGAGCGTCACTGAGCTGGACGTGGATGACGGTTGGATTTGATGTTTTTCCTGAAAGTCTGGAGGTTTTTAACAGGAGATGTTTCTGAGTTTGAAGAGTTTAGTGACTCTGTTTGTCTGTTTGTGTGGAAAAATATCACATCACTTCTTCTCTCTCCTGTTTGGGATTCACACTCAACTAAAACTGAGTTGTTATTTAGTTACCTGAGCGTCATGTCTGACCCATACCTGCTGTACTGCCATGTAAAAGCAGTGTGTGTGTGTGTGTGTGTGTGTGTGTGTGTGTGCGTTAGAATAACAGCACTCTGTTTAAATCTGAACTGATTAAATGTTGTAGTTGGATTCATTGTACCTGCACTAAAGGACGCTGTGATTTTATATGTTTGAAGTTTAACAGAAACTTGTGAGATTTACAGTTTGCAGAAAGCGTTTTATGCATTTCATGAACAATAACAGGAGTGTTGTTGTTTTATTTTCCCTTTTTAAAATGATTTATCGTGTTTAAAGGAAGAAGGAGAGTCTGTTTGATCAGCGAAGTCGCAGAAAAGAAGAATCTTTTCTCTTGTTTGACTTAGAAAGTAAACTTCACTTCACTTCTCTGTTTTTTTTGGTTGTATAAGCTGCAGTGCTAATGCAGGCTGTTTGGATGCCACACACACACACAAACACACACACACACACACACACACACACACACACACACACGAAGCCGCCCCACCCCCCAGCAGTCAGTCCAGTTGGTCAGTACAAATGGTGGATGGATGTTGACTCTCCCAGACCTGAAGTATCCGTCAGACTCTGGTTTTCTTCTGAGAGGGAGCAGGACGTCACAGTTATGTCTCCGGCTTCGCTCTGATGTGTTATGACGCGTTAAAGTTTCCCACGTGGAGCGAGAAACGCTGGCGTTGATCCCACGTTGATGAGCGGAGGATCACTGATCTCCAGGCTGCTGTCAGCGGCTGCTGGTTGGATCCAGATCTCCTCCAGTCCGCTGCATTCCTCAGAGCCGTGGAGCTGCTGCTCGCTCACTCTGGTGCATCTTGTTGTCGCCCCCCCTCCCCTCTCTTCTTCTTCTTTTTTGATTTTCCCCTCTGGAATGTGACCTTTGGTGACCTTGACCGGCCCTCTTGGGGATTTTGCACACTTGGAGGGATCTCAATAGGGCCCTGGGGCCTTTTCATAAGGGACACTGCTGTCCTCCAGCCTAGCCTAGCCTAGCCTAGCCTAGCCTAGCATGAACACACCTACAGCTTTCCCACCAAACTTCGCTGTGTTTCAGTTCATTTCTCTGCTGTGTAACTGAGTTTTTGCCTCCTGGACTTCAGCTCTTTATCTGCCGTTGTCTCTCGGTCGTCTCCCTGCCTCCTGCCTCTCTCCTTTGCTTGTTCTGTGATCAATTGTCATTCCTTGGCGGCTTTTCTCCCTTTTTCCTTTTTTTTTTTGGCTGCAATTTCCTTTGATGGTTACTTAGCCTCTGAGCTATGACAATCCTTCCCTCCGCCTCCCTCCCTCCGTCCAGCCTTTTCTTCTCCTTCCCACTGAGGTCATTATTGGTATGTGGGTTTGGCGTTCCCAGCTAATCGATGACAATGTTCTGCTACCTGACAAAAGAACATGCTCTGAATGCAAAAAGGCTTTTTTTGGAGCCACAGGCATGATAGGAATGTTTCTTATCAAGAGTCTGTAGAAAGTTGGCTTTTATATTAACTGGATGACAGGAGACTAATCATTTTCTAATTCTGGGAAGTTGTTGTTTCATTAAGCAAAGCTTTTTTTCCCTCGCTGCTCGCAGTCGTTTGGTTTTCTGTCTGATATGCTGAGCTGTAACCAGCCTGTTTTATCAGTTTGTCAAAAATAGACCGAGGCAAACAAATCTTGTTCTTCATGCCTGTTTTTTCCGTTGACCTCAGCGTTTTCTGCCCATGTATGGCAGCACAGCGTGGAGGAGCTGAAGGTGAAACTCTGGAAAGTCCAGTTAATGTTTGTTTTTCTGTCTTTATATCAAAAGCACACAGACGGCGGAAAAGTTAAACTCAGTGTCCTATCAACTCTATTGGACAAAAGTTTAAAAAAATAACAACATTTCCGTGGCTTTCATTTCAAATAACAACGTCAAATCACCTTAATTTACCAAAAGTGCCTGTGGTGGCCTCTGCTGTGGTTAATCAGGGTAAAGAATCCTCTTTGCCCCGGAGTTAATCCATGTTGCTCCACCAAACCTCAGCTTGTTGCCTTTGGAGCCTTCGGCCGAGTCCATTTGTTATATCTTGTTGGAATGTCACTGGTTTTGCATTCAGCTCCCAATCATTTGCACCAGAATGAGCCAGCTTTTTCAGGAAAGTGTTTTTTTTTTTTGTCTCCTCTGCATGACGGGGTGCTCTGAAAGCCCGTGTGGTGAAAAGAAGGCGGCGGAGGAGGGAGGGAACGAGGGAACATGATAAATAGTATCAGTAGGATGTAATAATGGTTCCTGCATTGCTGTCCGCTGGTCTATAAAATCCCTTTGGGCCGAGGAATGTTGGCACGGAGAGAGGAGGGTTTTGTCCTTCCTGCCTGTGATGGAGAGCAGTCGAGAATCTGATCCCCCCCCCCTCCTCTTTTCAACCACGACATATTCTGGCAGTTGTAACACGAACTATATGAATACATTCAGGGCAGAAGTCAGCCATACGAGCCCTCCTCTTCTGGTTCTGTCACGTTAATACAACTTTTTCCACTCTTTGTGCTGAGGCCACTTTCTCGTTAAACAGTGTCGACCCTCAACAGGAGGCCAGAAACAAAGAGCTGCGACTAAATCTGATGGTTATTAATTTAACACAGTATTTTACTGTTGTTTGTCTGACCAACTTACAGATATCAGCAGCTGGAACCATCAAAATGTCGGTATTTGTTCTTGTAAAACCAGTTATTTCATGTACAAACAGCATCGCTCATATTTAAGCTTTTTAATCAAACTTCATCAACACTCCTGTTCTTCTTCACACAAGTTTAAAGTTTTAATTCTTCGGTCATTCAGCTACAGATTTCAAGACTTCCTCATTAAATCAGTAAATGAATCATCGTTTTCAGCCGTACAGGTGTTTATGCAAACTGATTGTTAACCCTCATGAGTATAAGTTGACCAGCAGCTTGTTCTTATTTACGGCGACAGCTTCAGAAACGTGAAACTTAACACACCACCGTCCTCCACCTCCTCCACCTCCACCTCCACCTCCCCGACGCTTGAGAAGAAAAGCTGCTGTGGCTTTGTGGTGAACTAGTAAGAATCCAGCGGGCCGCGGCAGAACATGGAATATGAGCCGCGCTGCGTTTCCATCGGGAAAAGCCTCGGCGAGCCTGGAGGGCGGCCGTTTGATGTCGGCGCTGCAGCCCGGCTCGGCCTTCCCGGGACGCCCTGTCACCTCTGACAGATGGTCGTTCCAGGCCTGAAGCCAGACTGTCAGCAGCCATCAGAGCCGTGCACTCAGGGTTTTCCCCCCAAAGCAGAACAGATGCATCTGACTCTGAAATTGAAGAGCGTGAGGATGAAATGTAATGATCCAAACAGTCCGGCTGCTGCTGCCGGGCGGGAAAATCAGATAGCCCGATAACGCTGACTTAATGTCTCTCACTGTGATGTGACTTTATTTCAGAGTTTAGCAGCACGTTCAGACGACTTTACACGTTAAAAACTGAACAGAAACAGAGAAAGGAGCGTTTGCTGTGCAGTCAGTGAGATCAGGGGGACCGGCCTGCTTTTAGTGTCTGAATCCTGGAAATATGGACAAAACTTTCAGATATTTTATAATTTTTACTGAAGATTAAGTTGCAACTTTATTTGAAGTAATTGTCTCAGTAGTTTCTTATTTCAAGTTGTTTATTTAAGCCATTTATTTTCTCATAAAAGATCATTATTTTTTATTAGGCCTGTTTTTTTATTCTGTCAATTGTTGCAGATATTCTGTAAGAAAAACTGTTGTTTTCTGTGGCGTTTTCACCACAAACTCAACTTATGTCATTTATTATCAGACTTGCCCTGCACCATTTACCACACACGCACACACACACACACACACACAGATCATAGGGGGCTTTGGGTGGTTTGAGGGCTTCCCCTCACTCAGACATCCTTCCTGACAAATGTGTCTCAATAATACAGTCCGTCTTTGATGTGGCGTGTGTGTGAATGTGGGTAAGTGTGTGTGTGTGTGTGTGTGTTCAGGCGAGTGCGTCTCAGCGCTAATGTGTGTGTGCACAAGAGCCACAGTGGCCTTTTTGTAAATCTGCATATTTTTTTTTTAGTATCACAGTGTGTGTGTGTGTGTGTGTGAGGTCTGATTCTGCACATCAGACCACCAGTCAGTCGGCACATGTGGCACCACAGTCACCAAACCCGCCGCCAACAGAGGCCGAATCCACAACTGAGCTACGACAGACTCTGTGTGTGTGTGTGTGTGTGTGTGTGTGTGTGTGTGCGCCACATGTTGCAGACAGACAGATTCAAACTTCATGTTGCTAAAGATCATAAAAACTGATTGTTTCAGTAGAAATAAAGACACACGTGCTGCCGTCGTGTGCAGGTGTTGCAGGTGTTGCAGGTGTTGCAGGTGTTGGAGGTGTTGGAGGTGTTGGAGGTGTTGCAGGTGTTGGAGGTGTTGGAGGTGTTGGAGGTGTTGCAGGTGTTGCAGGTGTTGCAGGTGTTGCAGGTGTTGCAGGTGTTGGAGGTGTTGGAGGTGTTGGAGGTGTTGCAGGTGTTGCAGGTGTTGCAGGTGTTGGTGTGTCAGACCTGCAGTATGAAGACGTGTCTGCAGAGTTGGTGACGTGAGGTTTTCCTGTTCCAGCGGAGCGGTTATCCCTGTCCGTCAGAGGGATTACAGGGAGGTGTGTGGAATATCCCCGGTGTTGGAATGTCATCCTTTGATGCGTGAGGACCCCCCCCATGCTGTCTGCATCTGAAGACCGGGCTCATTTAAACATGCTTAGTGCATATTAGTGAGGGTGGGGCTGTGAGGAGCGTCGCGTCGGCCTCGCTTCAGACCGCCTCTCTGCAGGACGCCGCCGCAGCATTAAGTCGAACCGTGAACCCGGAGGAACCTCAGCAGCGGTCCCGCTGGCCTGAGCTCCTGATTGCGTCTCGGAGATCTTGGCTCGGCTGCAGAGAGCAGAGGAATGTGGTGGCTGGATGAGGAGCCAAGGTCTCGGCTGCTCAGCTGACCCACACACAGACACATTCCTCAGCTTCCAGACTCAACAGCAGCGTTTACAGCCTGTTTACAGCCTAACACAGTCTGTCACAGACGTTAACATGCTGTTCTGTTCCTCTGTCTCTGAAAGAAACACTTGTTCGCTCTCTTGCAGAGAGTCAGAGGAGAATATTGATGATGTCTCTCATCTGAGCATCATGTTCAAAGCTACATACAGGAGATGGTTAGCTTAGCTTAGCATAAAGACTAGAAACAGTGGGAAACTGCTAGCAAACAACCACCTCTGAAATGGCAATCTTTGTGCAAGAAAGTAAGAAAAGTTCATTTTACTTTATAATAAACTGATCTCTCATGTTTAAATAGCTGATTTCAATAAGCAGAATAACGTTATAAGCAGTTCAGAACTGAGTCAGTGGAAATCTGAGATACTTTTGAATATAAATCAACAGTTTTGTTTTCTTCTTCTGCTTCAGTCGAGCAGCTGCAGTGTTGAAGTGTTGACAGGTGAACTGATGATCTTCCTCGTTCTGTCTGTCGGTGTGAATCTGTCGCTGTGCTGCTTCAGTCTCAGAGGTTGATGATAAACTTCTGTATTAACGACTTCAAACACGGTCACAGCTGGTTGATCAGTTCCAGAAACTTCTGCCACACATGTTCCTCTTCTGTCCTTTTTTCCTCTCATGCTGGTTATTCATAGTGTGATTTGTCCTCTGCTGCATTAATGAAGTAGAAGATTAACCAGCGACATAGAAACTTCTCTGTATCGAGGATGATTAAACATTGCAGATGTGTCGAACAGTGTCAGAAGAAAATGGACCTCGACCATAAAAAGGAGTCATTTCTGTCAGTGTGTGTTGTTCGTGGTGTTTCTGGCATCTCCCTCAGTTTTGGAAATAGTTCTGAATAATTGGCAAACTAACAAAGACCCCATTTAATTTCTATATGAAGCAAAGTGAAGGTTGCTCCCTGGTGGGATGAAGAGCCGGTTTAAACGTCTCCTGTGTGAAATGAATGTGAGTCTTTGTGACCCATGAATGAAGACACACACTCTCACATGACCGAAAACACTTTAAAGTGTAAATCAGTCTGTTGTTTACTGGCATTATTCATATTCCTGCTTCTTCTTCAGGATTTCAGGCCTTATTAATAAACACTGCTTTGCATTGTCATGGATGGATATTTCCTGTTTTTCTGCCCTTTTCATATTATTTCCTGCCGTTCGAAGCCGAGAGTCGATCTTTCCGCTGATAATAGATTCTCAGTAGCTTACGTTGAGTCTGCCGGCTGTAATGTGTTTGATCCGAGGCAGCGATACGTCTGCCTGAGGGAGCCACATCAAAGAGCCGGAGAGAGGGGAGACATTAGCGAGGAAGACTCCGACTCGCTCCGAGCGTTCGGCTTATTTGTCCATCCGCCCTGGATTTAGTGGTAACGGGAATCATCGGACTGACATGGCAGGAAGTGACCAATAAAGGTCATGACGATAAGACGGCGACGTTCCCTCAGGAGACGCTCATCAAGAGTCAGTCAGACTTATCAGCGAGGTTGCATCAGCGCTGTCTGCAGCACAGCTGGCCTGTCTGCTTCAAACCCTGAGGAGAAGCACCGAGTCAGGCTGAAACGAGCGGTTCGGTCTTTATCAGAGCTGAATGCGACAGTGTGACTCAGGTTACTGAGTCGTGTTTGTCTTTGTGATAAAGACTGAACGGCCCGTTTGAGTCAACAAGCAGCCGAGCTCAACATGGTGACAAATCAGGGAGTGAGAATCACTCATCACACACCCAACCTCCATCTTTACATGATGGATCGAGTGTGTGTGTGTGTGTGTGTGAGTGTGTGTGTGTGAGTGTGTGAGTGTGTGTGTCCTGCTGCCATACGACTCACATGGTGCTGCTAGGTGGAGACGCTGCTATAGATAGAGCGGGCGTAGGTACGAGGAATCTCGAGCTCGGCTGTCAGAGCAAAAGTGCAAAGGTGCATGTGTGTTTTCATGTGTGTGTGTGTGGGTTTTCATGTGTGTGTTTGTGTGTGTGTGTGTGTGTTAGCTCAGTGAAATCCAGCATGTCACACTGTTTGAGGAGAAATCAGGCCTGTGTTTAAAAAAAAAACGGTCATTTGTAGGTTTTAAAACTTTGCTCAGGATCCAAAGAGCAACAGCTGATCTGTGGACCGGATCAGGTTTATGATCGTTCAGCAGCCTTTGGATCCTATAAACTCGAGGCCTAGGTGTGTGTGTGTGTGTGTGTGTGTGTGTGTGTGTGTTACATCAGAGGTCAGAAGTGCATCTCAAAGCAGATCAGGTGACACAATACATGATGGAAACCCCACCAGTCCAAGTATCAGCCAGCAGCGGGGGGGGGGTGAGAAGCTGAAAAACTGGATGTGAAATGAAGGGAGTGAAATGTGGTGAAGCAAAGGAGACAAGGAAACAAGGAAACGAGGAGAGGAGGAGGCAGAGACGAGGACAGAGGACTGTCCCTCTAACCACATCATGTCCTCTGCTCTCTGTAGTTGATCTCAGGACAAACATGGCGGCTGAATCTCAGATGAGTGAAGAAAAAAAGGTCAGAAAACAACAGTCGTTGCCTTTTCTTGAAAAGGTCAGGAGACGCTGGACATCACAAAGAATCAGGAAGCACATTCCTGCGTGCTGGTGTTTCTCTCCGTCCTTTCACGCATTGTGCCTCCTCCTCCACGCCGCCGTGTGAATGGACCAGATGCCTCTCTGTGCCGGCAGATGGAGGGATTGTTTCCCCGGTTTAATGAAGGCGGCTGCTGGAGGCTTATCCCCGGTTACCTTGGTCATTGATATGCTCTTGAGGAGTCCGCCTGCATTGTTTGGTGTCAATGGAAGGGACAGCCGAAGGCCGGGTGGCGGGCGTCTTGACAGACGGCCTTTCAGTGAATGTGGACCACTGGGGTAACTGGGAGGTTTGAGGACCTCCATGCTGGGTGAGGCCGGGCTGAAGGCTGAGGAGCGTCACATGAGCAGACACTAACCCTGCTCTGAGCTCATAGTCTTTAAAAGCTGTAAGGAGGCTTTTTTTAATCCCAGCAGGAACATTAAGGAGACTTTCATCATCTGCTGCTTCGTTGTCTGTTGTTTTTAATCCTGTTGGATGACGGTTCATGTTTGTGTATCAGCTCATCATGAAGCAGAGCTGGTGACTCTGTCAGCGTCCTGTCTCGTTTTCTCAACACATCGTGTATTGATTCAGATTCTCCGGGGTTTAATCTGTCAACCGGCACGGTCTGGCCCGGTCACATGGCCCGGTCTGGTCCGGTCACATGGTCCACGGTCTCAGACTGCATCTCGTGGGTGTTTTGCTTTGACACAACGAGTCCAAATGAGCTCTGCAATTAAGAGGCTTTCGTAAAACAATGAGAGACTCTGTGCTAACGAGGAGACGGCGGTCAGGGTCCCAGATAAAAGGTCATCTGAACTGATAATAAGTGCTTTATGTGTTTATGAGGGCAGGATCATCCTCTGGGTTCAGGAGAAGAGAGAGACAGACTGATATAAATGGAAGAAGACATGATGGATCAGGACTGAGAGAAGGTTTGATGAAATGTGATGTTTTTTCTGACTGGATCCTTCGCTCTGGGTGAGAGTGGCGTCCTCCATTTCTCTGCTTCCTGTGGTGCAAAGCTGGATTAGATGCAGAAGATGGCGTGCATCATCACCACAAACGGAAATGTTTCTCTCCTCTTTCCATTAAAATCCATTTGTTTGTCTGAAAAGCTGAAAGCCACAAGATGAATGAGGCTGCAAGTGGCTGATGGGACGACAAACGATGATCTGTCGGGTCATAAGTGCTTTTACTGAAAACAGTGGTTGGTAGAAACACTAATTATGGGCTTTTAGGATCTCCACATGGTTGGAGGTCTTTGTCAGGAGCATCAGCATCCATGTGCCTCCACTGTACATGTGGTTTGTTATGCAGCTCTGCAGGATGCTGGTTCACCTCTCGTGGTCTCCGTCTAACAACAGTGAGCTCGGATTCGAACCACGTCGCCTCAGTTTGTGTTTCAGAGCTCGTTGAAGCTGTTTGTCAGCTCATACGGAGGAGAGTCGGCAGACGGCCGTGACCGAGTGAGTCGGACCCTCGTTCCGTCTCTGTAAAACCGCCGTGTGAGTGCAGATTTCAGTGTTGACTCGGTTACGTAAGCTCTGTTCAGGCTGTTCCCTCTCCCTCCCTCCCTCCCTCCCTCCCAGTCTGTGCTGGTTCAGATGCCAGTGGGTGTAAAACACATGCAGGTTTGTGCTGGTTTGTACAGTATCAGTAACACATCACTCCGGGCTGTTGTGACACACAGCTTTTGCTCGTGTGAAACAGAGACTTCCTGTGTGTGTGTGTGTGTGTGTGTGTGTGTGTGTGTGTGTGTATGTGTGTGTGTGTATGTGTGTGTGTGTATGTGTGTATGTATGTATGTAGGTATGTGTGTGTGAGAACATGTGTGTGACATTTAAGTGAGTGCAAAGTTCAGGTGAGTAAAGAAACACATGACAGCCTCATTTCATTTGCACTTTGTTGTTGTTTTTTACAGTTTATTTATTTATTTACAAACATTCTCTGGGATTATTTTCTTATAAACTTTTCATACAGATGTTTACTTTAAAGTGATGTTTACACTGCACACTACATATTTTTTTAATATACATGTGAAAACGTTAAAAAGAAGGCGGGAAAGACAGAAAAGAGGCGTTCGAGGTCCTGATGGTTTAAAATCAGACCTGCTGTGATTGATCTTCTTGGATTATTTGTAAACATTGGAATTGTTTGATTGTATTCAAAACCTCTGAAGATGAAAAGAAAAAGTTTGAAGGGAGACGAACAAACGCTGCTACACTGAAACTGAATTCAAATTTGAGGACAAAATCCAGAAAAATGTATCAGATGAAAATGAAGAACAAGTTCGCAGCTGAACGAACTTTTGAAACGTGAAGGAAAGTTTTTAAAGACTTTTGTCGACGTGACGAGAAGGAGCATCGCCCCCTGCTGGAGGGAGTGAGGTCAGAGCACGGGGTCTCCGATCTGTGTGTGTGTGTGTGTGTGTGTGTGTGTGTGTGTGTTGGGGCTTGGCATTCATCCTTTAAACCAACACCTTCTTACTGAACATTCCTGATGAGTCTGTCAACAACACACCCAGAACCCTGTTGATCTCTCTCTCTCTCACACACACACACACACACACACTCACACACACACACACACACACACACACACACACACACACACACACACACACAC
>JAQMCX010000028.1:975215-986380 GCA_029814765.1 Acanthurus leucopareius | reverse complement strand
ACACACACACACACACACGCACACACACACACATTCCAGCACAAACACACGTTCGTTCGTCGTCTTTCGCTTCAGTTTCACACGTTTTTACACTTTATTTATGTCCAAATACGAGCAGAAACATCGGAGAGGAAGTGAAGAACATTCAAAAACTCAGAGACTGTTGGAGTAACTGTTCATGTACAATACAAATACAAAGCAAAGTAATCTGGTATTTTTTTACTTTTCACTCATCAGCATTTATCTGACAGTTACAAGTTACTTTTCAGACTAGGATTATTTTCTTATGAAAAATCTTTTCAACAGCATAAAAACAATAAGCGTCAATCTGCTGCTTATTGAATATTTTGATATTCTGAGTAACATTTTTGTTTTTCTGCTTTGTGCTTTTTATTCGAAGTGTTTTTATTACTTTTACTGAGGTAAAACATCTCTTTTCTTCATCCTCAGAGGTTGTGACTCGCCCCAGTTTGAAGGCAGACAGGACAAACAGCTGACTCGATGTTTTGGATCCAAAAACAAAGTGAAGTTTGAAATCCTCGCCGTGTTTTCTGAAACTCTGGTGATTCAGGCGTCATGTGACGTCCTGCTGTTGATGCTGAACAGGTGCAGTGAAAGTGTGCAAACATGCAATAATCCTGATGTTTAGACTCTCGCTGCCGTCTGAGGACAAAAGTCTCGTCTTCGTCAGGTTGTTTTATGAATGAGATCAAATGTTACAAACTGGAATAAAGTTTGGATTCAGATTAGAGATCGAGGTTAAACTCAGAGGTCAGACTGAATTCATAAACAACAGATTTCATCAAATTACAGTTACAGTTACAGTTACAAGCTCTGTGAGGTCGAAAGTATCAGCGCTTTGAGCTGAATGCTAGCATTAGCACGCTAACATTCATACAATGTTTGTATACTCACCTTTATAGTTTTGCATGTTAGCTTTGTTTGCTAATAGCACTGAACAAATAAACTGCAGGCTGATGGAAACTTTGGTCACCAAAGTAATTTTTGTTTTATTTAATTCATCTTGAGGGAAAAGAAACAAAACATTCAGACATTTTGTGCAAAAACAAAACTTCCAGCTTCGTGGTGAAGCTGCAGAAACAAGGTGAGGTCATCAGGATTGATCCTCTGGGAACCATGAACTCCTGAAACGGACGCTGAGATACTTTGACCTTCAGACGCAGACGAACCGTCTGTGGATCACTGAGGTCAGCAGATCCACTGAGGGAGGATCGATCCGTCTGCTCACATTCTTCTCTTATCTCGGTTTGTTTTGACAGTCTTTGGCTCACACACACACACACACACACACACACATGTTCACACACACACACACACACACACACACGGGACTTTCCTTAACCTGTTGCAGATTGTTGGTTCTTCCATCGTTTCTCTTCTGGTCACTGAGGATCTGAACATTTCATCGACCGTCTGTGTTTGTATCTGTGTGTGTTTGTGTCTGTGTGTGTTTGTGTCTGTGTGTGTTTGTGTGTGTTTGTGTGTGTGTGTCTGTGTGTTTGTGTGTGTTTGTATCTGTGTTTGTGTGTGTGTGTGTGTGTGTGTGTGTGTGTCTGTATCTTTTTAGCAGAGTAAAAAGCCGTCTTGCAGGTGGAAGCTGGAAAATTAAACAAGTTGCATTATGAAATGAGCTTATTTTGTGTTTGTTGGACTCATTTTCTTTCAGCTTCGACTCTAACGGGGTAAAAAGAAGATGAAACTCTCCGGAGGATTTAAAGCAGCTTTAAAAAAGACAGAATTTATGATCAGTATCAGTTTGTTTTAATGGAGCTGCTGTTTGAAGAATCAATCACTTTTCTTACATGTTCAGTTCTGGTTATTTAATATCAGTAAATGCATGTAAACAGGATTTTCCTCCATGTGTCTTCATGTGATATTTTGTCTGATTGTCTCATTTCTGTGCAGTTGCAGCTTCAGCTGTTCGTTTGCTGTGAAACTCAGACAGGAAACTTGAGTTTCTGTTGTTTCCTCCTGAGTTTCTCCACATTGACTCTTCATGTCTGTCTGTCAGTGAACTGAAGTCGTCAGCTTCATGTTCAGTGTGAGTTGCTGTCTGATGCTTCAGTGTTTTGACGTGTGCTGACGCGTCCTCGTCTCCTTTTAATCACTTTGAAGCTCAAATCTTTGCGTTCTGTTCGATCTGAACGCTCGTCAGCGGCTCTTTTCTCTCGTTTCTCTCTCTCTTTGTGCTTCGCCTCGTCGTCGTCTGCAGAGCTGGAAGCTTCTTCGGTGATCAGACGAGTTCGGTCACGTCGGATGTTTGCTGGCCCTTTAAGAGAAAACCGTTTTTGACCCCGGTGACGTCATCCGAAAGTTCCCAGCATGCATCAATGTGGCTGCTTCCGTCCGATGATTTGCATCTGGATAAACGTCTTCCCTCTTCCTGCTTCTTGATTTGAATGTCAGGAGGAAATAAAAACAGGCGTGCTGGATGTCGCTCGCTGTTCTCTCGACCACATTTGTCTAAATAGGAAACTGTGAGGTCGTCGCTCTGTTGCTATCGAACATCGGCGCTAATTTTACGAAGCGATAAGTCTCCGTATTTGCATCTGCTTGTTCGCTGACATGAGTGACGTTAAGGAACAATGTGTGTTTGTGCGTCATTAACTTCCACTGTGGAGGTGAAACTGGGACATTCTGGTTTTAGTTTCCATGATAAAGAAGAAAATCTGGAGCTTTTTACTGTCAAAACCTTCATAATGAGATTATCAAGTGAGACACAATAAATCTGCATCACTAATATAAAAAATATCAATAATAATAATAATTACATCCAACAACCAGCCGACACTTAAACACATTAAATTCAGGCTTTTTAAACACGATTGTTGAAATTTTTAAAATATTTGACTTAATTCAGTCACATTATTTTCCTTAAAGAGCAAATTTTGTTGTTTAAATTCACTTAAATCACTTAAAATCACGTGAAACAAACTTATTTTAGTTTGAAGTATTTTTTAAATATATTAAAGAGGAAAAGACGCGTCTGACGTTTTCAGTGTTCGGTTTGATGTCATCACTTTCAAAAGTGTCTTTACACAACAGAAGAACGAGAGCCGCTAACAAATCACATCACACACACACGGAGGAAGCTGGGGGTCTTAAATCTGTCAGCACCCTCACAGGGGTCAGAGGTCAGCTGAGGGGGGATTACAGGAAATGAGGTTTTGTGTGTGTGTGTGTGTGTGTTTAACCAAGCTAAGACTCTATAGGCTGATGGATAAGTGTGTGTGTGTGTGTGTGTGTGTGTGTGTGTGTGACTCGATCGCTTCCCTGTAACATGAACAACAATGCAGACGCCTTCAGATCTCAGATTATCTTCATTTTATTCTTTTATGATGTTTCTGCATGTGAGTGTGTCTCTTGTCTTTTATTGTGACCTTTTTAAGTACTGAAGTTATATAACTCACTAAACAAACACACAGTCAATGTATCATAAGATAAGATAAGATAAGATAAAACAAGATATTCCTTTATCATCGTTTTCAGAACTTCAGTTTCAGGTCAATGAGCTCGTTACTCAGAATTATAATTAAACATGAAATAAAGTTGAATTAGATAAATTAACTTTATTTATAATCAAACTTTAATTTAAACTTGTCTAATTCTTTTGATTGTTAGCAAGTTGCAGATGCATCCTGCGTTAATTATAGTGCTTGTTAGCGAATGTTAGCATGACAGCGAGCTAAATTTAGCTTTGACGGTGAACATGGTTTGCATTATCACTGCATATCAGCATGCTGGGATTAGCATTTAGCTTAAACACTGCTCTGTTTAGGCACAGGCCTGCTGGCAAAGCTGTACAGTCTTATTCCTGTTTTTACTGAGTTTGGTTTAATCAGAGTTTTGAGGCTGAACATCATGAAACGCAGCTTATGTAACCAAAACACTGAGCCAAACAGCCTGAAAGGACTTCAAACGTTGCAGAGTTTATTGTTGATTCTCTGAGAGTGACTCATTATTTCATCCCTCATGTGTTTGACTGTTTGTTGGTATAAAAAAAGCATGGTAACCTTTAGTTGCTCATGCTAGCAGAGTGCATGCTAACGTGTTAGCATGCGGCTACATGAATGGAAGCAGCTCCTGTGAGTCCGTCTGTCTTTCTCTCCCTCGCTGTGCCTCAGACTCTCCTCCCGTCATAGGCCACCTTTTGTGCTCCATGCAAAAACTCAAATTCCTCCCGGCCTCTGCCCACAGTCACACACACACACACACACACACACACACACACACACCCACACACTCTCACACACACACACACACACATTCCTTTGCCCGGCAACAATGAGGTCTTTGTGCTGCACGCTGCCCATGTTTTCATTTCATTTTTTATTGCTTTTGAACTCCTCGCATGGAGGATTTAATCATCTCTCCGCTGGTTCCTGAGCTCGGTTCTGAAAAGAATTTTTTTTGTTTGGCGTTTGGTCGTCAGGGAGGCCGGTAGCTGCGGTGTGTGTTCCCACAACGCGCACACACACACACACACACACACACACGCGAGCCAAGGACAAAAGGACTACATGTTTCCAAAGGCACCTGACTTCACTTTTGTCTTTGTTTCTCTTTGAATTTTCACTGTTTGAAACCAAAATGTTGCAGAGTCTGAAAACTCAAAAAGAAACATAGAAAAGGAATAAAAAGAGTCTTTGTTGAGGAAATAAATAAACTGTTGATGCATTAATTAAAGAAACAGTTTCACATATGTGGCTTGAAACATCTCTCATGTCTGTTCAGTAAATTTTACTCTAAAGTCAGTGTCAGTCAGTCAGACTTCACTCGTGGCTCCGTCGACGGATGATCTGCTGTGACATTTGCTCCAGAAATATTCAAGGTTTTAAGATTATTTATCCTTTTAACAAACGGGTCATAAAAGTTCATATTTACTCACAAAACTGACACAAATACACCCTTTAAATATGAAATCAGTGACGACTTTTTCCTCCTTTTCAAAGACGTTCACCCAAAAATAAACTGCTAAAAGTTTTTGTAACATCATCAACATCCACAAAACTGACTGACTAAAAGTTTTTTGCATTCACAGTTCCACTACGATGAATCAGAATAAAACATTTTCCTCTTGTGCCACCATCCGATCAAATGTTAATACACCTGGTACTTTATCTTTTCACAAATACCTGCAGAACTGATCACGTTGCTTCAGGTTTGCAGCCACACAGAGACGCTGTGACTCTTAATCTTGTTCAGTTTTAGTTTGTGTGACAATAAAATTAAAGAAACATTAATAATCTCTAGAGATGCTTCCACCACAGACTCAGACTGACTTTTTCCACCTGCTTTCTGTCTTTATGCTAAGCTAAGCTAACAGTCCTTTAGCACTAGTTTAATGGGAAAATATGAGAATGATGTGAAACCTTCTGAGCCAAATCTTAGAAATTAAAAAAAACAAAAACAAAAAAAATAAACTAATTCACATGTAATTTTGCAGAACAACATTCTGCTTTTCATCATTTTTAAATCAGCAGATTTGAACAGTTTGTCTTGATTCTGCAGATTTTTAAATCTCTTTAATGACGCGATGAAGACGAAGCGTGTTGCTTCCTGCTGACATCAGCCGCCGTCACTGAGGCGGGAACACGTTTCTGTTTTACAGCGGCCGAACAAACTCAGGTATTTTGATGACAGGACGAGCGTTTGAAAAGTTAGTATCTCCTAAAAAAAGCACCTTTGTAGTCGAGCGCTCGGCCAGTTCACCCAGTTTCTGAAGATACCTGCACGACTGGGAGCTGCTGCTCGGCTTCGCCTGCAGCTACGTCCTCCTCCGACAGGCTTTTATTATCTGCAGCCTTTTAACTTTTCTGCTGAAGAACTCAGAGCATCAACCCAGCAACTTTCTCTGAGGCTATTTAGCTAAATACATTTACTTAAGTACTGTACTTAAGTACAATTTTGAGGTATTTGTACTGTTATTTCCATTCTTTGCTGCATTATAGTTCTTCTGTACAACATTTTAAAAGCTGACAATGTAGACCTACTTTTCACTCCATAGATATAACAACATTACTTACTGTTTTTTACAGTGTAATAGTAATATTGTATAAATTAAACTCATAAATAACAACATATTAATATAAATTAAGCCACTCAGCAGCACACAGAGTCATTAAAGTCATCCTGACCTGCTGTATGTTGGATTTTAACTGAAGATTTTAAATCAACACTTGAAATGTATTTTTGCATTGTGGTATTAAAATACCTAAAACATCTGAGGACCTCCTCCACCGCTAAACCAGAGATCTTCATATCAGCGTCATCAGCTGACAGAGAGGACAGGAAACACCTGACGGACAGGTGAGAAGACTGAAGGAGATGCTGCCAGGTGCACTGACATGCAGATTAACAAAATGTTAGCATGCTAACACGTTTGGTGACAATGATTAACATTAAATCTTTTAGCAGGTTAGCATGTTAGCATGTCACTGTGATGGTGTTAGCTTAGCACGCTGCTGTTAGCATGTAGCTCAAAGCTGTGGAGCAGCCAAAACACAGAGACACCTTGAAACCAGTTTGTAAAGCTGCTTAACTGGATTAAAAGGACACGATGACGGCCATTCCAAACAGTGTGTGTGTGTGTGTGTCAGCAGAAGACAGTGAAAGTGTGTATAGACTTAGTCCTGTGTGTGTGTGTGTGTGTGTGTGAGATGTGATTATAGGTTTATGGGTTTATGTGTCAATCTGTGCGTCGCTGATGCAGGTTCCTTCAGTTCTGCAGATACCTGCTGCTCTGCTGCTCTGCTGCTCTGAGGTTCTCAGGTTCTCAGGTTCTCATCCTGGAACGTTTCCACCTCAGGCTACTTCACCACATTTTAGAACAAGATATCACGTGTATAATTTCTATAATTAATATTTAAAACTGCAAAGTGCTGACAGAGAAAAATCTATTTGTGCAAAAAGTAGTTTTTCCTTGTAAATTGTAGTTGAGAACTTTCCACAAACTGGTACTTAAGTACAACAGTTTAGTAATGTACTTAGTTACATTGCACCATTTGTATGAACCTTCTCGTACTTTGTGCACTTTAAGTGTGTTTTGTTTGTTGATCCTTAAGTTCTCCTCCTTCCATCAAACTTTAAATTCAGGACTCTCACCTGGAACAGAGTTTCCTCACTGTGGTTTCATTAGTTTTACTGAAGTAAAACATCTAAAAACTGCCTGTACCACCTGTGTGTGTGTGTGTGTGTGTGTGTGTGTGTGTGTGTGTGTGTATGTGTGTGTGTGTGTGAAAGTGAGGCTGACTGGTTGCCGTACCAACAGCAGTGTAGCTTCATCACGGGGGGAAAGAGTGACGAAGCGTCTGCAGAAACAGAAGCAGCTCAGTTCGCTTCCTGTGTCACCTGAGTGACTCGCCTCCCGCCGCCGCCGCAGAGCCGAGCGCCGCCACGTCTCCATGGCGTCACTTCAAACCTGTTTGTGTTTGAAATCAGCCAACCAGGAATAATCTTCCATTCTGAAGGAATAATTATAGATGTAATTATTTATTCTCAGTGTGTTTTGGGAAGAACAGGAAGCCGAGTTGGTGTCCAGTTTCTGGTTTCTGCTGCACGTCAGAGTTTCTCTCTTTTACACATTTAATCTGCACAGATTTGTTATATTTAAGTCGCATAAACAGCCTGTAAATCTTCTCCTTTGTCTTAAATGAAAGTTTTTCTGTAGATGTTCATCTTTTATTTGAGTTTTAGATTCATTTCATTGACTTTAACTTTTTAAACTCTGCTTGAAGCAGCTGGATGTTTCCTGTCACGATGTTCTTTCCTCAAACCTTCTTCTTCTTCTTCTTCTCCTTTCCTGTCACGGTGCCTCTTCTTCCATTATGAAGCTCGAAACGCTGCTTTTTCTTTAAACTGAGTCTCTGAGTAATGAGGGAGGGAGGGGGAGGAAAGGGGGAGGGAGGGAGGGGGAGGCCTTCGTCACACCCACCTGAACTTTGGACCTGCTCACCTCACACACACACACACACACACACACAGAACAGAACAGAACATGGGAATCTGTAATAAACTGTTTCTTATATAATTTAAAACCTTCAGGTTCATTTAAAGTGAAAATCAGATCAGTTTCAGATTTTAGAAACTCTTGTTTTGATCTGTTTTTCCATCTTTGAGCTTCTTTTTAAGAGGAAAATTAAACTGCAAATAATTATTAACCATCATTAAAGGAGATAGAAGTTTCTGTGTGTCACTTTAGTTTCTGTTGCAGACGGAGACGAGGTGACGTCACCTGTCGACTTGTCTTGAAGGCTTCAGTTTGTCGTCATCATCCTGATGTGTTTGATCAAATCAGCTGCATTATTTAAAATTCACCCTTTAACAGTTTTAATAAGCAGAAACCAGCCTGAGTTTTGCATCAAAGCCTGAGAATCTGTTTGTTTCTGCTGTGAAGTTTATCATGAGGCTCAGTGCTGAATGACTCGCTGTTTCTCCTGGTGGCCGTTTGAGGAACTGCAGGTGTTCAGTTCTGTGTGACTTTGTTTTGCAGCCCTGAAGGTTGCTGTGCTTTTATTCCAGCAGCTGTTTGAAACCAGAAAAAACAGGAAACAAACATCTGTCTGATCGCTTAATCAATCACTTCTTTAATTGATCGCCATGACCTCATCAAATCCCTTGTTTTGTCTGAAAGCTGCTCAGTTTGGAAGAAAAAGGATGTCTAACAGCTTCAATCAAAGTGTGATCGTCTCTTCTCTCCCTGCTTATTGATCGTTTATCAGCTCTGGTTGTTTGGACGTCTCTCGCTCTGTGACATCAGCTTAATGTTGCCGTGACGACGCCGACCTCTCATCGTTCTCTTCCCACAGCAGCGCCCGCGGCGGGGAGTCAATCACTTCCTGTTATTAAGTCTGCCTGAAGGTCAAAGGTCGAGGGTGAGAGGTGGGAGACAGACGCGGTGTTGACAAGGAGGAGGAGACGAAGAGAGACAGACAGAGAGAGAGAGAGAGAGACAGACAGAGAGAGAGAGAGAGAGACAGACAGAGAGAGAGAGAGACAGAGAGAGAGACAGGGAGAGAGAGAGAGAGACAGGGAGAGAGAGACAGGCAGAGAGAGAGACAGAGAGAGAGACAGACAGGAGGTCTATTTACCGTCTCTGCCTCCATGTGTGAGCAGAGAAAGACGAGCAATGAGAGGAGGAATTATTGAGGAATGACTGGAATTTCCTGATGGAGGCTCTGCCTGTCTCTCTCTCTCTCTCTCCCTGTCTGTCTCTCTGTCTCTCTCTCTGTCTGTCTGACCTGAGATTCTGTTGGAAAAGATGAAAGTTCATTGATCCTCACAGGTAAAATCCTTTCAGCTGTTTCAGAGAAACAAACATCTGGTGCAGAAAGTTAATTAAAGTTAATTCAGAGATTTTCACAACTTTGATGCTGAACCGACTTATTTTGATGTCGAAGTGTCCTTGAACTCATCAAACGGAGCAAATTTGTACAACAAACCAAATTAACTAAAATTAAATTAAATAAAAAGTCACACAAATCCTCTAAAGAGTCGCCCGAGTCGCTCGAGTCGTTTGAGTCCTTCGAGTCCTTCGAGTCCTTCGAGTCGTTCGAGTCGTTCGAGTCCTTCGAGTCGTTCGAGTCCTTCGAGTCCTTCGAGTCCTTCGAGTCCTTCGAGTCGTCCTTCAAACACCATGTGGACGTTTTTCACCTCCTGCTTTGTTCACAATCAGCCTGAGCTCCAACCGAGAGGATCGAGTTACATGATGGTGTGACCTGCCAAAGCAAAGTACAGTGAGAGAGTGCAAACACACAGACACACAGACACACACACACACACACACACACACACACTCAGTATTCATGTGCACTCTGTTAAACACAAACACGCCTCGTTCTCACCGAAGCTGTGACATAAAGAAAAACCTGGTGGAGGGAAAACATGGCTGATCAAAGGTGATTACAGTGATGGAAAGTAATCAAGTACATTTACTCTGTTACTTTGTGCTTCTGCTTCGACACCTCGAACACATTAATGCATCAATATTTAAAATCTGAGTATGAAATATTTATTGCTGTGAGATTTGAATTTAATCCTAAAATGCAGAAAGAACTTCTTCTTCTTTTGTTTTTCTTGACCAGGAAGTCACGTTGAGATGAAAACAGGACGTCAACATCCAATCAGATCAACAACAACAACAACAACAACAACAACAACAACAACAACAACAACAACATTTATTACATAACGCAGCACATAAACGAGTTAACAGGAGTCCGTTTCTGTTCAGTTTGAGTTCGTAGAAAGTGACGGCGGTCTCCAGTCTGAGATCCTGTTATCGTCATTGTTGTTGTGTTTTTAGACTCGTGAAGTTTATTAAAGTCAGTTATCAGCAGATGTTCTTGGAGAAAAACCTCCTCAGTCTTTAGTGAAGCAGAAACAGTTTCTGTGCTTCATGCAGCTTTTAGTTTTTCCTATTTGTTGTGAATGATTCATAAAATTAATGACGATATTTTCTTTATTTGTCTGTTTTTGGTTTATTTCAGCGTGTTCATGTGTGTTGAGCTCCGACGCCGTAAATACTTTTATTCTGTGTTTCAGCTTCTGATCTGAGTGACTGAGGATTATCATCAAACACACACACACACGCACGCACACACACACACACACACACACACACGATGAATCTCTGGCTTTCAATCATAAGTAGGTCATTTTATTTTTGTCTGTTTTTCTCTCTGGCGGATTTTTGATCCCAGCTTGAATGAATCTGACGTGTCGACCTGTTGGAGGAGACGAACTCAGACTCTGACAGGCTGCGAGAGACAAATCAGACTTTTGGGGGTTTTTTTCTGCGGGTCAGATTAAATCAGCTCCATGTGTGTTTGAAGGTACAGTAAATCCAGCAGCCTGCCCCCCGGGTTCGGTTTGGGGGGGGTGGGATCAACGCTAAGCTGACTAAAGGCAGGAGACCCCACCCTCAGGGGACACATCAAGAGGTAAAGTCAGCATACTTTCTGTATGGAGTCAAAGTAACATGACTCCCTTTCTTTCACTGCCTCCCTCTCATTGTGTGAACATGTTTTATCACACGACTGCCTCGACTGTGTGTGTGTGTGTGTGTGTGTGTGTGTGTGTGTGTGTGTGTGTGTCTGACTATGATGGTTTTTTTCTGAAAAAGTTTGTGTGATAAAAAGACAGAC
>JAQMCX010000028.1:937249-971209 GCA_029814765.1 Acanthurus leucopareius | reverse complement strand
ACATATTTCATGATCTACAAACCTATATATGCACTGGAGGTTGGGTAAAATTAGACTTTCTGTGTGTGTGTGTGTGTGTGTGTGTGTGTGTGTGTGTGTGTCTGCCTATGATGGTTTTTTTCTGCAAAAGTTTGTGTGATAAAAAGACAGACGTGTGTGACCACGTTTGATGTTTCCATCTACATGTTATTACGTCACTTTACTTGCCACCTTTGGAGCCGTAAAAGTAAAAAGTGACTCCACTCGACTTCACTTGTGCACATTAAAAACAGAGTAGAAATAAAATAAAAAATAAAATTCAAGTGTAAATAAGTGTGTAAATTTATATGAAGTGTAAAAGTTGAAGCAAAACAGATTTAGTGAAAAATCGATGACATGTTTCCTGTTTGTAAAGATAAAACAGTTGTTGTAGATAAATCCTGAAGTCTGATCATAAGACTGAACTTTTCTGTCCCTTTTCACAATTTCTTCTTCTTTCAATAAAATGTCAGCTTTCAGTCCAGCTGTGCAGAAACGTTTGCTTACAGTAACAACTTGTTGACTCACACAATTTAAGATTTAAAAAATACTATTTCTGCACCATTAAATCCCTTTTTTTCTAATGTTTCTGCACAAAGTGTCAACTTGATTAAACAGGAAATGAATTAAAAACTCCACCTCCTCTCAGTAATTGTTCATGTATTTATTTGAGTTGGAACTTTAGATCCGAAGCAGCCACGAGAGGATGAGGATTAACCGAAACCCTCAAACCTCCAAACCTCCTCACTCCCACAGCACGAACACCGACCCATCAAAGAGCCGTCGAGGCCTCGTCAGGTCTCTGCAAACATCAACCAGCGCCAGAGAGAAAATCCAGCGTCTGCAGCGACAGGAAGTAGCTGCAGACGCTGGTGACGTGTGAAGAGACCTTTCCTCATGTTTCCCTTCAGTGCAGCAAATTCCTCCAAACTGGGTCAAACTGCAGAGTTTTCACTGTTCGATCAGATTTCAGTCTGCTGTGATGATTTTCAGGAACTTTACTCGAGTACAAATTTGAGATATTGTCAATATTTATACTGTCAGGTGTTAACTGAAAAAATATTGTACTTTTACTTCATTACATTTATTTTATTAAGTTGTAACTATTTTACAAATCATGATTTCTGCATTAAAAAACATGTGAGGAGTTCATTTAATATCACATTTTTTAAATATTTAAACAACTCAACAATTTATGCAAGAACAGACAAAGCAAGAATGTTTTTGTATTTTATTACGTTTTAAATTTCAGTTAGTTAAGAAATACATAATTAATTAAATGAAAGCAGAGTTTATTTTGTCATTTTTTTGCCTAGAAATCAACTAAAATTCAATTAGTAATCAAAAATCTTCCAAACTTCTTTGTGTTGAACTAATAATCTTTATTTTTTAGGGTTAGTTTAGTTCATGCATGTAAACACAGACCTGAACGCACTAAATCTATATTTTAGGATGAATATTTGAAGGTTGAAGAGTTTAAATATCTCTCATTGATGAAATGTCCTCAGATAAGACGTGAACAGGATCAGACACTCGGTTTCTACACACAGGATCTATTCATAGCACAGCAGGGCTCTGTCTAATTCCTGGCAGCCTCCATCATAATATTTACCTCTAATGAAGCTGTGGATTAAAGGGTTAGTGCGCTCAATTCCTGTACGTGCAGCAGAAACCCAACACCCGGCAGATCTGATGCAGCGAGTGTTCGCACCGAGAATAGAACAGAAATAATAAGAAGCTGCTCTGCTGTGGACTTGTTGTCTCTACGAAGGGAAATGAAACACAGATGAGAGTCCAGTTTGAGACCCAGATCCGAGTTTGAATGTTTAATTTTACAGATTATGTGCAGCGTCATGAATTTAATAACCGGAGAGTTTTAGCATCACGGCTATCTGAGTCTCACCGGCTGTAAACAGGTGAGAAAACAAAGAAAAAATACAGAAATACGTCAAATAAAATGACAAAATGTCAACTATACAGTCTGAGCTCAAGTGTGTGTGTGTGTGTGTGTGTTTGTGTGTGTGTGTGTGTGTGTGTGTGTTTGTGTGTCTGCAGGCCTTGAGGCTCTCAGATTTGCCTGTGGTTGTTTTCATTAACGCGTCTCACGCGCACCGAGGCCCCTGATTGGCTGGGCATTTGGGTAATGACCTTCTTCCCGTCAGTGTTGACTTACGAGAGGTCGACCCGGCGGCAGCAGAGGTCAACAAGACCTCAGCCGGCGTCACACCGTCAGCTCACTCCGCCACGACAGATTTGTGGGTTTTTTTATTATTAAAACAGCATGTTTACACGGTTTCCTGCACAAAACAGCAGCAGTTTTCTGTCTAAGTTCATTAGACAAACTGGGTTTTTAGTGTTTTTGTCTTTAATCAGATTTATTAACATTTTTCTCATCAGCTTCATTGATGAGACACATGAGAGAACTCTGTTGGGACTTTACTGCAGACGGCCACAGTTTCATAATGAATGCATGTCCAACCATGAAACTGATCAGTTATCAGACACATAAAACACTAAAGGTTCTGTCAGGTTTCCATGTTGGAGGATGTTTTCACCCATCATCAACTCTGCAGATGGGATCCGTGATCAAACCCACATGTTAACTGTCTTTAATCTCACTCAAGCAAAAGGTTTTACATCTACATTATTTCTGCTTAGGTCTCACCATGATGACCACAGTCTGAATACAGGAGCTGGGTTTGGCCGCTGTCTCTGTTTATACAGCCACGCTAGTCCTACAGAAAGTCCGTAATTAGCAACCGCTAATGCAGGAATAACATTATTGTACCTGTTTTACCAAAGAAAAAGAAAACAGTTTAATAAGAAGTTGTGTCTGAGAGTAAAAACGCAGTCAGACTGTCATTAACTGGTGTTTGGTTGAGTTCAACAGAAACACCCAAACTTCACCTGCACCACCTCCCAACATGGCCGTCTGCTGCAGCTACGTTAACTTTACTGTCAACATCATCATCAGCTGTCAGCCTGCTAGCTAGAAACAACCACCTAACAAGACCTTCAATTACAAATAACATCAAAACAAATGGATTGTCAAGATTGTCTCAGCTACTTTACTTAAACAAGATACAGAGTTTTCTTCTGTGTGTGATATCACCGGCTAACAACATGCTAGCCAACACAAGCTAACAATACGTCACTGTCGTTAGCTCACACTGTCTCAGTCATCATAAATCTTCCTCAACTGCTTCATGTTGACAGTAAACAAAGAATATACTTTTGTCTATATCACCAGCTAACACTACCAGTTAATATTCTGCTAGGCTATTGCGGCTAACACCACCAGCTAACACCACCAGCTAACAACACCAGCTAACACCACCAGCTAACACCACGTTATGCTAACTAGCCTGCTGCCTCATCCACAAAAAAATGTTTTTCTTGGCTATTTTACCTAAAAGAGCATCAAGCTTACACTGCTGTCTTTGACGTAACCAGCTAACAACATGCAGGCTAACTTAGTGTAAGCTAACAGCTAACGTTAGCCTGATTCCTCAATTGTCTAATCTGTTTACCTCATTTAGTTTCTCTCAATAAATGGTAGATTCGTGTTTGGATGTGATGGTTTTCAGGTTATTTCTAAGTTGGTAGTTTAATTGATTAGTTTTGTTGTTTTCTTCAAATCTCAGCAATAATTTCAGAGGTTTCTTTTTAAACAGTGAGTTTAATAAACAAACGCTGCGACGGTACAATAATGTGGAACTGTTCCTGGAGGATTCAGGTTTCCCACAGATTCGGTTCTCACACGTCCAAACTCACAGTCGTACGAGCGGAAGCATGTGGAAGCGTTTAGAGCTGGCAGCCTCAAATCACCGTGTCCCCCCGTCACCCCTAAACACCACCCGAGAGGGCTTTGAACCAGGGCACAGAGGTCAGAGGTCGAATGAGAGGGGTGAGCCCCAGGATGGAGACCAGGCCTCCCAGGAACAAACAGAAGAGGCGGAGAACGTCATCAACACACGGCTGCGTTTTCACGTGAACCATGAAGGATTCTGGGTTTGTCTCAAAAATGCGAGTAAAAACATATCTGAGTACTTCTTTAAACTTTGACCCCAAGAGCCTTTTTAGCATAAACTGTAAAGAAAATGTCCTGAACATTGTGTTCATGAATAATCAGATACTTTTCTCAGGTTAAAGTAGTCGACTTCTCATCTACAAGCTTCCTAAACCTCAACTCATGTCTGTTCGTCTCATGATGTTTGTCGTTCAAAATCTCTGTTCCTCTTTGTGGCTTTCTGTGGAAACTGAACTTCTGTCCCTGTTTTCACGCGTCACCTGATCTGACGTCTCGCAGTTCTGCAAACAAAAGAGAAGGACGGCGTCAGAAAGTGAACCAGGAGAAGAGAATAAACTCGTGACCGACGGTGGAATGTGACTGACGTGACTCTGCATTCAGGCAATTTAACTCCATCAAAGTACTTTAATACTTTAATTAACCACTTTGAGTCATTTTTTAGTTGTGTTTTGTCTTTTTGTTTACACACACACACACACACACACACACACACACACACACTGAAGAGAAGAACCTCTGAACACAAAGATGCAATAAAAAGCTAAATGCGTCTCATTGGAGTCAAACAGCAGCCATGATTGTTATTAAGAGTCTAAACTGCCTGAAAGAGTCAGTGAAGCTTTGAGAGACTTTTAGGTTTTTGTTCTGAGGAAATTCAGGCCTGAACGAGGAACTTTAACTTCTTTTTTGAAAAAAATATTTTAATATCTGAAAACATTCGTGCTGTGTTTTAAACTCGGCTCAGTTTCCATGTTGACCTGGATTTTCTGTGTTTTTTTTGTTGTTGAAGAATCTCTGAATGACAGTTATCATCAAACACCTGTTGCTCTAATTATCCAATCAGGACACACCCCTGAATGAAAGCATGAAAAGGTCAGAGCCGTGTCCTCGTTTGAACCTTGTGTCCTGAATATTTAACCAATAAAAAGCAAACAGTGTGTGTGTGTGTGTGTGTGTGTGTGTGTGTGTGTGTGTGTGTGTGTCTCCTGCACATGTGTGAATGTTTTTGTGATGACGTGAACAGACTTTTCTCGGGTTGTTGAAACGGATCCAGCAGAGAGAAGCAGCCGGTCCTGACATGACCCTGAGAAGATCACATCACATGACGGGCGAAGGAAAGTGTGAACACATGAGTGTGTTTGTGTAACGACGAATCACGTCCATTTTCTGTTTGCATAATGCCAAACAGACACACCCTCCCTGTTCTCTTCAGCCCTGTTTGATTTCCTTTGTGTTTCCCTTTGTTGACTCCAGAAATAACCTGCGACAGACTCTCCTGTTTGTTTCACTTTTATCCTGTTTGTCGAGCGACTCGTGAACGCTGTGATTGTGCACGCTGTTATTGTGCACGCTGTGATTGTGCACATTGTGATTGTGCACGCTGTGATTGTGCACGTTGTGATTGTGCACGCTG
Source organism: Acanthurus leucopareius (assembly GCA_029814765.1). NCBI lineage: Eukaryota > Metazoa > Chordata > Actinopteri > Acanthuriformes > Acanthuridae > Acanthurus > Acanthurus leucopareius. The sequence continues at coordinate 965,747 of JAQMCX010000028.1, read as the reverse complement.
TGATTGTGCACGTTGTGATTGTGCACGCTGTGATTGTGCACGCTGTGATTGTGCACGTTGTGATTGTGAACGTTGTGATTGTGCACGTTGTGATTGTGCACGTTGTGATTGTGCACGCTGTGATTGTGAACGTTGTGATTGTGAACGCTGTGATTGTGCACGCTGTGATTGTGCACGCTGTGATTGTGAACGCTGTGATTGTGAACGTTGTGATTGTGAACGCTGTGATTGTGCACGCTGTGATTGTGCACATTTTGATTGTGCACGCTGTGATTGTGCACGCTGTGATTGTGCACGTTGTGATTGTGCACGTTGTGATTGTGAACGCTGTGATTGTGCGCGTTGTGATTGTGAACGTTGTGATTGTGCACGTTGTGATTGTGCACGTTGTGATTGTGAACGCTGTGATTGTGCACGCTGTGATTGTGCACGTTGTGATTGTGAACACTGTGATTGGGAAATGTGTCTTGAATAAACTCGACTGTTTCTACATGAGAAGAGCGGCAGGGAAACGTTTCACAATGAGCCCACAGATTTTTACCCGCCACTCTGACCATCATTCATCTTCCATGACAACACTGGAAAACATTGTGGCTCATTGTTCTGCCCATTTGACATCTGATAGTGTGGCAATCAGCGAGTTTGACTGATGGATATTGAAAACACACACACATCCTGAATTCCAGCAAACAGTTTAATGTCAAACAGACGTCTGATCTTTGGTTTGGAGGCTGATCCGATGTGTGAAAATGTTCTGCCTTTTGTTTTTGACAAGTGTTTGTTTTAACGGCTCATAGTTAAAAAGTTAATGATGGTTTATGAAGTTAAAACAGTTAAACAAGTTTCCTCCAAACCACGACTCATCTGTGTGTTTTCACGTCTGCAGATGTCTGAAACAAAGTCAAAGTTGGGACTCGATACCTTGAAGCAGGTCGAGAAAATGTTTGGTGGAATTTAAAACAGACTTAGAAACTTTCTGTAACTAAAAGGCAAAAATTAAGACCCAGATGCATCAAACTTCAGATCCTGACGTCTGTTTCCTGTAACAAAGAGAGTAAAGAGGCCATACAAGGTCAAATATTGACTTGACGATGGCGCTAGATCAACAGTCAGGATGACCAAAGACATGTAAACTCCTCCTCTGAAGATCATGAATGGTTGCACCAAAGAACACGACAATCCGTCCAAAAGATATTTCTGGAACATCTGAAGGAAACTGACTGACTTACTGATTTAAATACAGCAAAACAATAAAGAAAAAATTGTAAAATTAGAAGGAGAACGTAAAAAAAATCAGAAGCCTTTTCTCTAGTTGTGGGTAAGATGTTAAAGGTGGTAAAACTCGACTGACTGTGTTATTAAACTCAGTAGTTCCTCAGAAAAGAAACCAGCTCTCACATTCAATCAGACTGTGGGAACAAAGAGGCTCCCTGTGGAAATGAAGTAATGTTCCCTTTGAGTCTGATGCAAAGCTTCGGGAACAAAGATCATGGCAGGAAGCTGCTGCGGTTGTGGCCTGATGACCCACATTTAACAATAACCACAAAGAAATGACTCCCAGAAAACCAACTCTGTTCGACCCAGAGCGATCAGACGAAGCCCTGCAGCCGCCTGCAGCCGCTCACATGTGCCGTCACGTCAGGGGCTTTTTTTAGCATCTGCACAGTTTCCAACTAGTAAAGAAAAGAACTCTCTTATCTGAGCATGTTACACCATAGTGATGTGCTCTTATGCAGGTTTTTTTATGAAAATTATGCAAAAAATAAATTAAAAAAGACCATTTTTTTAAAGTCTTATTCAAGCTTTGTTTGTATCAATCAAACATTGCATGACAAGAGAAATATTCCTGCATTATTTAATGATTAATGGCCATCTAATCACATAATTACAACCTAAATATTGTGTTTCATCCTGTTTTCATTAACCTGCAGTCACAGATCTGCTGACAAGTTTGTAACAACAGTGTGCAGCCATGCTAGCAGCTCTCTGCTCAGACACACAGGAACTTTGAGCTAAATGCTAATATCAGTATGCTAAAAGGCTCAGAGTTCCACATTCACATCTTAGTTTTATTGTGCTAGCATGCTAATTTCTGATAATCAACTAAAATAAGAGAGAGGAAGGTTTTTTTAATTCTTTGCAATGACTCAAAGTGAAGTCTGAACAGGTGAGTTTTCCCTCTGAAACAGGTGTGAGGAGTTTCTGGTGTCCTGATGTCAACGAGGAGCTCGTTCCTCTGCTGCAGAGGCAGGACGGTGAAAAGTCATGATTTTATTTCAACAAAAAGAGAAAATTACAGTCAGATGTTTTTCTTTCACACGAGACAGAAGAGACAGGAAAACACACCAAACGGTGAAAGCAGAAAATCGACCGTCTGAAGCTGCAGTCCATTTCCTGCCACAAGTGTCTTTCTGGTGAAGATGAACCTGAGCGTGAAGATGAAGGGGAATCCACATTTAAGACCACCATCATGCAAACAACCTCTCCATCCTCGCTGATGAGAAGCAGCCAGGACTTTCTTCTTCTCTTCAGATGAAGTATGAAACCACCGAGCGTCTCTGAGGAAGCTGGCTTCACTTTCTCAGCAGCTCAAACATCCTGCAGCTGATGCAGCTCGTGATGCAGCTCATTTACCGTCACTCGATGCAACAACAGTGACACAAACCTGTAAATGAGCTCGTTTTCAGTTCATTTCCACCTGGTTTTCACCTGAGATCTGAACAACAACACCTGACCCGCATGACTCTGCATCAGGAGCTGCTTTCAGCTCGGTCTCTCACATTCGTTGTTCTCACACTGTGATTGGATGCAGAAAACAGGAGGAGCCGCTGGGTTCGTCACCAAATGTACATCACACTAATGTATCAATAATAATAATAATAATAATAATAATAATAAAATTATATTGTATTTATTATTCTGAAATGGCCCGTTTTGCTAAATGAGTTCTTTAAGTTTATTTTGAATGTATTGTTTTTGTACTTTTCCTATAGTGCTATTTTGAAAGCAGGACTCTTGAAACTTGTAACAGAGTATTTCAACACTTTTAAGACCTGAGTTCTTCCCCCACATCTTCTTTTAACGCTTCCAACTAATTTCTAGATGATAATTGACGTTCGACACATTGACAAGTGTAGAAAAGCATCGACACTCAAACCAGACTGACTGTGAATGAAGGAGGGAACCTCAGAGATGAGGAGTTGTTGTGTTTTTGGACTCCATGTTTGCTTCATGAAGCTCTTCTGGTCCAGAAAAAAGGCCGAGCTGCCCGTCTTGTGACACACAGATCGTTTTCATCGCCGGACGCTGAAATAAAGAGACACACCCGACTGAAACACCACATGTTGTTCAGTCCAGCGGCTCTGCTGTGAAACATGGAGGGAAACCAGCTGGTGTGTGCTGCCCCCTGGTGGCCAGGTTTGACTGGTGTGTCTCAGAGAGCAGCAGGAAAGTTCCATTTGATCAGAAAGTGAAAGTAAAAATCTTTAACTTAAGTCTGAAACTGAATTAACTTAAGAAATCAACTTATGTTGTAATTAAAATCAGAGATCAGAATCTTTATAACCTCCATATTTATATATTTACTGCAGAAAGAGAATCACTCACTTCTATTACTTTATAACAAGAGTAAAAGTACAAGAACCTAAAAACTCACAGTCCTTCATTTAAAGTGATGTGTCACTTTCAAACACTGATTTCCTGTTAATAATAAAATGTTTATTAACTGAAAAGTAAATCAATTGAAAGAATAAAAAAACAAAAGTTTTTACAGGATGAATTAAAAGCTGAAAGTTTAAAATAACTGTTTGAACTTGTGCTTTTCACTTTCAGAGGTTTTGAATCTGAAACTAAAGGAATTAAAATCAGCTGTAACTTTCAGTCCGTCATCTCACTCTCGTTGCCTCAGTGGTGATTTTACAGCAGCAGAAACCTTCAACACCTTCAAACTTAATTAAAGAGGAATTAAATGTTTTCTTAATATAACAAAGACTTTGATGTGGTTTGTTCGAGCTCGTGGCGAAGGAAGTCGTGTTGTTTCCTCACTGAAATGCGCTGCGTCTCTTTGAACAAACGTCAGTGAGTTTCCCCAGAAAGACTCAAACACAGGCAGAGAAAGTACCTAAAAGTACATTTTTAACATTTAAAAGAAGCAAAAGCGCCAAACATCAACTCTGCAGAGGCTCATTTACAAGGAAACACAGCATGAAGCCACATTTCTCCAGTTTTCTTTCAAAGAAATGGAAGCTGAAATGTCCTTAATAACTATGTGAGAGTCAGAGTCAGAGGGAAGCTGACAACGTGAATTCATCAGAAAAACATCTGAACGCTTTGAAGAAACATCTGTGCAGCTGTGGAGCACAAACAGATCTTCTGTGAGAGGAACCTTTAACAGCAGCTCGTTCCTGCGTGTTTCTGTCACTTTATTTCAATAAAATAACTTATTTCTAATCTGACCGACGATGTTCTGAACAGCCTGATGATGTGACCGTCGCTGAGCTGTGATCGGACTCAGGGTTCAGCGAGCTCGGCTGAGAGGTAGAACGTTTTATCATGAAACCGTTCTGTGATTTTTCTGGTATTTTTACTCTGACAGATGAAGATAAAGCTGAGTGAGGAAGAGCTAACAATCATTTCCCATCTGATTTAAGCGTCACAGATAATAAACAGCGTGAGGAACGAACCACAGGCTGAACTGTGTGAACTCACGGAGGAAGTGACCGACCTCTGAGCAGCCTGAGGAGACAAACATCTCACACCTTCTTCACATCACACACTCACATTAACAGGCTGACATTTGCTGTTTTGTTGTCTGCTGTGAGGAAGTAGGAACCCTGAAAGGTGGTAGTGTATTATTACAGGTGAGCAGGTGAGCTTTCAGAGGAGGAGGAGGAGGAGGATGAAGGTGCATGTGTTTGAGACTGAGACGATCCTCATGAACAATCAGCAGGTTCCAGTTTCCTGCCATGTAACGAATCAGGTGTCACATTATCACCAAATACAAGTTGTGACCATCTGACAAACTGATGTGTGATAACTGGTGTGTTTAATCGGAGTGAAGAGACGATCACAGACTGTTCAACAAACACATTTTGCTTCTTTATTGAGTGAAATGAAATCCAGACAGGTGACTTTCAAGGTCACAACACTGCAAACACTTGGCATCACAAGTCTGCATGTTCCTACGGTTAACCCCTGCACCGGCACCGGCACCACCAGCTTTGGCAACTTCATTCAGAGACTGAAAATTAAATTTAAATGGAGCACAGAAAAACAAAAGGCGGCTGAAAGTCAAAACTGATGAGGAGAAGTTGGTAGTGATCTGTTCCTGTCAGCTCTAGTGAAACGAGGAGAGGGCGGGGCAAACGGAAACGTTTCCACCCGGTTAAAAGAATCAGTTAACTTTGTATATTTCAGTTACAGTTTTCATGCCTGATCTGTTCTTCTACCTACTGACATTCCTGCAAAGCCGGCTTTTCCCTCAACAGCAGAAAAAACTTCTTTACCTTATTATTTCCTTATGATATAATAACATTTATTTAAACTTTTTTTTAAGTGTACATCATCTCAGCCATGTGTGACATCTTCTTGGGGATGTAGAGATAATACTCCATGTAGCCTGAAAGGTCCTCTATTGTGATGTCGTCCACGTAGGCCCTCGCCTGCTCCGAGCACGAGCGAGGGGAGCCCTGCGTCAGCGACGGAGGCGACGACGCGGTGGACGAGGCAGCGTTACTGCCGGTGCTGAGAGTTCTGGGCGTGTCCTCGTGGTTCGGGAGGCTCCTCTCGCACTCGGAGATGACGCTGCGGAGGCCTGTGAAGGAGTACACCTCCACGCCGGCCCAGCCCTGATGATTGGACCGGCACTGGCATGGAGACTCAGCCCCCTGTCTGCTGCCGTCCTGGGAATCTGAGCTCTTTCTCCAGGCGCAGGAGCAGGGAATGTGGGGCCCTTCAGCCGAGCCGCTGCTGTGGAGCTCGGACAGAGCTCGGAAGTCAGCTGCTTCCATGGCTCCGGGTATCCGAGGTGCTCCTGCTCCGGACTCTGCTCCGTCACAGGCACTTTTCTCTGCACCGCTCTCCTTGGTCGTCTGGGCATCTCCAGAGCTGCCGCCGTCCTGCCTGGTTGATGTCACAACAGTAGTCATAACGGTGGGGATCTCCCGTGAGGAAACGTGGGTCTCATACCCGGCACGAGATCCAAACACCAGTGAGGAGATCTGGCCAGGAGCGCCTGCAGAGGGGAGCTCTTTCTGGGCCGATGCAGCCACAGCGGAGGATGTTCTTCCATCGACTGCAGGATTGGACTCCACAGACTCAGGCACGACCAGGCGCTGGTGCTTCAGGCAGCCACTAGGGGTCGACAGTGCAGACGCTGCAGCCGTGCTGCAGTAGGTGAACTTGGGAGGGTGAAGGATGGGCGACTTGGACCTGCGGCGGCGCTGGGTTCTGGATGCTCCTCTAGACGTTTTCCTCATACAACTGAAGATGGAGGGAAGGAGATAGGACAAGGGGGAAGAGAGGAGACAATGAGAAAAGATGAGACATCATGTAGCAGTCATAATCTTTAAAAGCCTTTAGAAAAATATGTCTGTGCATGTTCTCATTCTTTAGAAAAATATCCATGGACCAGATCAGACGGCATCTGCATTAAGCTGCTTACTTCTAAACACCACCTGTAAGTGTTGGTGAACAACATCCACACGAGCATTTTCAGCTCTATTAGCAGAGACGTCTGTCCAAAGCGAAACAACAGAACAGCATTAAAACAGCTGAATCTCCTCTTCGTCATCTTTTCTGTGGGCAAACAACAAAGCTGCCTCACTGCTAACATCTCATGAGTGGGTGAGGAACTGTTCTCACGGGCTGTGCCAACGCAGAGGACCTCCACCTGACCGCCAGCAAAGACAGATCTGCATCATCTGTGCTTCCATGAGTTGGCAACAATCGTGATAATAAAAAACTAAAGTGCTTCAACATTGTATTTGTTTAAAAGACCTGAAGGACCTTCCTGAACTCTGACGCTCAGGATCCTGTCAACTTTCCCAGTGACGATGGCGTTTTGTAGCTTTTTGAAGTTTAAATTGTTTTAAAAATGTCCTGTGCAGCTCCGTCATGAGGCGTTTTTAAAGAGCCTGAAATTCTATTAACTGAGAGGGAAACTGCATTCATGTGAGATTACAGCGATTTTATAGCTGTTTGCAGCCGAGAGGGCAAAGGACAAGAATTCACATAATTCATTTATGTGCCTGCTGAGTCAGACTGAGTCCTTTCTGTTTGTTTGAGTCAGTTTGGTGCAAACGACAGTCGGCCACATGTGACCTGACCAGTACAAAGAAACAAATCGAGTTTATCTGAAATATCCAACCATTTTCACATCATGTCAGAAGGAGATGAGTTCACTGTCTTCAGTGAGCGTTTCACTGTGTGCACATTTGTTTAACATGATGCTGCATTTTTCAGAGTTTTCAGTGAAACAGCTCTGGTTTGTGTTTCTGTGACGTCTGAAAAATGATTTAAAATCTGAATGAACTGTAGGCTGGACATGAAAGACTGAACTGTAACATGCTTTCATGCTTTAACATCCAAAATAAAAAGAGCTAAGCTGACTGGATGATGTCAGACCAGAAGTTTCGCAGGTGACTTTTTCCCTTTGAAAGGCTGGTAAAGGTCACAGCTGAGAGGATGTGCATGATGCTGTATTATTCAGCTTGTGATGCACTGAGACTGAGTTTGCAGCAGAGCAGAACAGCTGTGGGTGTGTGTGACGCATGCAAGTCAATGGCTGATGTGATTCGTCCATATTGGTTTGGTTTTAATGTGAAAACAAATCCTTGAGAGTCAAGTTGGATATTTGAAGCTTTCCTGGTGCTAATTATCCCCTAGTATGTCGAAGCAAACAACATTTACAGGTTGGAAACTTACAATAACTAATAAATATTGTGGACATTACATGTAACTTCAGAGGAACTTAATTTCACCTTAAGAGGCAGAATCTGCCACTGTCTGTCAGAAATTATGCAGGTGCTCATAAATGGCTCAAAGGCCAGTTTTTACTGCATATAAAAGCCTTTATGGCACATTCATGGTACAAACCTTTGAGCTTTGATTTCCTGATTAAATTCATTAGTAATTCTGTCGTTCTTGTCATCAGGCTGCACATGAAATGATCTTTTCTGCAGGTAATAAGTGAATGTTTTATATTTATGAGAAAAGCAACTAATGAGTCAAAACACACAGAAAAGACCAAAAACTTCTGTCAGTTTTTTTAAAATCAGTCATCCACGTTAAGAAAGATAAAGCAGAGACTTTGAAGTTGACAAAAAAAAAAAGGCAAATGACAGAGGAACGATCTTTCTTCTCTTCTCTGACTAAACGTTGAACCTCCTCAAATTAAAGGTCACAGTTTCCACCAAAACAGCTCAATAAAGAGATTAAGAACACGGCTTTATGACTCAGTGATGTGATAAAGTCATCCTGCTATCTTTAATCGCTGCCAACTGCACACAACCTGAAAACGAAACCTTCTGCTCATGAGATGACACATCAGCCAGCCGGGCGGCGAACGCCTCCACCTACCCGTGCCAGTTGTCCTTCGGGCAGCTGAGTTTGGGCTTCGCTCCGCTGGCGTCCAGACCTGCACGTGATGCCGCTCTGGGAGCCAACGCCTCGGAAACACTCACAGCTCCTTGTAAACTGGAATGAAGAGAGAACATTCAAACTTTAAAACTTTATCACAGCAGGTGTGTCAGAAACTTCCCACCTGGCAGCCGGTTGTTCAATCAGTGCAGCTCGGCGTCATTTACCTCTCAGCATCAACCCTCAGCTTCTTGAAAGCCGTCTGCAGCGTCTCCTCCTCGCAGTCCTTCCCTCCTGCCTCCATGGTGGGAGGAGGCCCTTCTGTCCAGCCACCCAGCTGGAACACAGACACACAACATGAAACCGTCACTGAGACATGGATCAGTACACCGCTGTGGGCTGCTTCTCTGCTGACTAACTTTTAGGTTTAATCTGAGCTGGACTTCCAAGTTTACAAGCTGACAGAAATCTGCAACACATGACAAAATATTGAGGCATTAATTACAGAGTAAAAGTTAATCCCAGATAGAAAATATAAGTAGGTAAACAAGATAACAATGGATTCCAGTCAGCTGGTTCACAGAAACACTGATTGTGTCTGACATGTTGCCCAAGTCACTGTTAAACCTGTTTACCGAGCATCAGGTGGATGACACTGATGGTGCCACAAACATGGAGCCAAAACACACCAGCTGTAGTTTATACTGTAAATAAATAAATAGATATCTGTAATTTCCGACATATCTGTCCTACTTGTTCAAGTTACCTCAAAAACTTTTCGGCAAAACCTCAGGGAAAACACCAGCAATCTGCCAGTAAACAGAGGAGGATTTCACAAGCACTCCCACCCATCTGGCTAAAGCTAGCAGGTTACTTAGCTGCTAAGGTAGCTCGCTATCTGGCCGTCGTTTTAAACGGTTCCGATCCGTTCAGAACACTGTCAGAACCATCAAAGTGATACTTACGGTTCAGGATATCCTGGTCGTAGTAAAGAGAGATAAGCCGAGGGCATAAAGGGCGCTTCCCCGTCAACAGGCCATCGGATGTCGGCTAGCCAGCAAGGCTAGCTTCAGCTACGGCAGGCTACGGGACTGGTATGCTAGCTGTCGCTAGCTTGAACGGCTAACTGTCTCCGCGAAAACACGACCTGAGCCTTTACGTAACCGGAGCGAATCGCTGACTGTCTTCGTAACACGCAGTCACACGCGAACAAACATCTATTTGAAATAACAACCGAGCTAAACGGCGCAAACGTCCGCGCCGCTTCGGACGGAGCGTCTCTTTCTTCAGCTTGTTTACAGTCGAACCGTCGCAGTGACTCTGCAACAACGCAGCGCCGATGACGTCAGCGGCCAGGAGCGCTCGGCCTGACGTCACCGCCCGTGTTTGTCTGCTCGCGGCTGAAAAAGAATCAGATTTTACGGTGAAACCTCACAAACAGCCGGTTCGACACGGCTCGGGGTGATATACCGACGCTCTCTCATGCGGGTGTCGGTGACTCGGTGCTTCGGGCCTGAAGCCTGAACGCGAAACGCGCCGTTACGTCACTGTTATATAACCGGCAACCGGACGGCCCGGTTCCGCGCAGAACAAAGCTCGGCACCGCAGGTCGAACCCACATGAGAACTTCTCCCCTCTCACAGTCAACAATTAGGTACAAGTTACAATTAAGTAATACTGCTAAATATATCCTGACCCAGAGTATCCAGCGGGAGAAAAGTAACTAATTACATTTACACCAGTAAAGTACTTCAGTGCAGTTTAACACCTGGTGGATTTCTACCTCATATTACCTTATAGTTCTACTTTACTTATAGGAAATATCGCACCTGTTTACTTAATTACACTTTAATACCTGTAGTTGTCAGGTACTTTCAGTCAGATGGTAACTGTAACGAACAACCACATAATGAGGCATTTTATTCTCTAATCTGCATAGAAGTAAATATGATCACCATAATCGTCAATAACACCGCCAGCTGCGAGATTAAAGTGATCAGCACCTGCGTTATTAACATTACTCGTAAAATTAAATAGTAAACAGTATTATATATAGTAAATAAATAGTACTATAATTGGGACATTCTGCATTAAAAGTTATTATTTCTGTTTTTAGAGCTTAAAGTCAATTTGAAGCAGATACTTTTGCACTTGTGTTCAAGTGGGACTCAGTGAAAGTGGGACCACAGTTAAGAAATTAGAAAAGACAAGCCACTTTTGGGCTATTTAGATAAAAAATCTGAGAAATCCTTCCATCATGGTAAAATGTAAAAAACAAATTCTGATGTTAGTAAGTCATCTTGCTGTGGGCAGTAAGATGTTGGGGAGCTCCTCGTTGATTTCTGTCGTATGTTGGGGCAAAACCTGCTGCACGGATGGAGAGCCGAACAGACAAATGGCACAACCAGTCTGTTTGGAGTTTATTACAAGTAGAAACCTGATGTTATAGAGAACTTTGTGATGGGTAGACAACGTTTGGGCCAAGAAATCCACAAAACGCATCACTTTTGTAATTACTTGTTTGTGGTCTGCAGCAACACACAGAGAAGGCAACAGTGCCACCAAGTGGTGATGCAGGTAAACAGCAGCACGTACGGGTTAGGGTTAGATAAGAATCAAAACAAGAATAAAACTGATGAAAAGAAAGAAGAATGAAAATATTTTAAACATAAAGGGGAGGGAAAAAGATTCACTTTGCTTTAAAAACAATAAATGCTCCAAATATAAATAGTTTTGACGGCTTTTTTATCACAAGAAGGTAAAATAGCGACTAAATAATGTTCCATTTAATCAGAAACACAGCAGAGGACTGTGTCTGAGCTTTTGAAGGCAGTTTTTATTTATCATATTTATTTCCCTTCCAAAGCAGAAAAAACTGTCGAAATTCCCTTATTTTTAATATATTATTTTTTTACGTAAAGCACTTAATAGTTTATTTTAATGATTCTGTGTCCACTTTATCCGTCTTATTATAAAATTAAATAGTAAGATTATTATCTGTAAGTATTTGTTCTGTTTTGACTAAAAGAAACACAAAATAATATAAAACAAAGTTCTTTTATTTTTATTTATTTCAGTGCTCGCAGATACTTAAGAGGGCACGCGGCGGATGTGGTCCAATCAGACGGCGCCAACTGGACGATGTTCCCGGAATGTTCTGCCCTCGACCAATCAGAGAGGAGTGCGTGGAGGACGACAGAGAGAGTCGTGCCTCTCGACCAATGAGGTGTCGGCGTAGTGTGACGTGGCACCGGAAAGCCCATACTATCTGACCCGGCTGTGCGCTCACTTTACCGGCGTCTGGTTCCGAAGCGGCGGCGGCGGCTCATGAGGACGGAGTGTTCCGTGTCAGCAGCGGAGAACGTGAATCAAAATACCGAAGGATGTTGTGTCTGAGCGGGTTGTCGGTGGCCTTGGCGCTCGCTCTGGTTCCCGGTTCCTCCGAAGCCCTGAAAGAAGGAGAGTGTGAAGGTGGGTTTGTCTGCTAGCTCCGGTTAGCTCACGGTTCCACAGCGGCGGAGACCCGGAGACCTCCGGTACCGGGCTGCGAGCTCCCGGAAAAGTGTAGAAATAGCTGATAGTGATGATGTATTGATTGATTGATCAGTGTGAAGTGTGTTTGTGGTGTTGTTGGTCTCCATCGGTCCTCATGAGGAGAAACATCTCCTCTGAGCCTCCAGTTCGCTGCTTACAAAAGACGTTTCGGGATAAAAACCGTAAAATCTCTCCGGTGCAGCGAAGCATCACCCGAACAGCCAGCTGTCACCTGAATTTAAAGCTTTAAATGTTCACAATTCCCCTAATTATATGTTTTTAACGATAAAAGAAACAAATTCCAATACATCGATCATTATCAAAATATTAGAGCTGATCCGAGGATCATTCTCCTCTTTAATCGATCTTTCCTCCGTAAAATGTTCAAAAACAAAACAAAATAAAAACGTTAAATATTAAGTTTTTCTTCACATTTTCAAATTACTTTTTTTCCTTATTAACAGTCCAAAATATCCAGATTTTAAATGAGTTTTCACATCAACATCAGCAAATTCTCCCCTTTGAGCTGATAGAAGCAGTGGATGTTTTGTATTTTTGCTGTAAAAAAATACTTACATTTTGTATAAATTAATAAACATACATATTGATTAACCTTCGGTTCTATCTACCAATCATTTCCTGATCACCTGCTGAATGTTTTATCTCTACATGTCAAACAGGTTTCGATCCCCCTGTTCTTCAAGGTGCTCAGATATAAATGTTTAATCAACCACTTAATTCAGATTATTTGTTTTTTATTCAATCATAGTGAAGAGAAATAACTACTAATAATAAACAAGTAAACATTGTTATTTGTAGAAATTGTTTACATGATGAATGATAGTTTTCTGTAATTGTTCCTCTGCTTTTTCAGCAAAGAGTTTTTTCTCGTGGCAGGAAAACAGTTTTCTTTGCTTTAAAACAGGAAGTGAACTCCTTCACTCATCCGTGTGTTTGCACAGTCGGCTTCAGGCTGTGGACCAGCAGCTGTTACCGGCTGATCAATACCTGATCAATACCTGATCAATCCACTGCTCACAGCGAACAAACGGCTCAGTTTTAAACTAAAGATCTGATTCATTTATCTCCATGTTCAGCAGATTTCTCTGTGAAGACGTCTCACGTGTGTGTTTGTGTGTGTGTGTGTTTCAGTGTGTGTGACCTTCCTGGGAAAGTTTTATCAATCGCTCAAAGACAACGATGTGAACTTCAACAGTGCAGACATCGAGAAGGCCATCGTGAAGACCTGCAAAGACGCCAAAGGCAAAGAAAACCGCTTTGTAAGTGAACCGCAGGTTGTTTGGAGAAAAGTTCCTCCTGATGGTGAATCATGTTTTCTTATTGATCATCTGATCTGTTTCTCTTATTGAAGAACAAACCTGCAAAGGAAAGAAAAGCTTTATTTACAACCTCCACAACAGTTTTTCTGGTATCAAATGTTCATTGTTCGATTAAAGCTTTTAATACTTTAGCAAGAGTTTAAATGCAGAATGAAAACTCTGCAGTCGGCTCAGCTTTAATCAAACCCAACAAACTGATAAGAAGCTGTAAATTGCAGCTTTGTTGGACTTTAAAAAACAGCATCAAATATGTTTAAAACACCATTTTTAAAAAAAATCATGTGTTTTAAGTTTAGATCGCTGACTGTGAGTTATTTTCTGTGCAGTTTTGTGTTTGTGTCTCTCAGTTTAAATGTAGATAGTTATGTTTGTCTACGTTATGATTCATGAGTCAGCAGCCATAAACCAGGAGCTGCTAATGTTAGCATGGCAGCTAATGGCCAGAGGAGCCTGATCACAGTGTGTGTTTGATGGTTAACGACGCTCTCGAGATGCTCATTGAAAAGAGAAGTCAGGCTGAAGGTCGGTGATGCGTTCATGGTCCCTTCTGAGAGCTGCGGTGATGAAGGTGAAACTGAAACCTCGAGCTCGGCCTGAAATGATTAATCCTCCTGCATGTCTACGCCAACAAATAGGGTCAAAACGTTCTGTTTAAGTTTGAAAAAGAATGATTCGGCGTGTGGACATGAAGCAGAAGTTTTAAATTGTACATTTCTTAATTTATTTAGAAGTCAAAGATCTAAGTAATTAATAATATTAATAAAATAAGTGACACAGACTCAGTTTGAGACCAGCTGGTGAACACAGTGGAGGATTCATCAGCTGAAGAGCCAGATGTTTCTCTGAGGAGCAGGCGGAGACCAAAACGGAGCTGAAAGAGAGTTTATATTTTAAATACACAGACTTTTCTGTGCCATCGACCTCAAATCACATTCAAAGTTTTCCAACATTCTGACAGATTTCCTGGAGATTTGCCTGTTTTTTCGTGTGTTTGTGGACTCGCTCTGTTAAATTCAGTGGACACGAATGTTCTGATGTGTCTCCTGACTCTTCTGCGGTGCTGAAGACCAGTTTCCTTGTTGTGTATCTCAGTGTGTTTCTGCTGTAACGAGGTTTGTTAATGAGAAAAGCAGTTATGTGAGTTGGACAGTCAGATCAGATTTCTTTCTCCTGGTTTCACACGTTTAGTGTTACTACATCGGGGCAACGAGCGACGCAGCCACCAAGATGATCAACGAGGTGTCCAAGCCTCTCAGCTACCACGTCCCTGTGGAGAAGATCTGCGAGAAGCTGAAGAAGAAAGACAGTCAGATCTGTGAGCTGAAATACGGTGAGAAGGAACCTCGACACACGTCACATCACATGTTTGGGTTCAGTGTGAAGATGGCTGCCGTCTGTTCAGCAGCACTTCGCTCCTTCACGAACATTCACGTGTTTAACAGGTTTGTTTTAAAGGTTTGCTGACACGTCCGACATCAGGCGTCTCTGTGAAAAACGAATGATGGCTCGAATCTGCAGAGATGTTTCTCCAAATTTATCTCTGGATGCAGAGCAACAATAAAAACAAGTTCACACAAGCAATAAGAATTAAATCAGACGTCATTTCAAACGCACTGTGTGTGAACGACAGAGAGCCTTTATGGAAGGAGACAAAGATGAGCAGATGCATAAAACTGAGGAGTTTTCTTGGAAACAAACACACTTATGTTCATGTTCATTGTGTCTACTTGCATTTTTTTTCTTTTAAAATATTAAAAACTTGTGCAACAGAAACAAACAGAGAGCAGCTAACAATAACAGCAGCTCCGTGCTCCTGAAAGCTCCGTCACTGTGTCTTTTCCTTTGTGTCTCGTGTAGACAAACAGCTGGATCTGACCACGGTGGACCTGAAGAAGCTGAAGGTGAAGGACCTGAAGAAGATTCTGGAGGAGTGGGGCGAGTCCTGCAAAGGCTGCGCCGAAAAGTCCGACTTCATCCGCAAAATCACGGAGCTGATGCCGAAGTACGCCCCTGCAGCGGCCAAAGCACGGACAGATCTGTGAGCAGGAGGAGTCAAAGGAAACACAACCACACAGGTTTGGACTGGACTTGACCCAGACTGCTAACCAGTGAGGAGGAGGAGGAGGAGGAGGAGGAGGAGGAGGAGGAGGAGGAGTGTTGTCTGACATGTTTGTCTCGGTCTTTTTGGGGTTTGGAGGTGCACACTGGTCTGATAATCCTACACTGATTCTGAAGTATAGATGTTAGTTTGTACACATGAAGTCGAAGTTTCCTGCTGCACTTTTAAGTCGAGTGTGAGAGGAAGTGACGGCGTTTGAAAGGGAGGAACTCACAGCACTGAAGCTCCGGAGGCACGTCAGCAGCCGGAGCAGCTTCCATGCTTATCTAATGAATATATTCCACAGTACGTCCACCAATCGAGTCACATTCGGCTAAATTCTCCAACCCAAGTGGTGCATCGACAGGTTTTCACTGGGAGACAGTTGAGCTGTGCTGGTGTCAGAGAGCAGGAGGTCTGCAGGTCACAGCTGAGCCGGATGTTCACAAACCCACCGGATCCTAAAGCAAAGATGTGTCATGGAGGTCATCATGATGTAAGAGTGTGTTTAAGTTCCTGCAGTGTTCCTCCAACTTCACCCTGATCTCCCAGACGTCCTGTCGAGGAGGACGTGGACGTGGTTCATCTCGTCTGGCTGAGACTCAGGAGAAGCTCTCCGTCTTAAACAACACCGACACAGAAGAACCAACAGACCGCCAATAAACTCCATTCTGATGAGATCTCAGTGTGAGAAAGTAAAGATGAAGTCCACAGTTCTGTCCTCTGCAGAAACGCTTCTAAAATTGATCTGAAGTCAAAGTTCAGCCTCAGCAGTTTCAGTTAAATCACGAGTTTATCTCCAAAGTCTTCAGTGTGAAGTTCAGTCTTTTAGTTCCTGCAGGAAGAGGATGTAAATATGAGCTTCAGCTGATAGTTAGAGCATCTGTTGTTTTTCTCTGATCACCAACGTGGACGTGACATGACGGAGTCTTCTGAGTGAAGAACATCTGCTCAAACCAGAGAAGGTTTCTGTTGTTCAACTCTGATTCCAAAGACGTCGGGACTCTGAAACATGAATGAAAACAGTCATCAGTCATCTTTTACAAACTGTTTGAGTCGGAGCGTCAGCATCCTTCAGACAGTCACATGTTCAGTCTTTCCTTTCAATCACACTCATGATGCTTTCACCTGTTTCCACTGAACCTGCTCACCTGTAAAATGTCCCAAACAGGTGTTTTTGAAAGGTTCAGTAGCTTTTTAAGTCCATATTTGTCCAATTAGTTTGAAACTTGTTGCTGCATCAAATTCAAAAAAGCAAATATTATTAAACTGAATGAAGTCGATGAGGCTCAACATTAAATTTATTGTCTTTGTACTGTTTTCATTTGAAAATATGTACAAAGTTGAGCAGATTTTCTCATTCTGTTCATGTTTTCAAAGTGTCCCATCGTCTTTGGAGTTGGACTTGTTCATGTGGGAATGTGGAGATTTTATTAAGACAGACTTGGAAGAACGAAACACATGAGAGCGTGAGTTCATGTAAAAAAGTTCACGTTCGATCTGACGAGACACTCAGATCTCCAACACTCCCTTTGACCTCCAGCTTAGTCTTTTATGTTTCAGTACACAGTTGACAGACTCGTCAGATTTCAGCGTTTAGCAGGAAACCAGCGTTCAGCGACGCACACGAGGACAGAAACTTCAGTTTTATTCAAACGGTCCTGAATCTTCAACAGCAAAGTTCATTCCTTTAAACTGCAAAAGGGAGAAAAAACACAGGTACTAAAAACAAGTAACGCTGAGAACGAGTGACGTCTGTTTGAAAACACATCAGTTCTTCTGTCAGGAGGAAATATTCTGATATTTATTGAGGGTTTTTTAAAAGATTCTGTCAGTTCAAAGTGCTGATTGTTTCCTGGTTTCTGTTCTGGGGGTTTGTTGATCCGGCTGATGGTCCCGGCCGGTTCCTGTAGTTCTGCTGTACACGTCGTGAACTTTGACTCAGCTGTCCGACAGTCCGCCCTCCTCTTCCAAACAGCTCGGGACCGCCTGCAGACATCCGACCGGCAGGTGGACGAGAGTCCGAATTTAAGATAAAAGCAGGAAAACCGACTCTGCTGCACCTTCGTCTCAAAGTCCGACACGTTCAACCTGAACATGAAGAGAAACAGCTGATAGTTTTCTTCCACATGTTTCTGCAGCAGGTAAAACTGAACACCTCCACCCCCCCCCCCACCCCCCCAGTGTGTGTCTGTCAGAAGGGATGTGTGTGTTTTATTGTTTGGTGTGTACTTTGAAAAGGAAAAAGATGAGAGGTTTGACCTTCAGACGTGCTGTTGTTTCACACTGACGTCACGTGAAAGGCCCGACATCGTTACAGCTGTACTGTTCTACTTTTTCATTAAAATGTTAAAAAAGTCGTACGAAGTGAGTGTGTGATTTCCTCAAACGTGTGTGTTAAAAGTGTGTTTCAGATTCTTCTGAGTGAATATGAGATGAACTGAAGTTAAATCTGACGAAAAAACTCAGATTTAAATTGTTCAAACATTTTTTTATCGAAATGTTTTCATATTTTTTCTTTTATCGGCTTCAGGATCCAAAACGTTCTGACTGATTTACTGAAAAACAGAAACTCATGAGATCTTTGTTTTATGTGAAAAAACAGTTTGATGAGCCACAATAATGACTTTAATTCAAACCACAGGAATCGGGTAAGCGCAGTAAAGTAACTAATTACATCTACTCAACTACTGTTCTTCAGCACATTCTTGAGGAACTTGTTCTTTACTTGATTGTTTCTGTTTAATCCTTTTCTTCTTCTTCATTATGATTCAGAGGGAAATGTTGTACTCTTTCTTCATTACTTGTATCCGTCAGCTTTAGTTACTTGATACTTTTCAGATGAAGATTTGACATAAAAGATATTAAGTTCATAAACAAACATAAACACACTTTCAGAGATGAAAGCAGCGCTCCTCACACTTTTCATCTGCAGCTCTTCACAAAATAATAAATCTGGTTGGTCTCATCCTTCTTCACCGCCTCACCTGATGAGTGTTCATTGTTTTGATAGAGAGCCCTCTAGTGGCGGAAATAAAACACTACACCAAGTCAGTTTTATTCACACAAACTCCACATCAGGACACAAGTTTTCTCAGGAGACTTTTGTGAGGAAAAACTTGTTTTTAAGAGACATAAACGTGAAACAGAAGCTGTTTCTAATGTTTCTAATCCAAATGTCACAGAAAGAGAAGAGAGATTAAAAAAGAAAACAAACGTGTTTCAGAAGTTTTTCTTGTTTCCTTTCACATTAAAGAAACAAGAAAACTTTGCTGCTCTAATATTGATAAGTATTGATTATGTCACATCAGTCAAAAGAGACATTTTACTGCAGAATCAATATTTTTACTTTCACTTTAATCTCAAGTAACTTTTTAAATGAAGGACGACAGAGGATTTATTTTAACTTTTACTTAAATAGAAACCTTGAATATTTCAGTTAGTGTGTGTGTGTGTGTGTGTGTGTGTGTGTGTGTGTGTGTGTGTGTGTGTTACAGATGATAATTAAAGACCCAAAATACAAACTATGTTATATACGATGATAAATTCCACAATATTAGTATGTTAGTATGTAGTTATTCTGATATTATGAGGATTCAGTTTCCTGGAGTGAACGTCTCTTTAATACCTTACGTATTTTTTTATTATTATTATTTTACTTTGTCTCTGTGACCTAATTTGTTCAACTTTATTTAATTTTAACTTTACAAAGACACACAACACCATGTAGGCTTCACGAGCAAAGAGAGATAATCAGACTTTGCGTTTTAAATACGTAGATTTAAGATAAAATATGACTTCTGTCCTCATATTTTTCATCACAAAAGTCTCTTTTATATCAGTTAAATAACGCAGCCTGATAAACAGGATGTGTGAGTGTGTTTTTAATGCCCCTGAACTGATCCGAGTCCTCAGTGAAGCGTCACACGTCATTACGGCGGCCGGCAGGCGTCATCGCAGTCTCCGCCTTCCACAGGGAAAGCGCACATTCCTATTGTCCAAGATGGCGGCGTAGGTGCAGATCCTCCGATGCTGACATGTTTTTAAACGACTTTATCCTTTTATTTCGACACATATGCAAGAATTCCGCGTCCGCAGTGGAAGCGTTTCTCCGCCGGAGCTGCCGCCTGCCCCGTCACCTCTGCTAACACTCCCGGAATTCGCGCTCCAGCCCGGATTCCCGTTCCTGCACCGAAAAGTTTGAGCTCCATCATCCAGTGAAAATGAAGAGGCAGGCCGGGAGAGAGACGAGTCCGTCCAGGGCCATCGCCAAACGGATCCGGGAGAGAGAGCGGGAGAGCGCACGGAGAGAGGAGCTGCCGCCGCCGCCGCTGGCGCTCCTGCTGGCGGAGAGCCGGGGATACCACCGACGGAGCCGGAGCAGGGAGCGAGAGAAGCCGCGGCTCAGGGAGGAGCGGGCGGCCGCGCTGGAGCTCCACCACCGACACGAACTCAGCCTCCTCGGCCGCCCGCCGCTACGGACCGCGGCGGCGGCAGCGGCGGCGGCGGCGGAGCTCCCCGCCGCCAGGCCGGCCACCCTGGAGTACAAAACGCTGCTCATCAGCAACCTGGGCTCGCAGGTGTCGGACGAGGACGTGGAGGACGCGCTGTTTCACGAGTTCAAAAAGTTCGGGGACGTCAGCGTGAAGCTGTCGCACACGCCGGAGCTCGGCCGGATCGCATACGTGAATTTCCGGCACCCGGAGGACGCCAAGGAGGCCCGGCACGCCAAGTCCTCCAGGTTGGTTCTGGGCGACCGACAGCTGAAGATTGAACCGATGTACGTGAGGAGGCGGAGTGTCACGCCGCCGGACATCGGTTACCTGCCCCTGCACGCGCCGTACCCGTACAGACAGCGCTCGCTCTCGCCGCCGGGGCCCGGTGTGAGCAACATCAGAGACCTGAGGGCGAGGCATTACGCCCTGGAGACCCTGGGTCTCAGCAGGGAGAGGGAGAGGCTGCTGGACTACTACGGCATGCTGGATGAGAGGGGCCGGCCCTACGGCTTCCCCCCGATGCCGGTGGTGGAGGATCTGAAACCGGAGGACGACCAGAGGGCGACCAGCAACCTGTTCATCGGAAACTTGGACGGAAATGTCACTGAGGCTGAACTGAGGAGGGGCTTCGACAAGTACGGCATCATTGAGGACGTTGTGATCAAACGCCCGGCTCGGGGTCAAGGCGGGGCGTATGCTTTTGTGAAGTTTCAGAACCTGGACATGGCCCACCGGGCCAAGGTGGCCATGCAGGGCCGGCTCATCGGGGGCAACCCCATAAAGATCGGATACGGCAAAGCTAACCCGACCACGCGGCTCTGGGTGGGCGGTCTCGGGCCCGGAAACTCCCTGGCCGCCCTGGCTCGGGAGTTTGACCGCTTTGGGAGCATACGGAACATCGACTACGTGAAGGGCGACAGTTTCGCCTACATACAGTATGAGAGTTTGGACGCCGCCCAGGCCGCCTGCACCCAGATGAGGGGGTTTCCTCTGGGCGGCCCTGAGCGGCGTCTCAGGGTGGACTTCGCCAAGGTCGAGGAGAGCCCCTCTCGCCCGTTTCCTCCTGGTTACCAGCCTCCTGTCGCACTCCCCTCCCACTACGACCTGCTCGGGGAGACCTACAGCCGCCATCGCAGTCTGGAGCGGGAGCTGAGGGGAGCGAGGGACCGGACGTCGCCGCCGTCCCACAGCCTCCTGTCCCAGAGGGAGAGAGAGAGGGCCCTGCTGGAGAGAGACTTCCCCACCAGCCCCACCCGCAGCCTGGAGAGGAGGGCCGGGGGGGTGGAGGCGTTTGGGAGGAGTGGGAGAGGAGCGAGGAGCCGCAGCAGGAGCAGGGAGCGCTGGCTGAAGGAGAGGGAGGAGAGGAGGAGCAGGCGGAGGAGCAGGAGCCTCTCCCCCGACAGGCCGACGGAGGAGAAGGAGAGAGACAAGGAGAAGGAGAGGGGGAGGTCGAGGGTCCGAGCTCCTGGAGGAGCAGTTTCTCCTGACGTGAGCCCAGACCGAGCTCGGGTCCGAGCTCCTGACTCCACCACGGAGCCCAGAGACCACTCCCCTGACAGCGGCGTGGGGGGGCGCCACCCTGCCACCAGCGAAGAAGAATCAGCATTCGGCCGCTACCACGGCAAGAGGTCCTCCATCGAGCACCTCAACAATCATCACCATCGGAACAGCGAGGTGGTCGCTGCAGGTTCTCCTGCGATCCACACCGACACGAACACCTCATCGCCTCCCGGCACGCTGTCGGAGTTCGCCCAGGCCTCGCTCGCCAAGACGTGGCACGGCTTCTTCGCCCTGAAGAACAGCAGCTTCCCCACAGACCTGTACCTGCTGGAGGGCGGCTCCTCGTTCTTCAACACCGTGATGAAGGACAGCCTGAAGCTGCAGAGCCAGAACCAGCCCAGCCAGCTGAAGATCGCCCAGAGGCTCCGCATGGACCAGACGCGCCTCGACGAGGTGTCCCGACGCATCAAACTGGGGCGTCCCGACGGGTTCGCCATCCTGTTGGCCATCCAGGGCCCCATCGACCGCCAGGCCCCCGCCCCGGAGCCAGGGCTGCAGGTGCGCTTGCTTCGCCACCTGGTGACCTACCTGCGGAACAAAGAAGCAGCTGGAGTCGTGAGCCTGCCCGCCGCCAAAGAGGCGGGGCCGGGGGCGATGCTGTACGCCTTCCCTCCGGGCGAGTTCTCACAACAGTACCTGCAGGCTGCCAAGAGGACTGTGGGTAATCTGGAGGAGGAGCACATGGTTATTGTGATCGTCAGCGACACTAACTGATCATTGAACATGTACAGACACTTGGAGGCATGTACACACACACACACACACACACACACACACACACACACACACACACACACACACACACACACACACAAAGAAAACTCCATGAGGGTGCAGTCTAATGAAAACAACCTGATCTCTTTGTGGCTGATAAACAAAAGTGTAAAACCTGTTTTGTCAGATTTTGTCGACATGCACACGAGTTTAGAAACATTCAGACGTCGCCTGCAGGTCTAAATCTTTGTCAGGAGCTCAAACTGATGCTGGAGAAGCAGCAGATCTGTAACTTCAGTGTGTTAATACTGATTTTTACGTCCCGATTCAGATAAATTTAAAAACAAGTGAAGGGAAACAAACACTTTGAGGCTTAATGTTTGAAAATGTTCTGTCTCTTCTCACCTGTAGTGGCGCTGAAATACGACGAGTCGGCGTCGTCGCAGGAGACGGAGCGTCCGATATCGACCGAGGGGTCCCACTCCAGCCCCGAGTGCTCATGGGTAGGCGAGGATGAGGAGGGAGGGTTGGAGGGATGAGGAGGAGGAGGAGGGCGGACAGGTGAGGGCGAGCCTGAGGAGGAGGAGGAGGAGGAGCACGAGGCTGGAAAAACAACCGATTGGTTGATTTTTAAATGACAGTGTGTTTCTTTAAGTTTGTCACATGAACATTTCTGATCATATTTAAATGTCCGACGTGCTGGTTTACCTTTAGGACAGGTGGAGTCTCTTTTAGGAGGCTTCAGGTTGGCTCCCTCCTCCTCCAAAACACTTTCTGAAGAACAACCAGAGTCTGTCGCCGGAGGCAAAACCCAGTCCTCCTCAAACACCTGGAGAAGGAGGAGGAGGAGGAGGAGGGGGAGGAGGAGAAAGAGGGGGAAGAAGAAGAGGAGGAGGAGGAGAGGGAAGGGAGGTGGAAGAGAGGGAGAAGGAGGAGGAGAAGAAGGAGGAGGCAACAATTGTTTCAAGTTTTGCAGTTTATTTGCAACACGACACTGCAACATTTGAAGCAGCCTATTAAAAGAAACAAGGCCTTTATGTTTTAAAAATAAAAACAGTTATTATTTATAAAATATGAAAATGTATAAAATATGTTTTATGTTTCATATTCCTGCAACATTTATTTGTGCTGCATTAATGGATAAACAGCATTTTAATGCCGATCAGACTCAAAGATAATTTCACTTGAATGACTTTTAATAGCCGGCTCTTCGTTTCATGTGTCACATTTCTGAAGATCATCATTAATTTTCATATTAAGAAATAAATCTAGAAATAACTAGCAGCTATAACCGTCAGATAAAGTTATTGCAGTAAAAAGTCGGAAACTTAAGTGAAATAAAAGTATCAAACATCATCATGTGGACAGTGAAGTTTTTAAATCGTATCTCAGTGGATTTCTTGTGTAAATGTTCTGCTGACAAAACATCTAAAACTAATCCAGCACAATTGAATCCCTCTTTTCTTTATTTTGAGCAAAGTAACCAGTTTAAAAAGTCCAGTGTTTGTTTATCTTCCAGCGAAATGATGTTATCAGGATAAAAGTCACGCAGTCATAAAACTAAACTGATTTGTTGTGACGAAAAGACGCCAAACTGCTTCAACAAAGTCCTTCAAAACACAAACTCAGATTCAATTAAATCTAATCAGAAAAATAAGCTACAGACAAACAAACAAACTCTGCTTGATTCAATATTTAGAATGAAAAGAGATGTTTTTAAAGGAGCAATTCACCAACTTTATACATAAAGGTCTGTTTATAGGTCACTGAGAGCCAATCAGACGACAGCAGGGGGAATCTGGTGGTTTAAAACTCTGGAAACTGACAGTAAAAAGTTTAAAAGATGAGCCCATTTAAGCTGCAGTCTGTTCACATAATTTTGAACGTGGCCTTTATTTGATTTTTTTCCAGATCGCAGTCCTGAAGTGACATCAGCTCGCGGAGGTAAACAGGGAGGACACTGAGTCTGTGTTTACAGTCTCGTTTCAAAGTTTATGGGTCAAGGATAACAACAAGGAAGAGGAAAAAAGGGTCAGATCTTCATTTATGACTCTTTATCTGTCAGTGGCTTTTCCTTCTGTGTGTGTCGGTGTGTGTGTCGGTGCGTGTTGATCCTGATTGTGATGTGACGCCTTCACAGGAACTAATGAAGTCTAACACCTCGGTCCCTCTGCAGACTGTCACATCGCAGCTGTCAGACATGTTCGATTTAACCGAACGTCTCATGTCGACATAAAAACGACATGTAAGTGATTAAAAACCAGGTACGGCCGAGACAAAAGTCAGAATCAAGAAAATAAGATCCGATTTTATGAGTTCTGTGATGCTGAGACATTAAAAAAAAGTGTTTGAGTCCAATTTGAGCCAGAAAACACTGATGTGGTCTGAGTGTGTGTGCGTGTGTGTGCGTGCGTGTGTGTGTGCGTACCAGCCTCATGCTCAGCAGTCGGGTGTGTGTTCGTGCGATGTTGTTGTAGACGAGGGTGCAGTGACGCAGAAGATCCAGCAGGCGGCTTTCCACGTGATGAGCGTCGGTTGGTTGGCTGCGTTGGATCAAAGCTTCGCCGCGTTGCAACAGAGCGTTCACACGGCCCGAGTTCACACACACACTTTGCCTGAAGGTCTACACACACACACACACACACACACACACACACACACACATTAATACAATAGGTAAACAAATAGGAGGTCAGAAGAATAAACTTAAGATGTTATAATAACACACACACCTGGAGTTGTCTCAGCTTGTCGCAGGTGTTTCCCGTCACATGATCCACCTCGTTCAGACGGACGTCCAACTCAGCCAACAGGAGATCAAGCTCCGCCCTCTCTGCTTCAAACCCCTCCCACTCTGAAAGAAAGTGCTGAGAGACAGAAAGATGGAGAGATTTTTCATCCTTAAGCTGCTCAAAAGGTTAAAACTTCATTCTGATCAGTAATTTCAACGATCAATAATGAAGAATCATTGATTAACTTTCTCAGAGGGTGATATTAGTGTTAGCGAACTCTGACCTTCAGTCGTCCGGTGACGGACTCCAGTCTGGCGTTCACGTCGTCCCAGCGGTGGCCGCACTTCCTTGCCAACGCCAGCAGACGAGCTCGCATGGCGCCGTGAAACAGCCGAGTCAGCGTTCGATTCCTGCGGGTCAGACTGTCCAACTGGACGGACCGAGACCGGGCCTCGCACAGCAGCCTCTGAACACACACACACACACACACACACACACACACAAACAGTGTGTTATTTGCAGCAAAAAGGTTAAAAACCAGATTAGTTTAACATGTAAATGAGGCAAAAGATTGAAAATAATCTTTGACATAAAATCTCAATTGGGGCTGTAACTTTTATTTTCACTACAGATTCGTCTTTTAATATAAAAAACAGTAGAAAATGTCGCCACATGATGTAAAAACCATCACTCACAGTGATTCCCGTTAAAATTGCACAGATAAATTAAAATCAGGTCAGTCTGAGGTGAAATGTATTCTGGGGGAAATGATTCTGTGTGATTGATGCGTTCGATTCTTCTTCACCTCAAACTTCCTCAGTTCGTCCTTCGCGGTGATGTAGGTGATGTGGGCGGAGTTTGGGGAACTGACAGCCTGCTCGGCCGTTCGCAGCCACCTGCTCAGGTGGGCGTGTTCTTTCATGAACTCGTGCCAGAGGACCCACCTCCTCTCCAACCTGCAGACAGAGGAAGTCAAACAGCTGCAAAGACTCACAGCTTTTAGGATTTTTCTCTGAGCTCTGAAGTCGAAACACCAAAAGGTTCATTAAGTTCTCGTTCTCAGGACTTCAGCTCTTGTTTTTGAATTCATCCTATTGGATAATCTAAGTACTGCAACAAAAACCGATTTAACCCAAAAAGCATTTTCCCCAAAAACCACCATTACAGAAGAAACAACATATGACAGGATGCTTTAAACAACAAATTAGGTCATTTCTTCTTCTTATTATTATGGATAATTCTAACTTATTTAACCATGTATGTATAATGTTTGTCAAACCGTGAGAGTCCCCACCCCTGCAGGTCTCCATCTTGGCTCCAGCTGCCGTCCTCTTGCTGTGTTTCCTCGTCGTTCAGCTCCGGTGGAGACGGCATGGAGGGAAAAAGAGACTCTGACGAACCCTCAGACGACTCCATGCGCCTCACTTCCTCTCCAGGCTCAACATCACTTCCTTCAGTGGAGAAAACGGCATCGGCATGAAGGTCTGAAGAGGGCGAATCTGAAGGAAAATCAGGCATCCTGGCATCAAATGACCCTCACCTGGTGAGATATAAAGGTGGAGAAGATTAAAGAGCTACGTCAGATGTCATTGTGAGCACATGAAGTCGAATGAATGTCGATAAAGTTTGGTCTCAAACAGCACAAACAGTTTCATTCTGTGCAGCAAAACTGACCAACTGATCAAATATTTAGTGAAGTTTTCATCACACACTTGCACACAAACTCCAGCTTCTAGCAGGTGCTTTTCCAGGAAAAAGGGACAGTTTTTTAAGGAGAGTTTTTCCAGGTGAGTGGGATCAACATTCCCGGTCTCCAACCCTGGTGGACGAACAAGGACGTCAACATTTCAACAAGTTAAATTAAACGAGTGTGAGACTTTGCTTCTGGAGACGTGAAGAAAAGCAAACACAGACTAAATCCTCTGAGCAAAGAGACGGACCTCAAACACACACACACACAGCACTGATTCATCATTATCACCAACACACACACACCTGCAGCCACACACACACACACACACGACTGAAGAGAGAGAGATGGCATGAAGGCGAAGGCCAGATTTACGTGACAAATCTGCCGTCTGTGTGTAATTATCTCCTGATTTACACACACACGCCTGCTGAACACACACACACACACACACACACACACACACACATATACACACACTCAGGTCCTGAGTCTCTGAACCAGATAAAGTTTTAAACACAAACTTTTGGTCCTTTATCCATCTAACATGCACATTTCTTAAACGGTCTGAGAGAATATTCAGCATTCTGTTGTTCTTGTTCTTCTTCTGCACTAAAATGTTCTCCAGCTCCTCCACGAAAATCCCAAAGCGTTCCCAAACCAGAGGAGAGAAATAATCTGTCCAGCTGGTTCTGAGTTTTTGGATCTCAAACCAGCTGGATGAACCTCGAGGTGCCCAGAAGGATCCTGATCAGATGCTGATCTGACTCGTTTTAACGCTCAGGAGAAGCAGCTCGACTCTCCTCTTTCTGAACGTTCAGTCAAGCAGCAGAAACGTTTTTAAAGCTGCTGTGATCGAGAAGAAACACAAACCTCGGACTCGGATGTCTCACCTGAAGTCTGAAGCAAACGCAGAGCGACGCAAACTGTGGATGTTTCATTTAAAAAGAGCAGAGCGACTGTTTTTAATGAACCTCACGTTCAGACACAATAAACACCAAACTTCACATCTTCATCAGGTTCACTGCCATGAAAGAAAAAAACAGATTCTGTGGTCAGATATGATTCTTGTTTTTTCTAAGATCTTTTTAAAATTCTTTCACTTTAAGTTAATTAATTCACTGCAGTCACTGGATATAAAACTCTGAGTCTTTAGTTTCCATCTGAATCTCAAAGAAAAACACAAGAAATCAGCTGATGGAGAAACATATTGAATCTAATATTTCTGATCAATAAGGAGAAGAACAGTAGAAGAAGCTGATGGTCTGATGGATAATGTGTTCACAACAATGGCCGACCTCCGTGTTTCTTCCCTCCTTCCTTCGTCTGTCGTCAGTTCTGTTTCTGCACCTTCATGTCTCGTTTCATCACTTTTTTTAAACAAAAACTCTTCATTTCTTCCTTTTATATATTTTCATTTCTTCTTCCTTCCTGCGTCGTTTTTCAGATCATTTCAACTCAGTTACTCATACAAAGCAACCGTGTGTGTGTGTGAGAGAGAAAGTGTGTGTGAGCGTGTGTGTGTGAGCGTGTGTGTGAGTGTGTGTGTATGTGTGTGAGTGTGTGTTTCCACCTGAGATCTTCCAGCCTCCCAGACTCATAAATCAAGAGCTTCCTCTCCCCCCACAAGAGGCTGATCAGACCAAGGCTTCATCCTCCAAACTCCCACCTGGGGACAGTACAAAGTGTGTGTGTGTGTGTGTGTGTGTGTGTGTGTGTGTGTGTGTGTGTGTGTGTGTGTGTGTGTGTGTGTGTGT
>JAQMCX010000028.1:888906-919525 GCA_029814765.1 Acanthurus leucopareius | reverse complement strand
TATGTTTAAACACTGGAAGGCTGTCATGGCAGCCGGAGTTTTCTCAGAGCTGTGACAGCTGACCAATCACAGCTCACATAAGTTCTTTAAGATGGGAGGGGTGATGCGTTCAAAGTCGCTCAGTGAAACACAGAGAGGGAGAGAGCTGCGGAAATGAACAAAATAACATAAAAAAAAAACAAAAATAACGATGTTTTGTCAACAATAAAGCAAGTTAACCTGCTCATATATTAATCTTAAGTGACAATAAATAAAATATATCTATTTATAGGACGCTACATAAGTTTAAGACACAATTAGAAGCCCATTTTCATAGAAAACATGACTTTTCCCTTTACCAGCAGAAAACGCTTTGAGTGTGACTAATAAGTGACATGTACACTTCTTCAGGGGAAAGTCTGATCAAATGTGTTGGTCTCAGGTCTCTTTACAAAGAAGTTAGAGCTGTTTTTTGCCTCCTGGCCAAACATGTAAATTTAACGGCCTGCCACGGTAACACCGTTCAAAAGCCCCCAAACCCTTGCAAACTTATCATCCTCAAGGTCTTTTCTATAAACTGTGCAAGTTTCAGGTGGATAGGGTGAAGCCCGTAGGAGCTGCCAGTTCAAATATGACCCTGGAAATTGGCCTTATCCCAAACTTTGACTGAAAATATCTGACTTCCTGTTTGACTGAGCTCATGACACCATGAGACTTTTTTGTAAGTCTTGACCTTCTGAATAAGCCACCCAAATTTAGTGATTCTATGTCAAAGGGGCTGCTCTGTTGAAATTTTCTAGGGGGCACTATTAAGCCAATTTGCCACAACCTAAACCAAATGTCTCATGGGTTTAAAGAACTCACTGCTCTTGGTGTTTGTGCCAAATTTGGTGAGCTTTCGTGCATCCCTTGTGCCTGAAAAACAGCCTCTTGTTTTACGGCAAAGGATGCACCGCCACACCCACAGCATTTGACCAAAACTCACAAACCTGGCATGTGAGCATCATCAAAGTCTTGACTCCATCTGTAAGCAGTTTCATGCAAATCTGGTCCATCGGTAGAAAGAAATTCACAAAAATGTGAAAATGTCATTTTGGTGGCTAGTAGGTGGTGCTATGACTGTGGTAAGATATTAATACATCAATGTATTCATCTCAAGAATCTTATCAAGCACCTGAAATATGGTCCAGATTTGACAAAGATCCGTGAAGTTATCACCTGAGCGCAGCACGCAGGCGCTCAGGTGAAAACTCACCATTTTTCTCACAGAGCTTCATCAAAGTCTGAAGTCCATTTCAGTCCAAGTTTCATGTAAATATGTTCATTCTTCTGTACGCAACACTTGCAAGTACAAAACATGTCCTTTTCTGCTGCCAGCAGGTGGCGCTTTGACTTTTTCTAAATATTTGCACATGGATTTGTTCAGAACCACACAGTTAACATGCTCAACAAGTTCTGGCCAGATTAGATCATGTACAGTAAAGTTACAGCTCACTTCCTGTTTCATGGCGAAACCTCAAGATTTGACGCCTTGCCACGCCCTCAAAGTGCAGTGTTCCATTCAGGTGTTAGGAACTTTGATGCTCAAACCTTTATCTACGAACTGTGCAAGTTTCAAGTGGATTACATTGTTCAAGTGGCTCGCCTGAGACAGAGACAGGAAAACAGAATAATTTGTAGTTTGTGACAGAAGTATTGCTTACCCCTTTACACCTTAAATTAAAATGCATTTTCGTTGATCAGACTGCAATCAGATGCTACTTGACCACATGAAAATACCCGTGTAAATGTACCAAAGACAGACTGAGGACAACCTGTGATTTTGATCGGCCAAACCATTTTCACAGGTGGGCACATTGAAGACAAGCATGAAAGCATTTGTGTTGTCAATCCTGACACAACTGCATGGATGGAAAAGCATAAATAAAAACCAACATGTTGAAACAGACTTCAGATGCCAGTTGACCACAGACACTTGACACGACAGACACCTCTGCCGCCTGTTTTGCTTGTAACAAAAAGCAGCTGCATTAAAACAGCATTTTCTTCATCTCTTCAATCCCATCTTTGCCTTGGAGTCTTGCAGAGAGATGGAGGTTTGATAAACAGCTGCTGTCGAGCCTCTTCCTGTCGTTCATCCTCCCTCCATCACCAGTGAGTTTACATATAAGCTGAATTAACACACGGAGGAACTTACTTCATTTTTTTTCTTTTTTTTCTCTTTTTTTATTGAATACACATATACAACATACAACATCAGGAGACACCCATCCATTACATCTGTCTGTTTTCTCATGAAATCCACTCTTCAAACAACTTGTTTTACATTAGACAAGTGCATTTACAGTAAAATAAGTAAATAAATAAAATTACATGAAAATAAATAAATATATAAATAAATAAAAGTATTAAGAGGTGACTAGAGCCCGGGCATTATCCGTGTCACCGGGTTCCATTTCACATCAAATCTATTTGTTTTCAGCTGTAATCTGGCAGTGATTTTCTCCATGATGAAAACATTTTTCAATCTCTGTCTCCACTGAGTTAAGTTAGGGGGCTGCGGTTTCAGCCAGGATGCTGTTATTGTTTTCTTTGCTATTAATAGCAAAATTCTAATCAAGGAAATCAAGTCTCTGTCTAGGTTGGTATCGGGGGCTATACCTAAAATATAGAGTTTAGGGTCCAGGGTTAGATTGATGCCCAGAATCTGATTTATTTCTTTTTGTACATTTTTCCAAAAGTCTACAACTTTTGGGCAGTCCCAAAAAATGTGAGTAAAATCCCCCACTAGTCCACATCCCCTCCAGCACAGCTCCGAGGTACTGCTGTATCTTGTGGTGATGGATGGGGTGTTAAAGAATCGCATTTTGACTTTCCAGTCAAACTCCCTCCACATTGGGCTATTTGTTAATTTGTGTCCCTCTTTAAATGATTCCTTCCATTGTTCATCCCTTATTATAATGTTTGCGGAACTTACTTGTGTTGTTGTCAGTCTGTTTCATCGCATCCATGTCTGCTTCACTCGGAATATTTCTTGGATTATCTGTCTGTCTCATGTTGATGATATTTCTTCACACTCCAGCAGATCAGCGTGTCTAAAACACATTGATCCTAATGAACGGCAGTGTGTTAGTCTGCACTGCTGCCATTCAAAGCTTTGCTGCTCAGAGACACTTGGAGAGCTAAGAGAGGACTCATGAAAGCATTCATGCGTGTCAGTCCACCACCACCCTCACAGTCGCTCAGATATCTCAAATTATTAGTGCAACATGTCAACACGTGAAAACCTTCATCCGGTTTGTTATTTCTAGAGAACTAGCAAAATTTGAAAGTAGCATCACAGATTGAAGAATGGACAGTGAAGTTACAACAACTTCCTGTTTCATGGGAAATAATTCTTCATTGTGGAAAATGCTGCTTGCATTTAAATTATAAGCTTCATTATTTAGCATCGGTTATATCATACGACTGTTAAGACAAAATTCAGGGTTGATTAGATTGAATAAGAGAAGTAAAGACACATCCAAAGACAATATGTCTTGTTTTCACCAGAAGGTGGCGCTATGACTGAATATTGACGTGTAGATGTCTTCAGAGCCGAACTCTTAATAAACAGGTGAAGTTTGGAGTAGTTACAACCATTAAAGTCAAGTAAAATGTGCAGTATTCTGACTCTGCAGTGAAAATATACAGTTAGATGACAGGAAGTGCTCGAGTGAAATGACAAACTGTGTCACAGTAAAAGCTGCAGTTCTCAATTAAAATGTTAAATGCTCATATTTACATGACATGATGACAATTTGCTTCATGTGCTGTGTATCAGAACTCATTTTAAATCCACAGTAAACGAGCAGGATTTCATATTAATTTCTATTGTAAAGAAGGAAAATATCATCTGCAGGTTAAACAAACCTGGAAATGATTCAGTGTGATATGAAGCTGAATAATAAAAATCCACCTCTGTCAGCTGGCCGATGAGAACACCGTCTGTAGTGTTGCAGCGGATTGCATTATCCTGCACCAGTGTTCACGTTATTGTGTCCACCCTCGCTGTTTGATCTTCTGCCTCAAACATGTCTGAGCACTGGGCCTGTTTGAACACAAGGGGGCAGTGCAGGCAAAGAAACGGACACGGTGATGAGTCAAACAGCAGCTGCAGTTACTGAATCTGATGTTTTCTCGATGACACGAAGCTTCCACAGGATTCCACTGGGACTGAACCACCACTGACTCACTGGTTTCCAGTAACCCCAGCATCTGAGTGCATCCAGCGGGAAAAGAGTAGACAGGCCTGCTGGTCCAGCTTTTCTTTGCCTGAGCTGTGATCATTTGTTTGTTTTTGTTCACAGAAACTTCCAACTTGTTTGTTCTGCAAAAGCTGCATGGATCATCCAGTTTGCTTGGAGTTCTGCTTGTGATCATGACTTTGTTTGGTCCAAATGACCTGAAGGTTTTGTATGAGATCAGTGCTGAACTTTAATAGATGTGTTGCATGTGCATTTATAAATAAATACATAGATGTCTGAGATGCAACGGATCATAAAAACAAAAGGAAACCAGGCAGGTGAATTCGTTTTATGGCTGCAGAAATTAGGAAAATTATTATTCTTCTGTAATTTATCTACTTTTATTGGAGAGTCTGATTTTATTTTGTTGAATTTTTATTCTTTACTGTTGTTGATTAAAGTGTATTTTATCTGTTTAACTGTTTTACATTATACAATGATGTGTTTTGGTTCATTAGCCTGCTGCCTTTACAATAAGTGAAAGGGACAAAACTGAACCACGTTGGTTTAATATTGTAATATTGATTGTAACTGTGTTTCAGTGTGTTGTGAAGAAGCTAAGACTCAAAAAACACCTGAGCTGCATTTTAATTTAATTCAGACTTAATCAAAGAGGAAACAAACAGAACAAGGCAGCCTGGTTTCTACAGAACTTCAACACTTCCATCTTTGTTTTTCATGTTTTCATTTCATATTGATCAGGACTCTTCACCTGATTATTTTGTTTCATTCGTTAACTCAGATTTAAAGTAACTGCAGTGGAAACCAAGTCCTCTAAATTCACCTCATTAGATTCTTTATGAGTGATTCAGTTTTCCTTTTGTGGTTTTTGATTGTTGAAACTATCTGCCTGTCTCTCTCTCTTTACCTGTCTTCCTCTCCTTCACAGTGCATGCAGCCTCTCCTCTGTTTGCAGTCGTCTGACATGATGGTGGTCCTGAGGTTTTTACAGTGATGGAAGCAGGAAATGGAGGGAGGATGAAATATTAATGTGGAATCGTGGGAGATCCAATAACATCCATTAGGAGGCTCAAATCGATGGGAGGAGTCAGCTATGTCAGTCTTCCCTCCTCGAATGGCCCCAGTGAAAAAATACCAGAAAAATATGTGAAAATATAGAGTCTCTGCAGTGAATAAGAAGTAAAAATGAACAGTTACTGTCTGAATCTGTCAGAACTCTGTCCTCTGTCTGCTTCAGTAAAAATATAATGTGTAAAATTAATATTCCTGCTAATGTAGCTTTCTAATGACGTGGTTTAAATGAAGGTTTATGCATCATAATGTCTGAGAAACAAAGTCTTCCAAGTCTGATGGAGTCTTGTCTCTGGTCATAACAGTGACAGGTGGAGAACAGGTGAAGAATCAGAACATCAAACCAGAACTCCCAGTTCAGTTTCCAGATAAATCTGATGGTTTGTCACCGTCGAGAGGACAGGAAGGATGAGGACACACACGTCTGTAGCTCTGTGCTTTTAGATTTCCAGGCTACAAAAAACAGGAGTTTACTGACTGGACACCAGGGGGCGCTGGTGTGGTGTAGCAGATATAAACCAGCAAAACTTCACCTGCAGGAAGAGGAAGGAGGAAGGATTTCCAGGTTTGAGTTGGAGAGAATTCATTTAAACACAGGACGCTTCACTAAAGGAAACTCTTAGAGACAGAAAAGTTTAAAAAAACGTTTTGTTTCATCAAACATTATTTACATAAAACTGACTTTATGAGCTGTGTATCAATCGTAGTTTTAAATATGTTTAAATGTGTTTTTCTCACGTTTTTGTCTTCCACTTTAAACAAATGATGCAAACTACATTTACATTCTGATGTGACTGTTTTCGCCCAACAGGCTCCTCATCTAAGTCTGAGTTTCTCTTTTTTTATATAAGTTTTTGTGTGGAGGACGGACTAACGGAGAGATTTGCTGCGGAGCCTCAGTGTGGCTTAAAAATATGGAAACCAGTAAACTAGACTATATAAATACACAGTAAAGTGATGGAATGAATGGAAAGAACATGCAGATAAACACCACTCTCTGTATATCTCTGATCCAGCTGTCATAAAGCCCCCACAGGCATCCTGGTTTCCCACATCTACATACAGTAAATCATCCTTTTTCCTGACGCAGCAGAAATCTACACCAGCTGACTCAGACGCAGCGGTTTTCATTTTAGATTTTCTTCTCAACCTCCGCATCCTCTTCCTGGTTTCTCTCTCAGCTGATTCCTCTCTCCTGCATGGCGGCATGGATGGAAGTGTTAGGACATAAATAATTAAAAAATAAACTGAGGACTGATGTTTCTGTGGATGAAAAGGTAGAAAAGGTCGCAATGTTTGTCCAATAATTAGATTTAAATTAAAAAATGTGAATTGAAGTCCTTAAAAAACAGTTTCATCTTTACTATAAAGAGCACTGACCTTCATGATGTGACCTTTTAGTGAGAACATTGACTGTCAATCAAAATATAATAATTCTGTCTTCTCTTCCCGTCTAAGGCTGCAGAAAACACACAAGGGCAGCCTGAGAGGCAAAACCCGGGGCAAGGAGCTCATTATTAGCTTATTATTGTTATTGTTGCTGTTGTTGTTGTTGTTGTTTGTTGTTGTTGTTGTTTTTATTGCTATTGTTGCTGTTGTTGTTGCTGTTGTTGTTGCTGTTGTTTGTTGTTGTTGTTGTGTTGTTGTTATTGCTGTTGTTGTTGCTGTTGTTGTTTGTTGTTGTTGTTGTGTTGTTTGTTGTTGTTGTTGCAGCTGTTGTTTGTTGTTGTTTGTTTTTGATGTTGCTGTTGTTGTTGTTGTTGCCGTTGTTTGTTGTTGTTTGTTTTTGATGTTGTTTGTAGTTGTTGTTTGTTGTTGATGTTGTTTGTTGTTGTTGTTGTTGTTGCTCTGAGGTGCTGCAGTAACTGTTGGCAGCATTATAAAGGCATCGATCAGCTCCAGTGAGACGATCAGAGAGACTTTTAGGAAGGAGGTGAAGAAGAAGCAGATGTGAGCAGATGTGTCACTGCCCCTCCTGATGCCTCGGTCCTGATGTGACGTTTCCACGGTGACACTCACACACTGTGATGTTGCAGCTTCGCTCTGGTTGGACACAAGGAGACGGACATTGTGAGGAGGTCAGGAGGAGTCATCACACTTTCAGAGCTGAGAACCTCCTGAAGTCTTGTTCCGCTGAAACGTCGCCCTGAGCAGAGAAACAACTTGTTTGACAGTGTGATGCACACGAGCTGAACAATACAACAGACTTCCAACAGGCCCTGAAGAGCGATGGGTTCACTGCTGATGCTGATGAATGCTCACCAAATATCACAGCTGTCTGCTGTGCAGAGCAGGGGATTGATGGAGGTGGAGGAGGAGGGGGACAGAGAGAGAGGAACTGATAAACAGATAAGGGAGGAGTGAAGGGAAATGAGCTGAAGAAACCACTAAGGAGGAGATGATGTTGATGTAGGAGGCAGGAGAAAATGGATGAAGAGGTCACAAAAGAAGAAGAAGAAGCTGGAAAAAATACAGTCAAGCAGAGATGGTTGGAAAGAGAACGAGGAGAAGGAAGACAGGATGGAGAAAAGAAAAAACAAGTTGTTGCCTTTTTCTGTCACTTTTGTCTCCAGAAGCATCGAGCAGTTTGGTGTTTTGTGTTTTTGTGGATGTAGTTCATCTCAAACCCAGAAGTTCCTCTCCTCTCCAGCTCCCCCTGGTGGTTAAATGAGTGAGAGCCACCGACAATATGACCCTGACTGAACCATGTCGACTACAACAAAACATCATGATGGGTTTGGTTTAAATGACCTTCTCATTCAGAGTTTTCCATTTATCCAACTTATAGTTCTACTAAGGTGAACTTTGACTTAAATGTGCAGTGAGAAGCTGAAGATATGAGAAAGAAGAAGGTGAGGAGAAGAATGAAAAGGATTATTTTGGATGGAGGAGGAAAACTTCAGGAAACAGAGGAGGCTGGAATAAATCTGAGTGAATGAGGGTGAAGGGATGATGAGGAGCTGATGTTTGAGGAAAAAAGTGGGATGAAGCAACAGAGAGGCTGCAAGAAAACCAAAAAAAAAATGTGAGGAGACGAAGGGAAAGAGGAGGATTACTGGATGGGATGGTGGATGTGGGAATTATCTGGAGAAAAGAGGGAGAGCAGGGATTATTTTGGAGTGAACAGGAAAAGAGGAAGACGAGGAAGCGAAGAGGAGCACCAGGAAGAAGAAGGAGAGTGAACTGATTGCTTGCAACAAAACAGATTTCTCACAAAAGACGGAGGACGGACGGACGGGTGGAGCTGCTGACGAATGGAAGTTAAATATCACAGCTGTCTGCAGATCCGAGGGGAGGAGCTCAGACAGGTAGATAAGGAAGGAGATGGAGATGAAAACAAAAGGAGAGGTGAAGAAAAGCGTTAGTGTGGAGCAGTTTATAGATAACGAGGAGCAGGAAAATGGGAGGAGGAGGAGGTGGAGCCGATTATTAGGAGCAACAGGAAGGAGTAGGAGTTGGTGACAGTTGGTGTTCAGTGAGGAACAACACAAGAGATCTGATCAGCCAGAGAAGAGAAGAGAGGCTGCTGATGAACGACTGTTAAATGTCACTGCTGTCTGCAGGAGGAGGAGGAGGAGGAGATGGAGATGGAGGAGGAGGAGGAGGAGGAGCCAGGAGACGAAGCTGTTTTCATTTTTGAAACAAAAGCTATTTTTTCTTTCAGACTGAAGTCAGAAGCTTTTTAGTTCAACCAGCGTTCATTGAACACATCGTCTGAAATGACAAACCGCCGGCAGACATTGTCAGTAGTATTTAGCTAGCTGAGTCAGTGTTAGCTAGCCGAGTCAACGTTAGCTACCTGAGAAGGTGGAAAACATCTGACTTTAAAACCACAAACAAGCTGAACTGTGTGAAGATGGAAACTTGATCCTCAGACACGACAACGTGAGTTTTACAGCAGCAACAGTCGCTTCAACGTCACCTCGTCTCGCCAGATTTAGCTTCTTGTGACTTTTTTTGCTCCTCAAAATGATGTTTGGTCCCAGTTTTGCAGCTTTAAGTTTCATGTTCATGGTTAAATCCCACATGTGCACAGAAATAACAGCAATCATGGGTGTTCTTCAGTCACACCTCTGAGAAGTTAGACTTCCTTCATTTTCAGAGTATCAGGTTAAATCAGACGCAGTGCAGATCGAGTCAGAAATGATCAATAATCCGTGTTTTAATATCAGACACTTCTGAAAGTTTGATCATTTACCTCGTCTGCTTGTTCTAATATTTCTGCTGAAGAATTTAACACTTTCTGCTTCTTTCAGGTTTTTCTTCTTATCTTCTTCGTCTCTGTTCTCAGTAGAATTTCAGAGAAACGTCGCTTCGTCTCAGTGTTGTTAACGAAGCCATCGTCTCTTCTGAATGAACTGTATTTTACAGAATGAGTGTCGCCTGATTAAAACATGTTGTTTCATTTGGACAAGATAAAATAAAACCGTCTGTCCGGTTAAGAAAAGAAACACTGAGACCTGCAGGAGGAGAAAAAGTGACTTCAGCCCACAAAATGTTTGATGCCTTCAGATGTTGAGGAAAGTCTGAGCAGCTTCATTTCTTCTCTAATGAGACTCTGAAACGAACCTGTGATGCCACATGGATCAGAAACCGCTGACACTCCTTCAGAAAGTGAGAAAAAGGAAGGAAAAAACGAGGTCAGCTGTTATTTTTACCTGTGATGTGAAGTTCACGGAGGCGACAGAACCTCACCGCTTCACATAACGAGTCATTACATCAGACAGAAGCTTTCCAGGCCGTTTCATGAATAAAACCCAATAAAACATCTGAATATTTTTCACTGGATTCATGGAGGCATCGGTCCAAAACACTGAACTCATTACCTTCAGTGTGAGGTGTGTGTGTGTGTGTGTGTCAGGAAAACCTCTTCACCACTTTAATGCTGTGAAACAACATTTTATTACCAAAAAATATGTTAAACACTTCGATAAACGCAGCCATAGCTGCATTTTCACCACTCAGATTTGTATCTCGAGATCTTTTCCGCCTTAATAAAGGAATCAAAACCCAGAGTCACATCAGTCACATCCACAGTCACGACTCAGACTCCTCAGATCAGCAGAGTCCTGGTCCCGAGGCGCCTGATCCTGGTCCCTCAGCCCGAGGCCGAGGCTCCACGCTGGCAGATGGTGGATCTGAATCCTGTCGACTCAGCGTTTCAGCAGCTTCGTCCTGCTGCTGTTTGTTTTTGCTCCTCCTCCTTTTGTTCACCACAAACTCTCCATAAAACCTCTCCAACATTATTTATTCAAGCTCCAACCTCCTGATTCATGACCTGTGTCTCTGTCCTCTGATCTTATTGTCACTGCGTCCCCTTTAATCTGACCTGAGAACAGCTGTTTGAACCCCCGACAGGCCTCAAGTTTTCATGCTTTTCACTGAAACCGTCTCAGTTTTACCAACATTTTCAAACCACGAAAACTGCAGAAGAATTCAGCGTCAGTTCAGCAGGAATTTAATGATAAACCAAAATTTATGGACAAATTGAGACTTTTGCTTGATGCTGAAACAAAACAGATGTCTGTGCAGTCGTCTGTTAACATGAGAACTTTAAGTTCTAACATTAAAAAACTGAACTCTTGAGCTGAAATATTGATAAAAAACTGATTTGTTAGAAGTTTAAAAGTTTGTTTCAGATAAAAAAGTCTCTTTCTCTCTTTCTTTGTCTGTTTGTGTCTGTCTTCTGTTTCTTTTCTTCATCAAAGGAAATGTCACACAGAAGTAAAACGCCGCCACACAGATGAACCGATCAGGTGACACTGACGAACCAATCAGGTGAAGACGGCAACATTTTCATGATAAAGTCAGTTTTTACACTTTGAAGCTGGTGATGAACATCTGCCCTCTCATGTCCTTCTCTTCTTTTATTGCAGCTTCTGCCTCTATCTGCCCCCTCCCCCTCCCCCTCCTCCTCCTACCCCCCCTCTTCCGTCAGCGATGATGGATAAGGTCGTGTGATTGCCTTGTCAGACCTTTGGAGCATCTGCCCCTTTGGGACTGTGGTGTTTTTGTGGTTTGTGTGTGTGTCTTCATGTACTCATCTGTGTGTGTGTGTGTGTGTGTGTGTGTGTGTGTGTGTGTGTGTGTGTGTGTCCCTGGCCCCCACAGTTGATTGGATTGGATTGCATTTACAGGCAGAAGGGTTGGATGGATGAACAAAGCACCGTCAGGCAGGCCAAGCCCTCCATCCTCGCCCAGCTAAGCAGACATGCAGTGTGTGTGTGTGTGTGTGTGTGTGTGTGTGTGTGTGTGTGTGTGTCAGAGAGAGAGAGAGAGAAAATGTATTCATCATGTTGCGAGGACATAAAAACTGTCACATTGTTGTCTCCTTATGAGGACAAAAAGGTTAAAATCATTAAATTTTAGGCCTTCGGTTGGGAAAGTGTGTCAGGACTGATGAAAACAGACAGTCAGCTATACTTGTGAGGTCCAGAGCACTGAGAACACTGGACCTCACTGGTTCAAATGGCTGTTTGAGGTTCAAGTGTTGGCTCTGAAATGAAGGTGAGGAGCTGACCAGGGTACTATGGCGGAGGATGTGTGTGTGTGTGTGTTTGTGTGTGTGTGTGTGTGTGTTCCTTTGTCTTTTTCAGTCCAAACGATCACCTCTTTCCTCTTTCAGCCTTTTAACAGCCGCCGTGTTTTCAGGTTTGTGTGTTTGGAAACTCAGCGTCTCTCAGTCTAATTGATTCGTATTCACTTTTAAATGTCACCTACAATATTTTCCCGAGTTGCTTGTTTGTTAACTGATTCACTGCAGAAAGAGAAGAGTGAATTAAAGGGTTTGCATCTGGACCTTCAGGGTTTTTTAAATGTTCTCAGGAACTTTCCTCGTGTCCTACAGAAAGAACTTGCTAAACAAACTGCATGAGCTCCTTCCATCAGCGTCTCCTCACACTTTGTTTCATTAAGTTTATGCGTCGCTTCCTGTAACAGTTTTCACTCCCGTGTGAAACAAAATTCATCATTTTGTCGTCCATTGAACCTGGAAACTGTGGAGGTGGAGAAATGTTGAGCCACCTGTCTTTGTTTCTCTTCTTTAGTTTTGTTACTTATTTCTGTGTTGTATCTCTCAAATTATAATCCAGGTTTTCTCGTCACATTTCAGGCCACATCAGCTGCATGTGATCAAACAGAAACAGTTGTGTTTTGCATTTTTGCTGCAGACGAGAAGAATGTTGTACATTTGTTTGGTTAATGTGACTTTCATGCATGAACGACGCTGAGAGTCTTGTGTTTTTGTGCTGCAGACTAATCAGCACTTTCATTCTGCTTGTTCTGATCTTTTGATCTTTGCTTTTTGAGTTTTCAACCATTTCAACTTTTCCTTGACTCTGAAATGGAGTTGCCTCTCAGTGTAAGTGACGAGCAGCCTGAACTTCAGGGTGTGAAGCTGCTGATTGAGCATCGAACACGTTTGAAGCAGATGCTCATCACAGCGTCGCCTCTCACACATCACCGGTAATTTTCATCTGATTTACTGTTTGAAGCTTCTGCAGTGAAACAGCTTCATCTGATGCTCCGAGGAGGACAAACTGTTTAAAACTGTAAATACAAACACAAAACTGAACTTTAAAGAGAGAAATTCAGAAAGGAGGCAGATTATTTGTGAAAAAAAAGGACTGAAAGAACAAAGTTTAAAGTTCATTTCAGTTACAAAAACACAGCTGACTTCAAGTTCATCGAGTCATCATTTCATCTTCACTGAGACACGATGATGAAAAGTTCGATGTGAAAAACAGAGTCAGTGCTGATGATGTGGTCAGACAGGTTTGAGTCCACTTAAACCGCTCAGACGTCAACAAACACATAAAAAAAGTTTTTATCTTGTAAAAGACATTTAAAGCACCTAAAAACAGATTATTTATAGTTATTATCGTGTCTGCAGCTCCACCGGTGGCTTTTAAAAACATCACAATTCTTCATCTTCTACTCTGGATGGACAAAAGTAATAGTTACAACAACCACTAGAGGGCACTGTCACTCAAACAAAAGTCTGTGATTTTTTGGGTCACTTGCTGAAATTTGTTTTTTTGTGGGAGGAGCCTGAAGTCCTGTTTACCAAATGCTCTCTGGGCATCACAGAGGAATACTTTCTTATCTTCTAAACTAAAAACTGCAGACGGATGGAAATACAATAATTCAGACAAAAGATGAGAAATTTCTTCTTCGCTGCCGAGAGCAGCTTCATTACTTTGGGTTTTGTGTCGATACACAGAAACAAATCAGTGGTTAAATGGACTCCAAGCACAGCTGATCTCCAGTTCATTTGTGTTCATGCTGTTTGCTAGTTTGTGCCCACACACACACACACACACACGCGACATGTGTAATTATCTCCAGCGGTCGAGTCGCTTCGTGTCTGTGAAGAATCCCGGTCTGAACAGGCGACTTTAATTGTTGTTTTAAACACAAACTGGAGCTGCAATCCGTGTAATTACTGTCCCACTAACTCGCTTGTCTTTATCTGTTTGGTCAGTCAGAGCCGTGATGAGAGAGAGAGACGGCCACAGGAAATAAAGTGTGTATCAAGTGGGAGTGTTGAA
This sequence comes from Acanthurus leucopareius, assembly GCA_029814765.1. Lineage (NCBI taxonomy): Eukaryota > Metazoa > Chordata > Actinopteri > Acanthuriformes > Acanthuridae > Acanthurus > Acanthurus leucopareius. Next base: position 905,679 of record JAQMCX010000028.1, on the reverse strand, counting down.
GTGTGTGTGTGTGTGAGTGTGTGTGTGTGTGTGTGTAAGTCTGTTTGTTGTGGTCTCTGAAGAGGAGGCAGCAGACGAGTCGAGAGCTGTTCAATTTGCAAAAGATCAGCATCATGTTTGTGTCTGCAAGGCACAAACACACACACACACACACAAACATGTACACCCACATAAAAACACACAAACATGCACACACACACACACACACACACACACACACACATATATGCATTTAAAGACACACACACTGAAAATACAAAACATATTTTGCACATGAATAAAATATTCTGTATTCTGCTCGTCTGGCTGGTTGTGTTTGTGTGCACGTGCATGTGTGTGTGTGCATGCGTGTGTGTGTGTGCATGCGTGTGTGTTATCATAACAGTAAGACTCACAGCTGATCCCAGATCTGTGCAGGAGAGTTGATCTTATAATCAGCGGCTGTTTGTCCGCCTCATGTCCTTCCAGCTGCTTCGTCCACAAACACAACAATCAGTTTGTCACCTTTTCTTCTTCTGCGTCTGTGAAACTTTAAACCGACCGTTTGTGTTTCAGTGTCTGTTGTTTGCAGTGATGATGTTGGAAGCTGCAGCTGTACAATCACAATAAAAAAACCTGTCGAGTGTCTGAACTATAATTAAAGTTAAATGTCAGGTATCAACGGCGAGCAGGAACATGCAGCCGCAGGTTTTACGGCTAAATTCTGTTTTCTCTGAACTTAAGAACCAGCAGGATCAAATACAAACGAGTCGAGGGCGTTTTTTTTCAGTGTGGGTTTTATTTATTAGAACATGGCATGAATGGAGAGAAAACAGAGAAACACAAACACATCAGGCTGATACACAAACAGCAAACCTCCCGACCGTCACAGCCAAGTGGAAACTAAAACAGAACGATGGTGTTTCTTCACGGAGAAAATCTTATCATGATGGATTTTTTATGTTCAAGTGCAATACAATATTCATAACCGTACTCGCTTTGTTCATCGGTTGGTTCGGAGTGAGTGTGTGTGTGTTTGAGTGTGTTTTTTTTACACGTTTATCTGTTTGCAGTACAAGCTATGTATGTAATTGCAGCACAACTTGGAATGAGAACATCTGTGTAGGAAATTCTTCTCTGTGTTTGATGAACTTGTACAGTGATGCTGAAACCTTCCTCCTGCTGCCCCGAAGGTCTGAATCCTGCAGCACATTTACCCTGAAGAGCCACAGACAGGCAGACAGGCAGACAGACAGGCAGACAGACAGACAGACAGACGGACCCCTGAAGGCTGTAAAATCTGGAGTGAAGCTGCACATTTATTAATATTGAATGAGTGAAGTCTGTGTTTTCTGTTTCTGCATTTGTAGTTCAGATGTAACGAACTTTGCTACTGCTAAAAAGCACTTTTCAGATTTACTTTACACTGTTTCACAAAGTCCATCATTATATTTATATTTTGTTGTATCATCTGCTGTTAATTCAGTCAAATTCAGCTGTTTTAAGATTTTAAAGCTTCACTCTGATATTCTGATGTCTAAATGTGATATTGGCTCATCTTAATCAATATTTTCTAAGCTACTGAACGCAGCAAATGACTCATTTACATCACGTAATTGATAAACTTTAAAGATTACTTGTAACATTTTATTTTTAAAATTAAATATCACAGCAGCCAGTATTTAAAATGTGTCAAAAGAAAATGTAAAAATGTATAAATTGAAGAAAAAGAAACTAAGAACACTGAGGATAAAATTCTCCAACCGGACATCTTTGTTGAGAGTTTGGTCCAGTTGCCATGGCGATGCTTCAGTTGTTATCACCTGATCAGAACCAGTGTGATAACAACTCGACCGTCTCCATGACAACGGAGCAAAACTCCAGCTGCAGGAACTTTCCTCATGCTTGATTTTTTTTCCAAGGTCGATAATGAAGCTTCAACCTAAAAAAAAAATCTCTGCAGATTTTTCAGATTATAGTCGTGTAGCTGAACACGAAAACACAGTATTTGTCCTAAAATACTTGTAGGTTAAGTTTTCCTCCTGCAGCGGCACTTTGCATGTTCACCTGTGCATTAAAAGCATGTGCATTATGTTATTACTCCCGTTGTTGGTCATCTGACTCTGTTTGTTGGCTGCTGTCAGCAAAGATGGCGGAGCAGATTAACAGCAGTCGTTTTGAGTAGAACTGTGTGTGATTATAAAAAATTCTTCTTTAGATTTTGACTTAATTGTGCTGTATGTTTTGGTCAAAGATTTGCTTAGATTCCTTTTGTTTTCTCATTAATCAGTTATGGACATTGCAGGACTTCTTAAATTGGATTCTTACAGAATCTGTGCAGCTGCATCTCCAAAGCAAATATAATCATAACGCTCGTTCTCTCTGTTTGAACACCGAGTGTGACTCAATCTTCAGGGCAGATGCTCTGCATGTCAGACCCGTCGTCCTCTGCAGCCTTTTCAGTTCAGCTGCACTGCACAAGCATCAGCACGGCCTCCATGTGAAGACTCACACGGGACGCCGAGCCGAAACACATAGAGACGTTTTTGCATAGACATCAATTCAAGTCAGACTCATGCAAATGGACGAAAGACACGTAGACGATCAATGGCAAGGAACAGAAAACACAGAGTGAGCGACAGACGGATGGATGGATGAATGAGTGACGTGATGAAACACAGTGTCCACAGTTCAGTTCAGTTCATCAACAAGGTTATCTGACTTTATAAAAATAAGTGAGCTTGTTTAATATGCCACATTATCATCAGTATTTTTAAAAACAAACCAAAGGAACAGAGAACTCTACGCATCGACAACCCACCAAGTTAAATATTAATGTATTTGTTACAGTTGAAAAGCACACACACACGTAAAGATTTGCCTGCCAATGTGTAGCTACTCATCCGGCTCTGTTTAATATTGCTTTTAGTTCACACTGTCAGTGAGTCAGTGCAACGACGAGGCCTTGGTGTTTTATCTGAGAGTGTGTGCGTCAAACTAATTTAATCTTCACGATCGTCTCTGAGTGTATTTACATGTCTGCATGTGTGTGTGTGTGTGAGAGTGTGTGTGTGTGTGTGTTAGTGAGGCCAAGCAAACATGCAGCATTAGTCTCTGACACTCTGGCAAGGACAGTAAACCAGGCTGAGCATCAGTTTTAGTTGGAAAAATAAAAAAAATATAATAGTAATAATAATAAAAAAGATTCTCTTCAGCTTTCAGACTCAGAGGAAAAACTCTGCCACAGAACCACAAGCAGCAGAAAAACCTTCGATCACCAAAACACAACAGGGATCAATATCTGAAAAATGTATCCAAAAGTATCTGTAGGTGGAAGAAGTACTCAGCATGTAAGTAAAAGTATGTGGACGTCAATGGAAATTTGCCGGTTTCATGTAAATTCATGCATTTAAGTCTCATTTAGCAGTAAAATGTCTGAAATTTGATTCTTTTTATTCGATTTTTTCATTTTAATGCATCACTGTTAGAGCGTTGTTACTGTCGTAGCTCCCTCTAGTGGAGACACTTTGAACTACTTTATAAACAGCTCGGTAGTTTTAGCCTCATTCTCACTGCATGATACAACTCAGGCATTTTTTCTTTTTTTTCTGACAAGAGGTCGAGAACCTGAGAAATTCAGAGAGAAAATGTGTCTTTGGTTAAACTAAGAAATGTGAGGATCATCCACATATCTTGTCAGGTGGTTTTGATGCGTTACTGAACTTAAACATCATTAATTTGTCATTTCTATCCTTTGCCAGTGAGGATGGATTGTCCCTCGAATCTACAGGAAAAGTGTGATTTTTAACTGAAACTTTATTGATCAGAATGAGTCAGAAACTAATTCAAAATATTCTGAGGAGCAACAAGAAAGTCTGAATAAAATCAAACTTGATATTTTTCTCGTCAGCTGCGTCGGAGCAGGACACTGTGACGATGCTGCGTCTTTAAATCCAAAAAAATATGAGTTATTAAGATCTTATTTTACATAAAATCCCCTTTAACCTGCAGAGGTAAATCTGCTCACTTCTGGTTCTGTGGATTCTGAAAGCTGAAATCAGAAAACACATGATGTCTCCAGTTAGAAAGTGTGTGTGTGTGTGTGTGTGTGTGTGTGTGTGTGTGTGTGATTAAATATCCAGTTTGAGCTCACAAGTGAAAACACTACTCTTCTATCTAACAAAACATCTGGTCATTAGCATAAACGGTACAGTGATAATTTTTTTTTCTCAAAAACAAAGTTAATTTTGTTCACACAACTTAAAAAAAAACAACAACCTCAAATACAGTTTTACAGTATTTTTACCTGCAGCCATGTTGGAAAAAAGAAAAGATATTTTGTCTTCTAAAATTAAGCAATACTCCTCTCAATAAGTTAAAAAATAATTTAAACAACACATTTCAAAGTGAGACTCGTGAACAGAAACAAATACAGACTGTGACGTTTTTTAAATCTGTCGTACGTTTTTTTTTAAAAAACTCTATACAACAAATACTAAAAATAACAAATAAACAGACAGGAAGCAGAAAGGAAGTAGTCATCATATACAAGTAGACATCATTGTATACAAAAGCCAAGTCGTTCAGCTCAGTGTTAGTGACCAGTGATATAAACTCTCTGAGGGAATATTTCATATTAGTCAATAAATATGAGAGTATACAATATAATGAGGAGTTGGGAAACAGACGAGGAGAGAAAAGCTGAATAGTCTCTATGGCTTTTATAGGCTTAGTGGCCCAAATAACCTTTAATATCAGTACCATCATACAGCAGCTACAAGCAGCCAGTGAACCTCCAACAGTCTGACGAGGGCAGAAACAAAACCAAACAGGTTTAAAGTGGGATAATTGGAAGTGATGATTGGTCTAAAGAAATGCAAACAAATCAGAACATTTTTTCATTTAGTGTCTTGCCCAAAGGACACATCATGTGAACAGGCGGAGGTGGGAATGGAACAGTGATCAGCAGACGACTCGCCTTCCTTTTCAATATTTCAGGTGAAGCTGCTGAACCCTGAAAACATGTTTGAATTTCATGAAAAGGCAACTTTCTGCCATGTTTGAGCTGTTTTGATTATTTCTGTAACTGTTCTTGCTTTCCAAACCAGTGAGAAGTGGGTGGAGTTTAGCTGAAAGAAAAGGTGATGTCATGCAGCCCTGTGACATCATAACCAATCAGGGCGATGACTTCATAAAACATGATGCAGACATTTGAAAGTTAATTTAAATAAACCTGAATAGAAGCTTTTTCAATATGACATTTGGACTTAAAAATAACTAAAAGGAAGAAATCTTGCAGAACTTTTGAACGTTCTGACAGAGAAAAGTCACCACAGTTTATAAGGACGTCTAATCAGAATGATGGTGAACGTTGTGTTTCACTGTGTTTCTGTGATTTTTTGTTCATAACCTGAATAAGTTCCTGCACACAGAGACTTGAAGGCATCCATCAGTTTGCTTTACTAAGGAGGGAACATCAGTTTTCCCACAGTAATCTCTAATGCAAAGGAGTCATAAGCTGATGCAAACATCAGCATGACAGAGGGGCAGAGAGGAGTCAGAAACCCTGAGTGGTTTCATAAACCAGCAAACATCTGCAAACATGCAGCTGTGACATATGAGAGACGCTTGAGGAACACCAAAATAAAACACCACGGAGGCTTTAAATAGAGGAGCTGCTGCTTAAGATTGTCTGCTTGTACTCGTTTTTAATCACCAGTGAGAATTAAAAAGTTTAAAAATATCCCACATGCAGCCTGAAGATCAGCATCACTGTCAGCATCATGAGTGATCAGACACACAGACGCTGTGCTGGATATTCTTGTCTTTTTCAGTTTGCACCATTCTGAAGCTTTGAGGATTCTAGTTCTGATTTTAACTCTGTTTTTCTTTAAATTTCCTCTCAAAGAAAAACTCACACAGATCTGATGTTTGTGTCCTGTGAACCGGGGAAGCGGTGAGGATGCAGAGAATTATTTCTTTACCTTCTATCTGTTTGTTAATTTTTCTGTGATGACCTCCCTCATTGCATCTCTGATTACCCATGAGCCACTGCTGTCTGCGGTCTGGCTGTCAGTTCCCTCTGAACTGGGATCAGTTAACAGCAGGTTCTGAGCGAATTTTGTCTATTTATATCACTTTACAGAGGAAATAACTTTTCCTTTTTGCATTTCTGATTCATTAACATATTAAATTACAACCTGCAGTTTTTATTTGCTCTTTCTGAGAGTTATTTTGTTCTTAGACGCCTCGTTGGTCTTCTGTAGCTGCTCTGTGCTGAGCTGTTTTGACATGTTTCTGCTGCAGCTGCATATACAGTCTGAACATGTACAACACATGAACACAGAAGTTAAAGTTCAGGTTCGAACCTTTGATGCTTCTTACTGAATCTGTTTGTTTTTGAGTTTGACTTCACTGTTTGTGCTTCACTTTACTGCTCTCTCACTTTCACCTTTGACAGCTTTCAGAGCTGCAACATTTTCATGCTGATGCTTTTACACATTAAGAGCTTTTTGGGAAGCTTTTATTGTGAAGAAATAAGAGGAAATGCAATGTTTGTCTCCAAGTCAGCAGAGCTTCATTATAGATGTTATTTCTTCATACAGAACAGGTCTTGCCAAACTCATTTTAAGCAGAGAGGAGGAGAACAAACTGATGAGGAGGTGACCAGCACACCTTAAACACATCATCTGGGTTTACTTTGTCACCTGCTGCTCACCTGCTCACAACATTCACCTCATGGTTCAATCAGCCAATAGAAAAAGCTTATGATGACTTCAGTGTCATCAGATGTTGATTAATTCATGTTCCAATGATCCCACTTTGATGTTTTTGGGTGGTAAAGAAGAAAGGAAGTTAAAAAAGGCAGAAAAGGAGACAGAAGAAAGAACAGACTGAGTAAAAGGTGAAGAACATAAAGAATGAAACTAAAACTGCCCTTCCTTCAGAAACGAGCCTCATCCTCTGAATCTACCTCAGTGATGCAAACTCATCCTCTCATCCGCTGCATCAGTACGGTGCAAACTTCTGTCTCTCCGGCTTCTTCATCCCATTGGCTGAGGATGAGATCTTGGCCGTGTAGGATGCCAGGGCCGCCGCAGCGTGAGCCTGAACCGGGACCGCCGCCGTTGCTGCCGTCTGCATCGAAGCTGGTAACATAGGAGCCCCAATGGCCGCTGCCGCCGCTGCTGCTGAGGCAGGAGGGGTGGAGAGTGCCAGGTAAGGGATGGATTTCATCCCCAGGAGGCTGGAGAGGGGGAGGGCGTAGGGAGCGCCCAGGATGGGAGCATGGGGCAGCGCGGCGCCCATCGCTGCCAGGGGGGAGGAGGAGGAGGACGAGGCGGAGGCAGGGGGGGCGGGCTGGGTGAAGCTCATGGTCAGGTCAACGGGAGACGGCATGGAGGAGGACTGGGCGGTGGATTTGGCGGTCTCTAAACTGGAGGAGGGGAGGGACGGGGGGCAGGGAGGGAGGAAGGGAGGGAGGGAAGGTGGGAGAGGAGGCGGAGGAAAGGGGAGGGGCGGAGGGTGGAGGGAGGGGAGGAGAAGGGTAAGGGAGAGGGAGTTTTGGATGGAGAAGGGTTAGAGGGTTAAATCAAAGACATGTTAAAAAAAAATCAAGAGTAAAAAACCAAAAAAAAGGAAATGAAACCTGAAGAGAAACAAACAGGAAACTTTGGAAAAATGAAACAAAGGAAATCTGACAGAACTGAAATCATAAGACAGGTGTGTTTTGCTGGAGGTTGCAACAGATTATTGTAGGGGGAGTTCGCTGTACGGATGGGGGGTGTGCTGTATAAGTTGGGGTGATGGCTTGGGAGGGGCTTAGGGAGGAGGGAACAAAATCATTGTAGATTTATTAGGATGGAAGCTTCGTCACAGATGATGATGCTGGTTCAAAAACAGGAGAAAAGAAGCATAAAAGAACCTGCTGTACTTTGAAAAAAAAATCAGTTACAGTTTAACAGAGCTGAAGTTCCTCTTCACGTTAGCATCTGTGCTATTAGTTTTCATTCATAACAGATGTGATCTCTTATTTTAACAACATCAGTCTATTAAAGGGAGTTAAATAAATTAAAAAAACAGTTTTAAATTCTCTGCAGGAGCATTAAAATGTTCCTTTAACTCTTTTTTAAAGAGGATGAGCTCAGTTTGGTGTCAGGGTGCCAACCTGGAAAAAACATGTATTAAATGCAGAGACACATCGTCTGACACACCTGAGCTAATGAAACCTTCGCATATCTGTAATCTGATTGGTCTCCTCATGCAAGTAGCTGTTTTTCAGAGGAGGAAGTCGTCTTTAGTGTTTCCTCGCCTTGTTTCAGACAGAGTGAAGTGACCTTTCAGCTTCTTGTGAGGCTTTTTTGTTTTCTTTTGGCCAAACTGTGCAGATGTTTTTAACACCTGGCTGAGATTTGCCTGAATGTGAGCCAGATGCCTCCAGATGTGAATCTGTGTGTTTTCTCTTAGCATCGCTGTGTGTTTGTCCTCATCCAGGTAAGAAATCCAGAAATCCAGATGGTGATCACATCTCACTTTCAGGAGTTCAAGTGGATTTTTAAAGATTTGAGGACGTTGATTTTAATATTTCAACATTCATAAATGCGCCCTCACCAGGTGACACTGATACTTTCATTTTCTGCCAAAATATGTCACTTGTTGACATTTCAGATGAACAGAACGATGAAACTTAACTGTTAAAAAGAAAGAAGAAACACAGTTTTTGTGTATTTTCAATCTAACAGCTCACAAAAACGAAAAAGGTTTACAAAACCATTAAATTTCTGTCTTTATAGAAACATAACCAGCTCTGAATTGAATCTGTTTAACAGGGAAAAGGTTCTTCAGATTGTTTTGAATCAAAGAATTCAGAAATACTTCAGCTCACATAAAATGATAATAACTAAAGATTCAGCGGCAGCCATCTTGATTACATCAGCTGTATGAATAAGTGATGACTCGTATAGAAACACTGCTTGTATCCACTCAGGTTGTGGAGTGTGTGTGTGTGTGTGTGTGTGTGTGTGTGTGTCTGACATGTTTCCTAATCACACATGAAGGTCCAGAGGGATTGCGAGTCGAGGCAGATAAAAGGAGTCACATGCAGATCAGAGTGCTCCTCCTCCAATCACATGATGCAAACTCCCTGTTCTGTGACTGAAACAGGTGATGTGACGCTGACATCGGACGCCGTGAACATTTCTGAGCCATCAAACTACTCAGAGACTTCAGGATGCTGTGAACTTTATGATGTATGTTTAACTTAAACCACTGGACTGAAATAAAGTTACTTTCTGACTCTTGTTTTTAGTTACTGCAGTAAATCCACCGCGCTGATGTCATTTCCTTCAGTCTGTGGTTGAACGTAGCTGCTGATCTGCGGTCAGCTGCTGATGGATCAGGTTGAATCCGTCTGCTGACTGATTAAAAAAAACATAATGGAAAAGAGGAGCGTCGTCACGGTTACGCCGGCGTCAGTCTCTCACCTTCTCTGACCTGACATTTCAAGATGGAACGAGGCTGACCCGTCTGTGCGTCTGTGTGTGTGTGTTTGTGTGTGTGCGTGTGTGTGTGAGTGTGTGAGAGTGTGTGAGAGTGTGTGTGAGTGTGTGAGAATGTGTGTGAGTCTCCTGAGCTCAGTGAAATATCAGTTTCATCCAGAGTCCGATCATGAATTTGCATATTGATGAGTCGTAGTTCGTCGTGTCGAAGCGGCCTGACAGTCTTCGTCCTGCGTCTCCAGAGTTTGATTAAACATCTGACTGAAGGAGGAACGAAGCTGCTCGCTGTGTTTCACTTCTTTTATCGTGTGTGAGCTCATTGAACACACACAGGTGTGACATCTGAATCAGAGGAGTGTGTATGTGCTGTAATGTTGCTTCATTTAATGCAACTATGATAAAAATCTAAAGCCTTTTTGTGTAAGGAGCATTAATTTAATTAATTAAATTCATTCTTTAATCATTATTTAATGATATTTTAATGCTGTGACATGTAAATTAAACTTTTAGTAGTTTAAAAACAAAAACCACACTGACATAAACCAGAATTGTTTTATCACAAAAAAAAATAAAAACAAAACACTGAAGTTTGACAGATTTTGTTCTTGTTAGATATAAATACAGATTATTAGCGATGCTAACCACAATAACATTTGCTGTCACTCTTTGCAGGTTCATGATTCTGTTTTCACAAACTGAAGTTAACAGCTGTTGGACTAAACAAATATGAAGGCGTCACTTTAGCAACATTTCTTCCTTTTTTTCAGCATTTTGACAAAGAAATCAATGAATAGATGAAAAGAATCAACAGATTCTGCAGGACTTTTACTCTGATTACTTTGAGTTCACCTCTGCAGGAACAGTGTTGGTGACCACAGTCTTGTTTAATGGTCACATGTGACGACGGATGTTCACAGATGCAACAGTCTGTTAAATCACCACCTTTCACTTGTTTTTCACAGACTGAAGACTGTGGAGGAGGAACTCGATTGATTTTATTAACAGCTGACTAAGCGAGTGTCTCCATCCATTTCTGTCTCACTGTGCCGGAGGAAATGATCACAGTGATTGAGATTTAAAAAACACAAACACGGATCATTAACATGCCTGCATGTTTCTGTCTTTGTGCACAGAGTTTGATACATCTGGTTCCAGGTGTGATCACATCTGGATTCAGTTTGTTTCACACAGTTTTTTTCTCCACGGAGGTTTAAAGAAGAGCTGCCTTCGATGCAACATGGTCAGAATAAATAAACTGTTATTTGGGACGATTTGGTTCTCTGAAGCTTTAAATCATTTGGGGAAAAAAAAAACAAAGTGCTCATCGAAATATTATCATTAATATGCAGATTTGCACCAGAGGTTTCGTCCACAGTGGCTTTGAATTAATCCAGTTTTCTCAGTGATTTGAAGCATAAAATGATTGAACATAATGATTTCAGGAAAAAAAGCTTCACATGCTTGTTTCATCTGTTATCTGAACTAATGTTCAACTGTTCATTAAAAAAAAGTCACATGAGAAAAACAAGGAAGCAAAAGAGAAGAAGTAAGTAAAATTAGTATAAAATGAATTGTGGCCTGATTTTAAAATGAAAACTAAGTCGAGCATTAAGTGGATTTTATTGCATCTGACTGTTTTCTGACCATAAAGTGAGATGATGCTGTTGAAGCATCAATGTGCTGCAAATACGAAGTATTTCTGTGAGAAAACCTAAATGTTAGCTTCAATTTAATTCCTTTGACAAAGAGCTAATCAGATTTTTTGTACTGTTTTTTTCATTTTTGCAGAAAAAAAAGATGGTGAACATTCGTGTTATTCAAAAAAATAATCTTCAAAAATAAAACATCCCTATTATGGTGTTTGCAGTGTGAATGTGAGCTCTGGAACTAAAAAAGCTAATGTTAAGCTATAACCAATCTACATCGCAAGCTTCCTACGTCACTAAATTACACACACATTTGAACCTGATGAGTCAGCAGGTTGTAAATTTGTAGTTAAAACCGTTTTTAACAGTTTGAGTTCAAACACAATGAAGCTGTGAAGGAAAACAGGAGAGTAGATGAGTTACTGTCTTCATGATGACGTTTGACATCCACAACAAAATCTGCAGCCTCATTTCGCCTCGTTAGCAACCGACTTTTTTTAAACACGTGAAAGCTTCATAAATCTCAAGTGGATCATTTACTGACATGTTTTATGTCGTCGAACAGAACCTGAAACTTGTCTTCAACCCAGACTTATTAGAGATTTTGAACCAAAAACCCTTTTAAAAAAAACTACATTGACTTCTGGACGAGGAAATCAAAAGTTCAACTGTTTCAACTCATTTCTGGGTTTTAGGTTTCATCCTGTGAGTTAACAGCAAATTATAAATATTTTGAGGCAGATTTCGAGCTGTTCTGTGTTGTTTTCTTTAGTTTGAATACTTACCAGGAAGTGATCAGGTACTGGGCCAGGTTGATGGCTATCGGTGTGCCGGTGATGGTGACGTGACGGTCACTGGTGCTGTCGATCTGACTGCCGATCTTTATCTGAGCACCCGAAACCTGTCGGATCTCGTTTATCTTGGTGCCCTGGCGACCGATGATTGAGCCAATCAGCTGCAGGGAGGATGAGACAGACAGGATCAGAGACTTTCAGAGAGGAAACATGGAGTGTTTTAGTTTCTGAGTGACGACTTTACTGTTGATAAAAGCTTTAATATCCTCGTGTCTGATTCTCCTTTATGAACCTCATGAACTCGTGTTTATCTGATGGATGAAGCCTCCACCTCCAAACTCCACCCTGTGTTACTCTGTGTGCAGCCTAGTTTATGTTCTTCAGTCTATTCTCCTTCTCAACTGTTTGTATCTGTCAAACAATCAGGAGAAGCAGCAGGTGTTGAACTCTGACAGTGACGTCAATGAACTCGTCGTCATGTCAGAACATAAATACGTCTCGTTACCTTTTTTCTAAAAGGCAAACATGTGTTGGCAGGCTGGTATGAGGCCAAGCATCCTGTCAAGGTTAAATTCCTGCGTGAACAGCTGATATGCTGATGCAGCTTTTTACAAATCAAACAGAAACGTGATAATAACAAAACAGAAGGATTAAAAATACTTGTGGGGAAATTTGAGGATCAAATGAGACCGAGTGTCATTTTTTACTGACAAAACAAAACTTCTTCATGACGCAGCAACATTAAACATAACTGTGTGTTCTTCGCTCTGAAAATGTGTAAAAACAGGTTGAATAAACTCAAAGGATTTAAATGTTATGAGAGAAAGTGACAGGAGAGATAACGAGGAGACGCAGCGTCAACAGAGGCTGCGAATGTAAACCAATTAGGAAAAATTAACAATGGTGGCCTATTAATGATGAAGAATCAGGGTACAAACAGCTAATTAGCTCTCAGCATGGCTCATTCACCTGACGTGTACACACACACACACACACACACTAAAAAGACTAAATTATTTACAGTTTATTTGTTTTCTTGCAAAGACAATTTAGACACGATAAAACTTCAAACTCAGAGCGATTAATTTCATGTTAATGTTAAAACTTTCTCCTCCATCAGCTGTAAAACCAAACACTGCAGACATCGATTTGTGATGGAAGATGCGAGTGATGGAGTTCGCAATAAAAAAAGCTAACATGCAACGAACAAAGTGTAATTCAGGAGCATCATAAGTGCAGATAAACTACAAGGAACAAAACAACCTGCAACAACAGGAGAAATTAATCTGAAGAATCTTGGTGATCTGTTGTTTCACCACAACCTTCAGATCACCTTCAGTGCTCCTTCTCTGTTTAAAACCAGCAGTCGTACATGGAGTGAAAACATTTATTTGTTCTGCGTCGACCTGTTTGAAGTTCAGGCTGCAGCTTGTGTTCCAACAGGAACGCTCCAAAAATACACCGTCGCTCTGACCTGCACCCGCTGACCCATCAGTCAACTCAGCTCCTGCTGCTCAGAGCAGAGACGGAAAACAGAGCTGAGACTCTCCACATCGAATCATCTGACAGAGGAGACGATGTTTGTGTCAGAAAATATCTGCTTCTTTGATAAAAGAGTCAGAGTTTCAGGTCTGTGTGGTACAAAGAGGCTTCAGAGCAGAAGTTACCTCCGACTCCACAGGTGTGTTTCTGCGGGAAATATCCGATCACAGAGCCTGAACTTCAGGTGCATGAACATCCTGAGCTAAAAGGTCGAGGAAATGAGAAAATCTGCAGCCTAATTTCATTCAGTTGAGGTTTGTTTTCAACTAACCAAGCAAACTGTGAAACAACCAGAGAGTCGTCTGAACCCTCAGAAACAAAGGTGGAACAGAAACCTGCAGGACACTTACAGTCAGACCTCAATGTTTCTGTGTTAAAGAATATTGAAAATATTTTTCCAAGAATATTTCAGTCTGGAAGGAAGCAAAGAAGAGGTGCCCAGATAAGGGTTTTTGGGACTGATCACCAATCACAGATGGCTGAAATCAGTATTGCAGATACCGATCAAACGGTATGTATTTGAACCTGAAGCTTGCTTTTTATAATGTAGCATTAATTATTCATTTATTTAAGTTGCTTATTTAAATTATTCTTAAGACTGTGTATGAAGCGTTATCAAATTAAAAGATTAGAAAGAATCATGAATTGAAAACTATTTTATTTGCAGGAATATGCAACATTCCTCATGCATAGAAACTATTTTATAAGAATTAGCATCATGTGCTTCATCTGCAACATTCAGGACTGGTGACGCCATGTCAGCTGTGCATTTTTAATTTTCTTGCACATTTTCCGTTATGCAATCGGCTCTATTGATCAGCCTAAATGACAACTACAATTACTTCCAATAGTACGCAAATCAGCTGAGGCCGATCGGGTTGCCGATCAATCAGAGCTCCTCGAAAAGGAAGCAACATGAGCAGACTGCATTCATACAAGGCTTCACTTTTCTTTCATCTGTCCTTCCACACACACACACACTCGACACACGAGGTGCTGCCACCATCAGGATTAATCTCAGTGACATGTGGACAGGTGGAGCTCAGACCTGCTGAGTCACAGCCTCCATCCTCTCCGTCTTCGGTCGCTTCTGAATGAAACTTCTGAACTGCAAACATTGACACGGGAGCTTTAACGGCATCAATCCTCTTCTCACTTCCTCTGTTCTTCTTATCCGCTCATGACCCAGATCCACCCTTTCTTCTCTCTGTTTGCTTTCTTTCCCTCATTCAGTATCTTTCATTCCTTCATTGCATCCCTGCTGCTGCCTCTCTCTCTCTTTTATAATCTCTTCCTCTTCTTCTCTCTGAACCACAAACACGCCTTTTCCCCTACAAGTCATCAGGCCGGCAGAATCTGACGTACATCTGTGTGTGTGTGTGTGTGTGTGTGTGTGTGTGTGTGCGTGTGTGTGTGTGTGTGTGGTAGTCATAATGACACAGTGGGAGACAGAAGGCGAAGCAGCAGCTGACGTGAATCCACCTTTAGCCTCCGTCCGACCTCACAAACCATCTCACTGAATCACAAACTGCCTCCTGCAGAATCGACTCCTCATATCTCCGTTAAACTGATTTAAGCTACAAGAAAATACAGTTTGATTTAAAAAAAAACATGAAACATGAATTAATTTAAGCTTTAGTTTTGTTTCTGTGCAAAAAGGTGTTTTTACTTTATGTTTTTATCACAGAGAGAAGAAGAGAGAAACAAGCAACATGTCCTCGTTTCGTATATGTGGGATGTTTCTGTGTGTTTTTGCTTCTCCACGTGCCTTTTAACTTTTCTTTGGGGACAAATAAAGTGATCTGAATTGAAAACTGAATTTAATTGAAAGTTCTCACATACCATCATGCTTGTATCATACATGTAATGTGTGTCCGTCCATCAGCTCTGTCTCCTAACAGTTGGGTTCACAAGCTGCAGTGATTTTTGACAACAACAAATAAAAAGAAAAAAGAAATTCCCTCGACCACAGAGACACGAGTTTATCAACATGATGAGACTGAAATAATAAAACTGACCTTCCTGTAAAATGTTCGCTGATACTGAATCTCATTTTTCCCCATCAAAATATAAAATCTGTGAAACAATATGAAACATCTTCATGGGATTGATTTGCTGGCAAACTGCAACAACTGTTTTCCTTTTTATTGTCGCTACATTTACAGTAGAAACAATTTGTTCTTGTTAGAAAGTAATGTAGGAATTCAAACTGAGTGATTTAAAGTAAATATTTGCAGCTGAGATTCATGATGGAAATCAAAGTTTGTTCACAGTAAAATGCTACAAAAACATTTTGTTAGATGACAGACGTGAGAGCTGATGAATGGAAACACAACTCATCAGAGACGTCTGAGGTTTCTGGTGAAACTCTGAACTCCAAACAGCCTCATAAATGATGAATAAAGCAGGTAGAAACTTAAAGTACTCTCCTCAGAGTAACTTTTACTCAGATTTTACTAAAATCAAATCATCACACACACCTTCCTGACTTCATGAGGGTCAACAAGAGTTCACTAAAGCATTATAACCAATGAATAACAGGCAAACACAACCATGTGTGTTAGTTTATGTTGTTAACCAGGACCAAGTTAAACTAGTCAGTCAGTCTGGAGACGACAGAGCTGCTTCAAACGTCACGACTCAACTCCCTCTTCACCAGGAGAAAAGACTTGGCTTTTTCTTTTTATTCTGCAAGGTTCACTGCTCTGGAGATGTGAGGTTTCAGCAGGACGCTGTGCAGTGTTATGTGTTCCCCCTCTGAGCGGCTTTATGCAAGGGCTGCTGGGAAAAATCCGCCTGAAGCTGGAGAGGAGACGAAGAAGAGGACGGACGAAGGCTATTTTTGGGTGATTCCCTGCTGCCCTTGTAATTTGGAAAGGTTTTACTGAAGGGGAGAGAGAGACAGGGAGAAGGAGAGACAGGAAGAGAGAGAGACAGAGAGAGAGAGAGACAGGAAGAGAGACAGAGAGAGAGAGAGAGAGAGAGGGAGAGAGAGACAGAGAGAGAGAGAGACAGGAAGAGAGAGATACAGGAAGAGAGAGAGAGAGAGAGAGGGAGAGAGAGACAGGGAGAGACAGAGAGAGAGGGAGAGAGAGAGAGAGAGAGAGGGAGAGAGAGACAGGGAGAGAGAGAGACGGGGGGTAAAGGAAGAGGGGTGAGACTGGGGGTGTCAGACTGGGATGTTGTTAAATCTCTAACTGTGAGCTATAGGATGTCATTAAGCTGCTCCCTGCTCAGTGACTCAAACACACACACACACACACACACACACACACACACACACACACACACACACACACACACACACACACACAC
>JAQMCX010000028.1:870367-886948 GCA_029814765.1 Acanthurus leucopareius | reverse complement strand
AGCTATAGGATGTCATTAAGCTGCTACCTGCTCAGTGACTCAAACACACACACACACACACACACACACACACACGAACACTCTAACGCTCCTCCCTGATCTGTGCTATTGTGTCTGTTATTCTCTCGGGGCAACTACACAATAAGTGCACAAGAGTGGGCAGGATTGCATGTTTAATGTGTGTGTGTATTTGTGTGTGTGTGTGTGTGTGTGTGTGTGTGTGTGTGTGTGTGTGTGTGTGTGTGAGTTCATGTGAGTTGAGCCCACAGACAAACATGGAGGCTCTTGGGCGTGAAAAGGTGGCAGCACCTGCAGAGGTGTTGATTATCTTGTCAGAGAGGAGAGGCAGCGTTTCCGGTGAAAACATGATGTCATGTTCACCTGTCTGTCCTCTGTGACGTAACACACACACACACACACACACACACGTACACACACACACACACACACCTGATCAACACTGAGCCGATGTGAGGATCGATGACTGAATGTGGCTGCATGAGTTTCTGAGTAGAAGCATCAAACGTCGCTCGGTGATGAACGACGGAGTGAAGAGACTTTTTAAGCCGTTTTCTGTTTTATTTTTACTGAACTCTGCAGTCGGTTCGTGCGTGACGTGTAAAACTGAGTCATTTGTCTTTAAAGTTTCACCAACTTTCAAACTGATCTCTGAAATCTGTTCACATCTCTGATTTAAGCAGAAACTCAGAAAAGGTGATGATTAATCTCCAGATTTTTACATCAATATTAGACGATTCTGCAGAAGTCCAGATCACGTTCGGTGACATTTCCGTCCTTCCTCTTGAGTTTAATAACCATGAGACTGCACTTGTGTTGTCGGGATTAAGCATCTTCTTGGACCCACTTCCTGCCTCTCACCTGAGGTCAGGTCACGATGGCAGCGGGACAAGCCGGAGGTCCAGATGTCCTTCTCTGCAGCAGCATTTTCCAGCAGAGTCTGACTCACTGAATCCAGACTGAGAGAAACACCTGCTGTCAGGTGAGTCCGGCGTGTCAGAGACCTGCATCCCCGGCTTTGTGCCGCCAAAGGGCATCGTGGTCATTTTGAAGAAATGAAAACAAGCTGGTGGGTTTTTTCCCCTCAAGCAGAATGATAACGGGTGCTTCCAGACCTTTCTCCAGTCCTCACAGCTATGGAGATGAAGCTGATTATATTACAGATGATCTCAGACAAGTTCTGGATCTACCACCGGTTAGATGTGTGGAAAAATCTCCAGAGGAGTTGAAGTTGCAGCGTGAGATCGACAGGTGTGTTGGTGCAGCATCAGCAGAGAACATTGTTGTGAAGTCAGAGCCGAGTCAGCAGACAAAGGTTTCTGTGCAGCATTCAGTCTTCGTTCTTACCTTCAGCTGTGGTGAAGAGCCTGGAGAACAGACTGAGGAACTGAGATCAGATAAACGGGGCTGAAGGAGAGTTTAGAGTCAGAAGCTCAGACGTTCGTCAGACATCAAAAAGAGACAATTCAGGTGGTTCAGACATCTGATCTGAATCCTCCTGAGCGTCTTCCTCTGGAGGTTTTCTGTGCAAGTCCAACTTGTAGGAGGGGGATTAAATCAAATCAGGCTTGGAGAAACTTCAGGATCTCCCAGGAGATCTGACAGGATCTGCTGCTGCGACCGGCGACCCGACTCCAGATGAGAGGAACAAGTCAGTGGTTTGAAGGATGTTTGACACAGTTTCTACATTTTTTTTAGTTTCTCCTTTTGTATTTGTGTAACGGAGGATGTTTGTACACAGTGAGGTCATGTGGCTCATTCACGTTTCCCGACGGTTAGATTTTGTTTTTGAAAAGATGCTTTTAAAACATCAGCATTTTTTTTTCAGCATCCATGAAATGTGATCAGGAATCAGAAAAGAAAACTGGATTTGAGAAGCAGTTTAATTAAACTCTAAACAACAACAGCATGAAGTGTGTGACTCACTGAAGGTGAGTTGAGGTGTGTGTGTGTGTGTGTGTGTGTGTGTGTGTGTGTGTGTGTGTGTGTGTGTGTCCTCCTGCAGACAGTGCTGCTGTATTTAACCCAATGTTTTGACTGCAGGAAACAAGCTCTTAGCAACGACTCTGTGACCGAATGTGTGACTGACTCACACTCGCTGGCTGATGGATGGACGGAGGCAAAGTGGAAGAGGAGTGAAAGACGGTGTTAATGGGAAAAACACGCTCGCTGCACTCGTGTTCCCCTCGAACATTTTCCCATCCAGCACCACATATTTGTCGGTCGTCAGTGAGCCAAATCTAAACCTCCGCTGGTGTTTTAGACTCATGATTTCTGCCCTGCTGACTCCCGTCTGCAGCCCGTAAACTGCAGTTCAGACCGACTGAGAGCGAACAGAGGAGGTTTCCTGCTGGTGAAGGTTTGTAACTATATTTATATGTACACAACAATAAATCTAATGCACAAAAGCACTTCAGATGAGACGAGAGAAACAGTGTAGTTCCTGTTCTATATGTTGCTCCTCAGTTTGTATGAAACATGATCACATTTGTTATTTGCAAGAAACACAATCTAAAAATTTTTGTCATTAATGGGAAAAGAAATCTGAGGAGGACCAAGTTCAAAAGATGAGTTTTATAAACGTAATTTGTAAGAGGCGGGTTTCATCATCATCTCATCACCATCTGTTACATCTGTTCAGCTTTTTCTTCTCCATAACTTGTTTTCAATGCATCTGTAGCAGATGTGCAGCTGCAGGTAGTTGTTGTTGTTGACTTAAGTCGTCATGTGACACTTTAACACTGTCCAGCGTGGGGCGCTGTAGCAGCAGACAGACACCAAGAGGCAGAAAGAAAACATGGCTGCTCGTCTCAGGGCTTCAAGCTAAATTTAGAGGTTAATAATAATAAATGCACAGCTGAGTCGATGAGGAAAAACCATTTTTTTACTTAATTATATAGTAATCCAGACGTATGCTGCAGCTACGCCTGCAGATCTTCATGTAACAGACGAGTCGGACTGTTTGTTTGACTGTTTGAGGTCTGTGCTCTCTGAGCGTCCCTGCTAGTTTTATTTGTAACGTTCACATCAACTACACGCTGTTTGTGAGCGACAAGTCAAATTACAGAATCATGTAAACAGCCTAATTGTGTTGATGCTCAATCAGAGTTTTGGAAGGAGCCGCGTTCGTTGTGTGTAAACAGTCGAGCTGAAGAGGATGAAACAGCTGAGGACAGACAGACTGGTGACTTACTGCCTGTGATGGAGGACGCACGGCGGCTGAAGGCTGTTTCATGAGCAAACGGTCACTGCTTTGACCCCACGACAGTCAACATGTCCATCAGATGTCACTCGTCCTCGGCGGCGACACTGAACTGTTAACTGTCTGCTTCAATAAGCAGTCAAACGGCTGCGACTCGTCTCTAATATGTTTCATAAGTTCACACGGCTTTGGCGTTTTTTTGTGATGAAATTCAGCTGGAAACTGACGCAGACTCAGCAGGTTAGAATGAATTCACGTCTGTGACTGAGGAAGATTTAAAACGCATTAAAAAAATTAATCTAACAAAGAAATAAAGTAAATGCAATAAAATTTGTAAGATGAATTTCCTTTTTTCTTTCACAGACAATTTAGCTTTCAGTCTTTAATAATTGAATGAACAGTTTTTTATGGTGACATTTGTGTCCCGTTAAAGTTAAATCAAATGTCACTGCTGAGCTGACGAGACGAAACGAGGAGGTGAAACCGAACTTCTTCTTCTTCTTTTAAATCGTAGGAAATTAAGTAAATGAAACAAAAAGCAATCTGCTTCTTCACCACATGGCTTTGTTAGGCTGCTGGGCGGAGCTTAGCCTTTCACAATAAAACTGTTTCCTGTTGGCTGAAGCATCAACGGTACTCACATCATTTGGAATGAGGAGCTCCTGAGACGTGGTTTGGGAATTAGCATCCACCCCTCCTGAGAGAGAGAGACAGAGAGAGAGAGACAGACAGGGAGAGAGAGAGAGAGAGAGAGAGAGAGAGAGAGACAGAGAGAGAGACAGAGAGAGAGAGAGAGAGAGAGACAGACAGGGAGAGAGACAGAGAGAGAGAGAGAGAGATAAAATCAGTTCAAGAAGCAAAAATAATACTTAAACAGTGATACGAATATTTTATTTTTCATATTTTTAAAGCAGCTGTTTGCTGTTTCTTTCTTTATTTCCTCCTTTACTTCCTTTCTTCCTTCACTCTCTTTTCCTTCTTTCCTCCTTTTCGTCGCCTCTCCTTCGCTCTCTGGTCACGGCGAGTTGAACCAACAGTCGTTCTAATAGAGTTTGTGAATGTGTGCTGCCAAGCCAGCGGTCTGTGTGTGTGTGTGTGTGTGTGTGTGTGTGTGTGAATCTGCACTTCCACGACTGATGAGTTTTATACCTGCGACATAATTGAATAACTGTCCATCCGTATCCTCACATGATAATCTGCTGCTCTTCCTCTCCGTCCTGCTCATGTTTAGCATTTGTGTGAAAAACGACATGACAAAGCCGCCATGTTTGTTTAACAGTGCAGGAGGTGGTTTGTGTTTTATTTTGTGCCCGTTGTAGCAATAATCAATGGCTTCAATCTACAGAATTAAATTATATAAACATGCTGCTCTAATCAGTTTATTATTCTGGATTACTAATCTGAAGTGTCAGTGTTTATTTCAGTCTCTGCTGGTTTGTTACGATCAAACTTTGTTTTGTAGTGTTATCAGATTAATGCAGGAACAAAACTTAAACAGGCAGATTCACACTAAAATCAAACAGAGGGGATTTTCAAAATAAAAGTCTGTAATAAAAGCCTGCCTCATGTAAAGGCCTGGTGCCCTAAGTGGAGTTAAATAAATGTCAGGAATGAAGTAAGTACATTTGATAACATCACAAGACATAAACACTCTGTTAAACTGTGTGTGTGTGTGTGTGTGATTAAAATGCAGAACTGTACAAAACACAAAAACGATTATCTCACTATGAACTTGAAAAGTTCCTCACAGGACGCGACGTGACGGGAATAAGAGAAACGACTGCCTGTGTTTTTAAAGAGGAGTCCTGAGCGTGTCGGATTTAATTAGCACAGTTTTACAAACATCTCCTGTGTTTCTGATTCACCGAATGATGAAACTCAGTGTAACAACACTCTTTTTAAAAAATGGAAATATGGTTTTTGAATAAAACTTGTGGAGCTTCTGTAGTTTTTGTGTCAGAGGAGAAAAAATACTGAAGAACTGAGACGACAAAGTGACTTAAACTTGAAATGAACAGACACACACACACACACACACACACACACACACACACACACAAACACACACTACTACTGTAAACTTGACACATGTACAATTTGAGATTGTTGTTCTTGGCGTTGCTGTTTACGTACCAGGCAGAACTTGTGTAGCTGATTGGCTGATGGGGGCCAGGCCTTGTTGCTGCAGAGACAACTGGTGGAGCTTTGCTAACTGAGAGACGTGAAAATAAATGACAATTAGCATCATTAAGTCGCAGAAAACATCAACTAAACTGTAAAAAACTGCCTCTGGTGTTGTTTGTTACCTCTGAATGTGGAATGCCATAGTGACTCTGAACTGCGTACGTCTGAAACAGAAAAAGAAAAGTCACGTAAGTTCTTTGAGTTATGACTTTATTTTCTATATAAGCTCTCAGGCTCAAAGAGGTGAACTCTGGAGTAAAAAATATTAAATGTGTATCATTCAAGCAGCGATCTTGATCTTGTAAAATGACCCACAACTGAAAAATGAAGCCAGTGCAGAAGCGACAAAACCTGCAGTTCCACTAATGACCACTGGGTGCTGCCTCTAAAATTGAGTCCCGTATTAAAACGTCCAACTTTACAGAAGAAATAAACACGTTTACAGCCTGATACAAAAAACAGTTCATATGTTCAGAGATAATTTCCTTTTAAATGACAGATCGTGGTGAACTTACTCATTGAAATGAAATCAAGTCTTGATGTTATGAATAATTAAGGTGGTCACTTTAAGTGGCAGCTAGCTATTAGCTTTTTGCTACGTGTGTCACAGTCTTTGCTAGCAGTGCTTGTTCTAAACAAGGTTTAAAGAGACATAAGTGTATTTAAAACATGCTTTTTCGGACTATACTTTTTTAAAAAGCCTGTTAACCAAGGTTGATACACATTTTCAATTTAATTTTGTTTTTTATTTGTTTTTTTGAACCTCTGAATGCATGTTTGAAACAAACCTGTGCTTTTGGTTGCACTGACGCCACACATTGTTTTTAATGTTCTATAATTTTAATTAAGATACTGAAATGTGACCTCAATTAGTGTGATGAAACAATGAGATATTCTTCATACTCCTACTTCCATAACAATAAGAAATATCTGAGCCTGTTTGTAAAAGGTGAATTCCTGCAGGAGGAAGCTGTAAACGTACGTCTCATCTGTACACTGAGCATTAAAGGAAGTATCTTTTAAGTTGAAGTATCATCAGGATTAATGCTCCCCGGTGCAGGACTTCGCACAGAGAGGAGTTTCTAAAGAGACGACAGTGAAACGACTTTCACTCGATCATCCGACCCGACTGAATCTCCTGCGACTCCTCGCTGAGTCTCTGTGTTACAGTCTGTGTTTTTCTCTCCAGGATCATGATTTAGAGTTTTTAGAGGCCGTCCCAAATCCCAAACCCAACTTCAAAGGGAATGAGCACTGAGGGGTGTGTGTGTGTGTGTGTGTGTGTGATTATGACTTATGCTACATTCAGGGACACATTTCAGACTCAGTCAATTAGGGACGGCTGCAGGGGACAAAAGCCGTGTCCCTTACTTGAAATCAGCTGATTTCTGGGTCAGTGGTTCTGGTTGTCTGAAGAAAATGAACATCTAGGATTTTTTCCCCTACAGTGACCTGTGTGTGTGTGTGTGTGTGTGTGCTGTACTGGAGATGCCTCCCATGCATGTGTGTCTCCCTGAGGTTCATCACACCTTATATAACAGATTTCAGAGTCGGTCTCCTTGACGCAGACTGCAGTGCCACTGCTGCTGAACTTTTGACTCCTGAAGCAAACTCGGGGATTTGGACTGAAGGCGTCTGAAAGGTTCTGCCGGAGTTATCGACCCGGCTGTGCGGCTCCGCCTCCCTGATATTATTGTAACGCTTCCCCTTGATCTGCAGATACGTCTGTAAATATTTATACACACAAGCGAACCTAGACGGCTACACTGCAAGCCTGAATCCAAACCTGCATACAGGCCCGAACACAAAAAAAACAAAAACAAACACCCATAAATATTCATGGAGGCTTAATGCAGCACACACACATCAGAGATGCAGCAGCTTCAGCACTGCTGGACTCGGGTTTATCTCAGAGTGGGAAATCAGTTCTTACTGGACATAAATTCTCAGAGTGACACATTTCTGGCTCTTCTTTTTAGGGTTACGAGTGAGTGTTAATTAACTTCGGAAATCACTCCCATCTCTGCTGATATTTGGGAAAGCTCCAGAGGAGCCCTGTTATCCTGTTAAGAGCTGCCAGGATGAAGTTCAGTGAACGAGGAGATTTTATGGGGAAAACATTCATTTTTTGCGGCTAATTTTCGTGCCAGATGCAGGCGAAAACACGTGCAGAGACAGACTTTGACACACCGTCTCTTAAGAATCATGATTCAACAGCGTTTTCGGTCATAAATCAAACCTTGCTCGTTCGTCCTCTCAGTCAGTTAAAGAGCATAAAACTGTTCCTCTGTGCTGTTATTTAGCACATCAGCCTCTCAGCTGGATTCTGGGATGTTTGACAGATGCAGGACCTGATCTGTTCTCATGGTTTCACCTCATGTTTCACTGAATAATTCAGAATGATTATTAATAGCATTACTCTGAATAATATCACATATCTACAGGTTTTTAACATTCCCCCCTTTTAAAGGTATTGCAGCTGTTTGGTCTCCTGGATGTTATAATTAATCCACTCGGCCTTCAGGATCGTCTGTTCTTCTGCTTCAGTATTAATGACGTTTGGTGGAGCTCAGCATCAGGCCTGATAATGAGCCTTTCAGACTCAAAGGTTATTAATATGTGTGTTAATTAACAATGCTCATAAATATTCATCAGCGTCTCCATGCAGCATTAATCAGAGACGAGGTGTTCAGGGACTTCTGGACAACAAAAAAAAACAAACTGAGAATTTCAGAAACAAATTCGACTATTTAATCTGTGAAGCTTTAAAAATTAAACAAAAAAATCTATAAAACCCTCTTTTAGCAGCAGACCTGCTGCAGTATTTATGTCCTACTATGTCCTATATTTCTCTGATCTTTGTGTTTTTCTCAAAAACGTGATTGTTAATATTTATACTAAGAGTTGTAAGAAATTGATTGTCTTATTTTTGTGGATTTAATGTTCCCACTGACATTCACACTCCTGATATCTATAATTTAACCTTACTATAAAACATACACAACTTTAAAGATGCACCAAAAATGATCAAATAATAAACAGTTTTTTTTTTTATTTGAGCTACACCTTCAAAATTTATTTTGAGGTTCAAAAATACTTAAGAAATGAAGGTTGTTTGACTGACAAGATAGTGTTATTATTATATTATCATGTATTATTGCATAACCTTCTTTAGTTTGAATATAACGGGAGGAACCCAGATTAAAAAAACTGCAGTGAACAAGCTTCCTGTCCTGTTTGCACGCAGCCTCTGAGGGTTTATCAATACACGTCAATGTGGGATTATAAAATAGAGCAATACATGTGCAACATCAGTTCAGCTTTATTCTGAACTGAACATCTAGTCTGGTGAAAGCAGATGAAAGGTTACCGAGGTTGAACATCATGAAACGAGTACAGTAGTTCACTTAAGTACACTGCTGTATTTTTAGCCTTCAGACATTTTTTTCACATCTTTCATAAGATTTTTTTTAACATATTTATGATTTTTTTTTCTGACACAACTGTGAAAAATGAGTGTGTAATGTCTTCACATCATTTTCGTCACTAAAAGAAGCTGCAGCTACAATTTAAATTAAAAAAAGGTTGAAGAAAATGTTTCTCAGTTAAACTAAAGACACCGTTTGGTTAAAACTCTGACCCGCAAACTCATTAATCTTCAGCTTCGTCCTGCTGCCTTCGACTCTCTGAAACTTTTACTCCTTGTTTACTTTCAGTCACTTTTTGCTCAAATGTCCTGAATGTCTGCCAGCGTTTGAAATGCGACCGGCTGATGGTATCAATAAGAAATCCTCACAGCTTTAATCTTGACCCAAAGATTAATGTCAAACCCCAGAAACGTCTGTGTGACGGCAGCAGATGAAGCTGTCAGCAGAAAGCAAATGAGCGATTTTACGCAAATAAGATGAATCCTCATCTCTCTCTTCTTTCCCTCCACATGGCTGCAGCTTCAATAAGTGAAAAAAACATTAATTTGTTCACACTAAACTCTGCACCAACCCTCCCTCCATCTCTTCTTCTGACACTTTGCCCTCCACGTCTCCATCATTCACCTCACATCCCTTTTTATGTTGTTCAAACACTCCTTTGATCATGTTCGTTCATCTCCTCATCATTCTCTTTTACACTTTACACTTTACTTTACACCTATCATCTTCTCACTTTTCACTCGGTTTTCTCCTCCTTGTAAAAGCCTTTCAGGTGCCATAAGGTCTGTGGCAGCCATATTGGAGGAACTCATTGGGAAACGTTGGGGTTTGAACAGCTGATTACAGTGAGTTTAAGTCATCCTGCCTCAGTTGAGATCAATAAGACTGATCATTTTGGTGTTTGAACAGTTTTTACTCCTTTCAATCTTATGTGTTCTTCACATAAATGTTAAAAAACACAAAGGTCGACAAAAAGCAGCACATGAAGTTTAGCTAGCACGATGCTAAAGACAGAGGTTAGACTGTGGACGATGAAACACGCTGGACTTTTTCTCGGCTGATGTCTTCTCTGTTTTCTTATCG
Source organism: Acanthurus leucopareius (assembly GCA_029814765.1). Taxonomy (NCBI): domain Eukaryota; kingdom Metazoa; phylum Chordata; class Actinopteri; order Acanthuriformes; family Acanthuridae; genus Acanthurus; species Acanthurus leucopareius. The sequence goes on along the minus strand of JAQMCX010000028.1, from coordinate 877,033 downwards.
TGTTTGAGATGATTTAAATCAAATCTGAGACTGTTTCACCGATCAGAGTGACAGAATTACTCTTTAAACTAATCCACTCAAAACCACAAAATGTTTACGTTCAGGTTGCAGTGCCCTCTTGTGACTGTATGGGAGTAAAGGCCCGTGTTGTTCCAACAGAAAATCACCCTGACGAACTGACATGTGAAAAAAGGTCCCATCAGACTGAAAACCATTTTGTTTGACAGCCTGTTCTTCAGAAAACAAATGCACATCGTTACAAACACACAAACTCTCTCTGCATTTGTCATTCTGGTGACAGTTTGTTTTGTTCATGATGCTGAATCTTGTGAGGTTTTGTCCTTAACAGGCTTTTAATCTGGTTTACAACAAAACACAAACACTAACAACTCAACAAGAAGATATTACAGGACAAAAACCTCCTATGAGAACGTCAACAAATATCAGACTAAAAGCTGCTTATTTTCAGTTTTCAACCATCAATCAATTTCAAGTTAATTTCGCTGTAACCATGGTGATGTTTGTTAACCTCAACAAAATATGAAACTCAAACAAAAAAACTGCTTTTCTTGCCTAAACTTAACCAAAACTTAACCATGGAGTTCTCACATCATGCAGCGCACTAAGTTATTTTCAAAAGTTTTGAAGGAAGCAGTCACATGATGTGGTTCTGCTGAAGGACGTTAGTTTAGAAAACCTGTTGATCAGTCTTTCTAATCATCAGTCACACATGTCGTGTTCCTTTTTGTCAAATTCCTGCTCAAATTTGAAAGCAAACTCACTCCATGAATTCAAAGATGCACTAAATTAACTGAATTCTTTGCCAGTTTTTTTGTCAAACATCTGCTCAGGACTCATAAAGGCTCTATTGAAAGTTATGGCCTTGCTGCTGGATGTGAGTGTCACACTGGTGACACTTGTTTTATACCGAAGGGATGTAAGTTTGTCAAGTTGCAGTAGCTTAAATTGATTTTCTAAAACAGCCTCATAAAACTGATCAATGTGAACCGAAACTGTGTTCATCTGCACCAAATCTCTGATGTTTCTTTGACCTGATCATCTGTATGAGACGAGTGTCCAGCCATGAACTGATCTGATTTGACCTGAGAGCTTTTTCCTTTTCCTCCTCCCTGTTTCCTCCCCCTTTTCACTTCAGTCTCTGCCCATCACGTCTTCCTTCCCCCCTCCTCCCATCAGTCCTGTGGAGCCTCCATTAGCTTGTGTTACTGCTGTTTTAACTGACGCTCCCAAGGCCCTGACACACACACACACACACACACACACACACACACATACACACACACACACACACACACAGCTGTCAGTGTGATGTGCTCTGCTGTTCTAACATGTCTGTCTTTTTCTGGCTGTAACCTCGTCTCACATCCGTCAGCCTCATCCAGCCTCGCGTCTCTTAACACATCAATTTATCTTCATGTACGTCAGTCAGGTGTCTTTGTGTGTGTGAGTGTGTGAGTGTGTGTGAGTGTGTGTGGGTCTAAATCTGACTCCAGGTCAGTCAGTATGTTGAGTTTATCACTTTCAGGTTTTCTTTCCTCCCTTCCTGTCTGTTTGTAAGTTAAAGTAAATGAAGCTGGTGAAATGTGTGAAACACAAAGATAATCAGTGTTTCAGACATGAAACTTGAGTCACTGAGCTCATCAAACAGCAGTCATGTCGTCGTAAAGGCTGGAGGACTTTCACATTTATTATTTCCAGATTTATTTCAGTTTAAAATCATCAGATGATTTAATTTTTTTTAAATTTCGGCATCTAAACAATCCCAAACTACTGTTTGATAATATCTATACATAAATTATAATATTTAATATTTTAAATTCCATATCTGCATGTCTGTGCGTTTGGAGGCGTTTCCTGATCATTCAGTCTGTTTGTCCTTTTGTCTTCTACTTCACACTCATCACATAGACTTCCACTCTATCACACAATCCGATTTTAGCCTCGCTGTGATAAGGCTAATATTAGCTAACGGCTACAAATCTCCATGGTGATAGAAGACAACAAAACTAAAAAGCTTCAACAGAGAGTTAATATTTCCTCTGAGGTTTCACAGTTTGTCTGAGGCCATGAAATGATGATTCCTCTCAGAGGTTTCAGTTGATGAACGGATTTAAATGTGCAAAGATTTTGTCCTCGGACTCGACTCTCTGCTGACATGAAGTAACTGTGTGAGCTCTGATTGTGGGTTCAGAGGCTTGTGGAGCACACGAAGCTAATGACGGCGACACAGAAACTGATAGCGATGGACCTCAGACCCTCCAGACACTGAGATCCAAACACACTCTCTCACCCTCGACATGAAAGCTATTTGTGCAGCAGAGTTTTCAGGGTCTGTCTGATGGGAAAAGAATCAATTCCATTAAATTCATCTCCATAATTTTTGTCAAATACGCTGAGAAAATTGCAGGTTTCATTTATAAATGAAAAAAAGCAAATGTTCATTTTGAGAATTTTCTGAAATTGGTGACAACCGAGCGACTTAAAGGTCAAAAGAACATTTGACAAGCAGATAATCATTCTGTCAAAGTCACATTTCCCAGAGGCTGACAGTGAATTTTTTATGAAACTCTAACTTTTCTGTTTCAGTGAACGTTTGAGTAGATTGAACACAACTGCATGAACGTGACCTGACCTACACTGTGATTCACTGCCAGCTCCCAGACAATTCATCACACTGCCCCCAAAACAGCTGCAGCAAAAAAAATACAGGAGATTAATGACAAAAAATCTGCCAGCAGCTCAGAAAAAGAGACTGTGAAGTTGTGTGAGGACCCTCCACCTCAGCATATTTGCAGACTGGGTGGGGGAGGAAACATCTGTTGGTGAGGGACCTCTGGGGGATTGTGGGTACATGGAGGACACTGATCGCGGACACAGAGGTGCGGATGTTCCTGCTGTTTGCTAGTCAGAACTAACCAGCAAACAGCAGCTACAGTCAGACTCTCCATGTCTGTGCTGGAAACACAGGACATTCAGTTTGGTTTTTAAGTCAAGGAATCACTTTTATGTCCATTTAACAGATTTTCTGTTAAGATCAAAGTTGTATTGCAGCTTGCAGCTCTGCTGCAAGACACTTTCTCTTTTTTTGGGACAACGTTAAGAATTTTTTAATCATTATAGTCAGTGTTTCTGTTCATCAGCTCTGAACATCCTGTAAACTATGAATATCAGGGATGATTTATGAGTTTCACAGCTCTGGTTACATGCAGCTCAACTCTTTGAATGATTGTGTACAAAGTTTGATGTCTGCTGCCTTCATCTCAAGGGTTCAACGTGGGAGAGTGGGGGAGGATGCTTAAGTCCAAAACATCACAAAAGTTATTACTTTTAAACTTTCTGCACAGTCACTCAAAGCGTTGAACTGTGCATTCATGAAACATCTCCTTGTACTTCAGGTCACAACCTTTATCCATCACTGACTGTATAAGAGTCATTGTCGAGTTTATAAATTTGTTCCAACATCGAGAACTTTCTGAAACAATCTGCTGCCATGTTGGTGGAAAAGACTTGTTTGTGAAACAGAGCAGATCAGTCAGTTTTCTGCTTCACATGTTGCTGCCAAGTTGCTGCTCTTAAGACTGTTTGAGCTCCAGAGTTTTAGCACAAAACTGAACAACTCAATCATGTAATTATAGCAGATTTGTGTTTAACAGGAAGATTTGAATCCACTCTATATTTATTTGGTCTTCAGGCTGCTCTCAGACCGGTCAGACACCACATGAAAGGATGATGTAATGATCTCTAACAGATGTGTTTGCTGGTAGGTCGAGGTATCGACTGTGAGGAAAGTCTGTGCTTTTAACAGCCGTTAATCTCAGGAGGCAGAATAAAACTGAAGCGACTGAAGATATTTTACAACCTCTGTTTCTCTGTTCTCGCTTCTTTTCTCCATCATTCTCTATCTTGTATCTCTTCCTTCACTTTTATCTTCCCCTCCTCTTCTCTTTATCCATTATTCGTTTGGGTCACTCTCCATTTGTCACCTTTCTTCTTTTTATCCATTTCTTTAGGTTATTCTTACTTTGCTTCAGGGTCTTTACTCAGCCTTGGTTACCACGTCGCTGCGTTTTATGAGCTTTTCACATGAGAAAGAAGAGTCAGATTTATTGAGCCTCTCCGTGCAGAGGTGTTAATCTGGCATCCTTGGTCCCTCTGACCATCTGCTGCAATGATGCTGCTGCTGGCTGCAGCGGTGGGATAAATTCAGCTCCTTTGGCTCCGTCCCAGACTCAAGGAAAGGGGTTTGTTTACCTGCACAGCTCAGGGCACCGTGTGAGGAGATTTCCTCCAAACTTTGATAAAAATCAATCGATGTGAGTTTGGGGGTTGCAGTAAAAATGAGAATTTACATCCTGTATTAAATAAAATGGCATAAAATGGGATCTTTTATGTCAAGGAAACACTGAGGGATGAATTTAAAACAGCCATTTTTCCTTTTTTAATGTTTCTTTGTGTAGTTTCGTTTCTTGGGTCAATGTAAGTCACAAGCAGATGTAAAAAGGCAGAGATGAAGTGAGTTTTACCCCTTTGCCCCTTTGCCCCCAGGCGGCCATACTCACTTGCTGCAGGTCCACGCCTCCCTGTGCCACTGAGAACAGGGGGTGAGAGCCAAAGTCTGACGCCTCGAACACCTTCAGCCGGCACAGAGAGACACAACAGAGTCAACATCACAGTTTACAGACTCATCAAACTTCAGCAGCCTCGTTATGGATCTGTGGCTGCTGCTGCTGCTGCACTCAGGTGCTTTCACACCTGTGGTTTTAGTCAATTGGATGAAGGAAAAAAGATAAACTGTTAGTTCGTGTTCACACCGGATCCATATAAACAAACAGAGCTTTACCTGTGAGGTTTTACGGACTGACAGGCGACAGTTTTGGTAACTGACATCCAGCTTCATCACAGAAACAAACACACATGAAATCACATTCTGGTGACTGACGGCAGATTGTGCTGCAATTTCCTGCTCTTTGTGAGAATATTTACATCATAAATACACAAGTTCAACACACTTCAGTTAAACTCCTTTTTACTTTCAGGTTGATCAGAGACAATTCTGCAGATTCTGCAGATTTTTCCATGTGATTTACATAAACATGTATTCCAACTTCATGGCCAGAGGATGGATTTAAAATTATTTTAATTTAACAGAAATGTTAAAATCACATATCTGTTATAATAAAAAACTGTAGTTGGTCTGTTTTGTTTTCACACAACAAACTGAACCAGGTTTGACTGGCTCTGCTCTCAGCTTGGTCGTTTTGTTTCCACAAACCTTCAGTTTACAAAAAAACATGCTGAGAACTCTTGAAAAGTTTGATTCAAAGCACGACTGTTTGTTTTGTGAAGTCAAAGCTGAACAACCAGGGTCCACACAGTGTTTATATGTTTTATATTTTTATATGTACAGTTCTCTGGAAAACCTAAAGGGAAGAACTGTCAAAGATGCAGGAGTGTTTGTAAAACTTTGGTGGAAAGAGAGAACTGGGACTGAACCCAGTCAATATATCTGACATATTAAAATTTCAGTTTTTACTGTCTCGCGCCATGTTACATTATCATGAGTGAACTGTGTTAATATTTCATCATGTGGATGTTGTGCTGAAGATACTGGATGACCAAAACAGTTCTGTCTATGAGTTTCCTGTCAGATGTCTTCATGTTTACAGCTGCTGGTTTGTTCATAAAGAATCAGTGTGAACATGAACTCGGTGGAATGAAACCAAACACAGGTGTGAAAGTTTTGCATTTTTTAAGCTCAAAGTTCACAAAAATCCTTGACTTCATGCTGACAGATGATTCACTTTACGTCTGTTAACAACATTTCAGGACGAGGAGGAACTCGAGTTATTTTTTGCATTTTTGCTGTTGCTGCTCTGTGATGTTACGAGGCAGCGTGAGTCAAATCCAATAATCCAAAAGAGATAAGAAGTTCATTTAGTTTCCTGTTTATTAGCTGATGAGAAGATAAGCCAGAAGAGGACAACACTGAATGAATAGTTTATTGATCCCTGAGGGGAAACAGTCACACAGCAGCAGCAAACACATGGTGATGATGGAGGCAAACGCAGCACTGACTTCGTCTCCAGATTTCTGAGGCCAAACAAAAAGGCTCGGGGTTAAAAAATGGGTTAAAAAATGTAACGGTTTTGTTTGGTTTTTTTATCCCACTGTGTGTCATTTTCCCTTAAAGGGACTGTCGTAAGGTCTCTCGAACACTGAACATGGTTTCTTGTCAGTAGCAGGCGGGCAGAGCTACTTCTTCATCCTCTCATGCTGAACTGAAACTGGATGCTACAAGATTTTAACTCCCTGACACCTTAAAGGCAAAATCAAGATTCCTGTCAGTCAAGTTTACCCCCCCCTTAAAAATCTGTCAAAGGAAACTCTGAATTTTATCCAAAGATCTTTGGGAAGACGAGACGAAACAGCATCATGATATTTTTCTTAATCTGACTGACTGAACACGAGACCTCCAGTTTTAAATTCTTAACTTATAAAATGATGGCCACAGAAACTTTAACCTGAATCCATTAAAACAAACAAATTATAGATCTGGAATCAAGCTGAGCAAACACGCACACACACACACACACACACACACACACACACACACACACACACACACACACACACACACACACACAC
>JAQMCX010000028.1:852483-865013 GCA_029814765.1 Acanthurus leucopareius | reverse complement strand
ATGTGGTATTTAAGACTGGATGTGCTCCGGTGGTAACTTAGTTCACATTTACAATAAATACAAATTACTTTTGTTTTGATCAGAGAACCATCGGACAAAACTTTAAAGCTAAACTTTCCATTTAAAAGTCCCTTTTCTGTGTCCATTTCTGTTTTGTAACTGTTTGCAATGTTATTTTAGCGCCACTTCCTGAAACTACAGGAGCTGGCGAGGCACAGACCATGCGTACTTTAATCGCATGTTAAAAAAATTAGTGCCGTTTGAGTTAATGCATTATTAACGCGTTAACTTCGACAGCCCTAGTAATTATCAAAATTAAAGCATCGTCACTTTATGCAGATTTTTCGGATCTTTTTTAAACTGGCTTCATCTTTTGCTTCCAACAGAGTCAATTATTTACATCAATTTATTACAATAAATAGAATAGTTTTGCTATTTTTAACCTGTAAAAGTTAAATTATTGCAGCCATGAGACAAGACTGAGATCATCTGTTGATAAGTGAATATACGAGGTTAAATGCAAAGATCAATGAGTTTAAATGTGTCTTTTCAACCGGAAAAGCAGGAAAATACACTTTTCATTTAGTGTCCATCGTTTCCCAGCATGCACTGGTGGAGGGCAGGGAGACAACAGTCCGTCGGAGGGCCGGAGGAGATCAAAAGATTTCTTGTGTGAGATCAAACAGAAAATGTGAACGTCGACACAGTAAACTCTTTGATTGGACTTGAAAGTGAATGAGTTTAGCTGAGGTCAGCGTTTTTCTTTCTTTGCTTTCTTTCCTTCGCTCCTCCTTTCTCATCCCAGATTACGGTGCCTGGAATATCAATGAGCTCCCGCAGCCTTTGATTTCACTGTTTCCGCCTCTAATCTCCAGCACGTAGCTCATCTTAATGACTGCTGCCGCTGATTAATTATAATACAATCATGAATTATAGATTTCAGTGTTTCCATGTGGAGGATTATTGGAAAATAGACGGTATCTCATAAATACACTTTTATGTGATTGCGAGCAGACAGGTAGACATCCTCACAGAGCATAATTAATGTGTTTTTGGATGGAAGTGAATTCATAAACGAATCAGTTCACTGCTGTTTTAAAATTAGCATGGAGTTGCATCAGAGAAAAGCTCCGTGTCTTGTTTGTGTCTCCGTGTTTGATCGTAGAAAAACGTATCAGGAGGGAATAAAAAACTGAGTGAAGTTCATGTTTGTGTCACTGGATTCTTCACAGCTGTCTGTGACGGGGATTTCTTAATATAAAACTTTATTGACTTCAGCCTTTCACTAAATCAACAACCTTAAAAAAGTTTGTGTTCATCCAAAAAACATGCTGATCCTGCAAATTTGAAAAAAAGGGGACAGAAAAAAGCTGCTGAGCTTCTTTAACATTTAAAAACAATGTGAGAGGGTCACTAACTGATGAACCTACAGGAAATTATCAGCTGAATCTGCAGCTCGTCTCAACTTCATGGAGCTTTAAAGTGACTTTGAGCTTATTTTTTCTTTCTGACACAACTTTACTGTTCTCTCAGAGCTCTAATATCATCTTTTGTCAGGGAAAAACTGTAAAAAGCTGTCGGACACGACTTGCTGAGCAGCATATATCAGATTCAAATACGAGCTGGTTAACATGGAGGAGCATTTAGCAGCTAAAGAGGAAGATGTTTCCTCAGGAGGAGACAAAACACTGAGGGAAAAGAGAGAAGATGTTTGAATTCAATGATCATATTGGGTCAAATCTACTGGGTGTGAAAATAAATAACAATTTCAACACATAAACTGGTGGAAATGTCATTAGCTTGTATGTATTTTGATATAAAGTAAGTATTAGACACATTAAAAATTTGGCCCGATGATGGCGCTCAAACAAACAAACACAATTAGATTCTTTGCATATCAGATCTCATAAGCACAAATTAAGATCCAACATGTGCACGTTAACGTTTCATGAACGAGGTTCTTTGTTTCCTGATGAAAACTGATTTTGAAAAAAGTTTTCTGTTGAAGGTCGTTTGATTGTTTTGGAGCTTTTTAATTACAGAGTCTGTTTCTGTTGTAACAAGCGAAATCTGAAGATGCTCACGCTTTTAAAATATATTAATTAGTGAAGATTTTATTTGTGTGCCTGCTGATGTGAAGACCTGTGGACACACACACACACACACACACGGATACACACCTCGAGGATCACAGTGCAGATGAGTTTAACACACTGGATGATGGCGTCTTGGCTCCCTGATATCGTCACCTCCCTCTCTGTGGAGTTTGGGAGCAGGTCACCTGCCACCTGCACCTGGGCACCTGTCGTCTGCAGCACACACACACACACACACACACACACACACACACACACACACACACACACACACACACACACACACATACATCAAGCTGTTATTCTCCACCTTCTTAAAACGTAAAGAAGGCTGAGTGAAGCTGAGCAGCTGTCAGATGCTAAAAGCTGCAGGAGAAACAACGGAGGGTCAGTGTGAGGACGAAGGTCTGAGAGTTATGAGCTGGAAGAACATGTGTTTTCTTCATAATTTAGAAAGTCGTGTGTCAGATTTTGTATTAATAGACACGACGAAGCGAGCCAAGTTTAGTCAGACTGAATGAAAGCGATTGAGAAGTCGCAGTTTTATGGTGTATAGCAAATATCCCGAAGCCTCCTCCGCGCCATGTTAAATAATTCTGAAGTTCAAATACGTCTGGAATTTATTCATTTACTGTTTGACTTCCTCAGACTTCAGTGAGTTAACCCGCGTTGCTATGGAAACAAGCGTATGAGATATGACAGTCAGATCTGCTGCTTAACATTCATCTTAATACGATTTGAGTATTCTGAGTATCAGCCCTTCTGAAGTTTTCAAGGTCTTTTTTCACACGATGCTTTTATTCCTGTTATTGTTCAGTCGGTGTTTTTCAAACATCAGAACTGCTCTGAACTGGTTTCGTCCGTTTATTCCAATGAGGTTTCATCCGACAAGCATCGGATGAGACTCAAAGATTTTTATTCTGAAATATCTTAACTTTAGGAACTCATCATTTGTGATTCTTCCTGTCAGCTGGATGGATGTTCACGACCTCCACAGAGTCTGGACTCGTTCTCCTGCCGTGTCTGCAAACACTCACCTCTCTGATCTCCTTGATCTTGGAGCCGCCCTTGCCAATGAGCGAGCCGCACTGACTGGCTGGGATGACCAACCTCAGGGTGACGGGAGGCTTGCTGGTCACCGTGCCGTTGGCGACCAAAGCTGCCAGGTCCTGACAGAAAGTGAGACAGAGTGGCGTCATCTCACAACCCGTCTGAGGAAACACAATGAGTGCTGTTTCTGCTTCACTGTGAGCAGAAATTTAAAAGTGGCTCTAAATGTGGCTGAATTATTGTGGCACATTATGAAGGAGAACAAAAGTGATGAATTTTTATCTTTTCAAACGATATCTCACTAAAAATATAACAGTTTTCAATTAACTTTGGTATTTAAATGTCCTACAGTAATAAACATTGCTTATTTGTTTGAGAAAAAAAGGAAATTCATGTTTACAAGTTGACATTTTGCTCAGCTGAGCATCAGCTGCTTTTAGAATTTGATTTGTAAACAAACTTTTCTTTAATAAAACATGAACCTTCTCATCAGTTTGGCCACAAAAGAGTATTTTCTCAGATATTCATGTCACCAAACAGTGAAACACTAGAAAGAAAAAAGAACTATTGTTTCATATAAATGACAAAAAACAGAAAGAGCTCAGAAAAAAATCAGTTTACACAAAAAACCAAACAAAGCTGAAGGAAACTGGTCTCAAAAGAAGTGAAAGGAAGTTCAATGCAAACAGCTTTTATCGTCTTAACATGAGGACTGTGAATGCAACACCAAGCAAAAGGGTAAAGAAACAGACAGAGAATGTTATCAATGCAACGATTCCAGAGAGAAATGTTTCCCTGCAGCTTCTTTTCTCTGGTCTCTCTTTCTGTTCTGCAGGTTATTCATCCCTCACTGAGTCTTTTCTATGATTAACACTTAACACTTGACACTCGTCGGCTTCGAGCATAAAGGAGTTCACATGAATGCAGCAGAAAGAGCAGGAGTGGTGATTCTCCTTAGAACTTTAAAATGAAAAAATAAAAGGTTAAAAAATGATTCCAGTGTGTTAAAGGTTCTCTGTGGAGTTTCTGACCACTGGTGGCGCTGTGGAGCAACGTTTCGACATGCACATCCTCGGCTGGTTTGTACTGATCAAACTCCTAAAGTCCAATATATATCAACTTATGTGTCTTGTTTCTTTACATTTTATTTAATTAAAATAAAGTGAAAAATCTCTTTTTTTAACCTCTTGGCTCTGTGCAGTTGCCAGGCAACAGATGGAGAGTTCAGGGAGTTAGAGTTCCCAGAAAAAAATCCAGCAAATGAAACACAGAACTGACATTTTATAAACAAATGAGATAAAACATGTCAGTTTGTGAACTTCAGAGGCTGATTTGTTACCTGCCAGGTCATGTGACTCCTTAGTTTCCAGTCTTTATGCTCATCTAAGCTAAATTTATGCTGCTAGCAGTGATTTAAAGTATGTTGGCATCAATCTAAATGTGATTCTCTGCATAAAGTCAATGAGCTTGTTCAAAACATCAACATATTTTTCTTTCAAGTAGAAATTGGACAGAATATTCAGATGCAATCCTCAAGTCCCATCAGAATGTCGCTTGTTTTAGCTTCAGTGTCTCTTTTACTACGTTTATGTAAATATATTCAGGAAGATTTGTCACGATTTTACAGTAATTTATCAGTAGCTCAGGAACGTCGCAGCATTTTATTGCTGCTTCTTACGTGAGATTTCATGTGTTTTCTCTTGTTTTGTTCATGAAAGAGTTTGTCTGTGCTGATGTAAGTGCAGCATGTGGTGTTTTTATCAGCGAGTGCGAGGTGAGCGATTCGCAGCAAAGATCCCATCTGGACGCCCCCCCCCTCCCTTTCATTCTTAAAACGTTGGGGTTTTCCGGTGGAACGGAGGGAAACAGTGTGAGTCTGTGTGACACAAATGTTTTACTGAAATAGAAAAAGAGGCAGATTTTCTGTCCTGACATCTACGTTCTTCTTGTATCCAAGAGTCATCAGCTTTAACAAGCCTCTTTTCAGCTCTGTGATGAAGCATTTGTCTGAAAACTCAACTGTGTTTTTGTGGTTTATTTAAATTATGAAGTGGGAGAGTTTTTCTCAACCAATAAATTAATATTTAATCCTTCAGTTTGTACAAATCGCTAAATTTTGACAAACGTGTTTTTGTTGATGTGCGAACTTCAACACTTTAAACAACAATGGATGCATCCTGACATCTGACATCATAGTCGGCTCATGAATAATCAATCAGTTTTTTTTTTAAGTATGCAAATTTAAAATGCACATGAAGACAAAAAGATGAATGGATGAGCAGATGGATCCGGAAACTTTTCGCTCTCTCTTCAGATTGTGCAAATCAGATGAGAAACATCAGCAGAACAGCACAGAATTACAAAAATGAGTGTCTCTCTGTCTGTCTCTCTGCCTGCCTGTCTGTCTCTCTGCCTACCTGTCTGTCTCTCTGCCGGTCTGCCTGTCTCTCTGCCTGTCTGTCTGTCTCTCTGTGATCCAGCCGCTGAAAGGTGAGCGTTGATTGAACAGAAAACTTCCACACTTGTCCGTCATTCCTTTAATTTCAATGCAGATCACAGACAATATTTGCTCTGGTCAAACAACCGTCTCGCTGTCTCTGACCTTGACTTTCTCTGTTTCTGCATCTGTGTTTTTTACACACACACACACACACACTCTTTGTCTCAGATGTGGTCGATGAAGTTTGATGTAAAGGCAGCTCTCACAGCAGGATCGTAATAAAATCTGTTCTGTTTGCTCTGAACGTTGTGGTTCATTTTCCAAACAACACGACGTGTCGGAGTGAATTTTAGAGGCTTCATGTCAAACAGCCGTCAGTAAAAAGTTTCACTCAGATGGAAAATTTTTTACAATCTTCAGTAAAATTAAAGAAAACCTACAAGTCAGTTTCATCTGTGATATTTGCTGTAGGTTGTTTGTAGTTGTATCTGTAGTTTTTAAGCATTAAAAATTATTTTTTCTTACAATATTTATGACTAATTTAATGAGATTTTTACTCAATTCAACTGGAATATAGACTTTTAATTAGCCCCTTTATGTGCACTCGTAGTCGTATAGTCATAATTAATTAAGAGCAAACATCTGGATTTATAGTCAATTAAATATCAATCAGTGCTCTTTGATTCACTGGATCGACTCAGAACATCTTGATTTTATTTTAATGTCTAATAATTGTTAATCAGTTTTGTTAAACCTGCTGAAGGAAACACTTGTGAAGATGAACCCTGATCTTCCTGCTGCAGATGAACCGCATCATGTTTGTCTTTCCGGGTCTTTTCCGTCCTTCTACGTCACCTGACTTCCTCCTTTGCTCCTGGTTTGATTTCTGCAGCCACTAGAGGTCGCTGCCTCTACAACAGCGATAAATGTAAATACATATTGTAATAATAAACTGTCTGAATGACTTCTGTGGCCTTTTGTTTGGAGGATCTTTGTCTTCACTCAGCTTCACAGTGAATCACAGCTCTGCTGTTAAAAGCTGAATGAAGACGCTTCCTGCGTCTCCTGTTTTAATCAGTTTCCAGCTGAACTCCTGCTGTTCCGTCGTGCTGATCTGCAGAAACCTCATCACACATCTTCATCTGTGACAGAACGGCAGCGATCGGTTTCAGCTCTGCCCAACCTTTCCCCTCGTTATTCTTCCATCTCCTAAAACTGCTGTTCTTTATTGTCCATTAGTCAGAGAAAGACTTCTCTCTTCTTAATTGCAGTGTCTCTTTCCCTTTCAGCAGCTCTTCCAGTCTCCTTTCTTTTATTTCCTAACTTTCTTTCCCTTCACTGTCTCCCTCTTCTTTCATTACAGTATATAACTTCCATAACATCTAACATCTTCCCGTCCTCCCTCTTTATTCTCTTTCTCTATTCTCTTTCCTCTCCACTCATTCTTTAAGACTTTCTCTCTCGCTCGCTTTAATTAAGCCAGGTAATAAACAGCGGCCTAAATCACCTGTTCTTAATGTGATTGGTTCAATCAATTAGGCCGAGCCGGACTCGCTGCCTCGTTGCATGTCAAATGTAAATAGCAGCGCCGTCTCGTCTGGGCTGCCAATCAGACGAACGTGATCTGAATAAATGACTCCCCTCCTCTGTACGAACAGCCTGCATGCGTTTTATTTATAGCAACCTGGTCTGCAGAAAAACTTTTCCCTGTTTTTGTGTGTTCTCGTCTCAGTAATTGACAGCCAGCCTATCCCACACATGCAGAAACTGATTCATGACGGGAGGTGAAAGCTAAGCTGCAGAAAATGTTTGTAAAATGATAAAATCTGAATTTTATTTTTCCTACTGAAGTTGAGGATTTTGCACGTGTATTTTTTCTGCAGGAGGCTGATGTTTAGATGTTTTTTCTTTGTCCAGAAGTGGAGTTGCATGTTGAACGTCTGCAGAAACGCGGCATGGAGGAGTCTGGATGTGTGGCTTTGGATGAGACAGATGGTTTTGGGTTATTTTGAACACTGCTGATGCTTAAGTCCCCGGTGTGTTTCTCTGGATAAATAAAGCCGTATTTCTAATCTATATTTACTCTGCATTTCAAAATAAACTGCAGTGTGAAGACGCCATAAACAAGATGTGCAAAGACTATAAGTTCTGATGTTTTCTGAGGTCAGTTTCTCTCTCCTCGGTCTGTCCATCTGTCTCTCATTACACATTTTCTTTAATCCTCGCTGCTTCTCTTCTCTCTCTACGTTTATTCCCAACTAGATCAATTAGTTTACTTTCTCCTTTCAGTGTGTCTTGTTCTATTTTGTTTAATCTTTCCTTATTTTTCTCTTTTTCTTGACAGTGTTTCTCAAATGACAGCAGTGATGCTCATTTATTCAGATCATCTGTTCATCAGATGTTCTCAGCTCTAAAACTTTCAAATTCTTCGAAGGTTCAGTCTGTAACATTTAGAAGATCTGTTGGAAAAAACTGAATAAATTGTCCATAAGTGTGTTGTCATCAGTGTATAACCACCTGAAATAAGTGCAGCAGCTCAGAACAAACAAAACATCGACTTTAAAGAAGCTTTTTTGTGATTTTAGCTCAAACTGTAGGTTCTTCTGCACAAATGGTAGAAGAGGAGGAAGCCAAATAAATGTAAACTGCAATCTGCAACCTCACCACTAGATGTTACTAAAACTTACACATAAGACGTTTAATTTTTAATTTTCTTTTTGCTTCTCAGTCTTTGTTTTTGTTATTGGGAATTTTAGAAATCATAAAATGTTTAGTGTTGATTTTTTTGAACAAACTTTATTCATAAACACAGAGCAGATGGTTGAGACGATTAAAACGAGTCTCAGTCCATCGACGTGATGCTGAAGATGTCGTGTTTGGTGAAAACAGCTTCAGAGGTCGAAGCCCTGCAGCTGGTTGGCTGAGAGTTGCACAGACAGACACCTTTACAGGTCTTATGATTGATGCTTCACACACACACACACACTCTAATTACACTCTTCATTTAATCCCCCGATCACACTTTCCCTGCTTCTTCTTATAATCTCTCTTTTTCAATCTCATTAGCTTCTTATAGCACCTGCTCTTTCCTCATCTCTGCATATCTTCTCGCTCCTCCAACTCTTTAAACCCTTCTCCTTCTTCTTCCTCTCTCATATCTCCTCCATGCCCTCTTCATCTTACACCCTTCATATCTCACATAACTCATTTCATATATTTTTTTAATCCTTTCAGCGACTTGTCTTCCTCTCTGTAAATCTCTGTCCACTCTCTGTCTTCATCCACTCCTCCTCACATTTTATTTCCATCTTGTTTTCTTCCATTCGAATCACCATGATTTAAAAACCAGCTGCCGGGGGTTTAATTTCTCAGCATGCAACATGTTCTCAAACATGGAAAAGACACTCTGATTCCCAACAGCCCCAAAACCACCGCGGTGCCCACATGGAGCCACGATAATTCTGTTTAAGTGAATCATCGAATTTCATTTTGGATTCCTCCATATTTTGCTTTAACCAGTGGACAAACAGTCTGCCTCTCCAGTTTCCTCTGAAGATTCTGGTTTTTATAAACCAGCATCTTACATATTTCTGTAAACTCAAGGGTCCCATTTTTTATGGCTTCTGGAAAACTTCTAGATGTGTAGTTCATCATTTTATGACATTTCCTCAAACTTCAGCCTGAGATATTAAATATCTTTGGGAACTTTAGAATAAATTAACGTAAAGTTAAGAAGGTTTAAACAATGTGTGGCTGCACAGTTTGTATTCAGCAGGATGCTGCTTGTTAAAGGGAGTGTTAGATCTCACACTGCACACACGGGTTGATGTTCTTTATCCTGCATTTCTTTGACCACCGATACACCTGATTATAGATCGCTGTTTTCATTAAATACTAATAATATTAACACATCTTGTTTCTTATATTTTAAAAGTTTTATGAATCATCTGCCTTCGACCACATTTCCATGACGGCCTGATGTCTCGCTCAGAGTGGGGAAAGCAAATGTTTTTTGTTGTTTGCAAGTAATAAAAATGAGGAAGCTGAAAAATGGTTATAAATTATGTGAATTTTGTTTTTATTGAGTTCTAAATTTAAGTTCAGCTTTAAGGTCGAAGTGAGAGACTCCAAACTCAAAACAATACGAAGAGACGGTTTCAGTTTCAGTCTGAGAGAAATAAAATCCTTCCTCCTTCATATCCACGTCTTTGACGCCTGAGGTGACGAGTTTCGGGTTCATTTTCCTAAAAAATGAATAATATCTACAACGTGTTCAGATCTGATTCTACGAGGAGGAAATGCGTCTGTTTTCTCTCAGCGTGATGGAATAATGGAGGGAAAGAACGAGGGAAACAGAGATGGACAGATAGAGAAAGTGTTCATGTCAAAACCCCCCAAGAAACACTTACTGATAGCTGTGTGTGAGTGTACACGAGTGTGTGTACGAGTGTGTGTGTGTGTGTACGTGCCTGAGTGCACATGTGCTTGTACGAGTGTGTGTGAGGTCGGACAATCCCATTAGACCTTTAATAGCTGGCTCCCTGCCAGGGAGCAGCCATGTTGTGGAGGAAGTAAAGGTTACACTCTTCACTCAGAGCAGCTCGAGAGCACCACAGGGAGCTCGGAGGTGTGTGTGTGTATGTGTGTGTGTGTGTGTGTGTGTGTGTGTGTGTGTGTGTGTAAGTGTGTGTGTGCCTCTACCTCCTCCAGTTTGAACGTGATCATGGTGAAGGCTCTGAACACACAGTCTGTCTGCCCCGTGATGGTGATGATCCTCTCTGGACAGGAGCCCTCTGAGATGTTGATCCTGGCGCTGCTCTGTGGGTCCGGACAGAGATGGAGGAACAGGAGGGGAGGAGGGGGAGGAGGGGGAGGGAGGGATAGTGGGAAATTATTTTTGGGAGGGAAGGAGGGAGGTAAGGCGAGGGCACCAAATGGATGAGGGGGATTTTGCAAGGGAGGGGAAATAAGGGAATAATCGGGAGGGAAGGGAGGCAAGTGGGGAGCAGAGTGGAGGTGAGTTACGACAGAGGGAGGATGAGAAGGAGGGAAGATGGAGGTTAATGGAGAGAGGGAGGGAAGGGGATGAACAGAGGAGAGAGAAAACACATTAGTGGGGGAGGAGGGATATGTGGGCCACGAAAGAGAAGAGGAGGAGAACCATTTTCCCCACGCTGCTCCTCGCTCCCTAAAGGAGATTCACCTGTGATGCAGGAGGAGAGAGGGATTACCAGGAGGCTGGAAGAGGCAGGAGAGAGGAAGGAAGGAAGGAAGGAAGGAAGGAAGGAAGGAAGGAAGGGAGGCAAACGGATGAGAGGAGAAATGTAGGAAATGGAGTTTTTTTCGAAGGTGGTGAGAACACCGGGGGAGATTAGGGAGAGAAAGATTAAGAGCAGGAGGAAGATGGAGGAGGAGAATGGAGGAGGAGGATGGAGGAGATTCAAGCCCAGGAAATGGAGAGGAGAGGAAAGAGAGCGGGCAGAGACGTATTAAAAGGAAGAGGAGGAAGGGTAGGAGGAGGAAGAGCAGGACAGGAGAGTGAGGGAAAGGATCAGGAGGAGAGGAGAGAGAGACAAGGTGGTGCAAATGTTCGAGGAGAAATAAGAGAAGAAGAAGGTGAAGATACAGAGAAGGTGCAGCAACAATCGTCAGAGGATGGATGGAGGAAACTGAGGTGTGAGTCAGGAGGAGTTCAGATGAAAAGAGACGATAAGAATCAGAGCTGCTGTTTTATTTTCAGGGTTATTTTCTTGTTTAACTTTCAGAAAAGAAGAGTTTCTGTCAGACTTTCATCGTTAAAATGTTTCCTTTCGACGGCAGAAACAGATGAAATTAAGTGATGGAATCTAAAAGCTGACACAGCACTCTGCTTTTAAGACTGCGTTCATTAATCAAAACGCTCAGAAAAAACATCTCGTCTTCAGAAAGAACAGCAGCTTCAGTCCAAAACGCTTCAGGAACCAGAGAAATAATGTGGAAAACATCTGAAGCTGAAACGGATTCAAACATAAAAACCTCCGTTTGTTCACCTGCTTCACCTCGTCACTCGCTTTCCTCTTTTTAAGAACTTTAACCTTCATCCAGCGTTTTGTTTTCACTCCAAAGAGTTTAAATTTTAAAAAATAAAACCAACAGTTTTTAGAATCAGACAGAATTTTCAATAAAGTTCAGAGATCAGCGTCGATAAAGAAGAAAGAATTTGTTTTTCTCAGCATCAGATTGTTTTCAACTCATCGTCCTCCTCTGACTTCTGTCTGTGTGTGTGTGTGTGTGTGTGTGTGTGTGTGTGTGTGTGTGTGTGTGTGTGTGTGTCACTGGGTGAATCACAGTCTTGCAACAATCAGGCTTGTCTGTTTTACTTACAGCTGATCTTTCTATCAGTGAACACACACAGAGTAAAGATAGACAGACAGAAACATATCTATCTATCTGTCTGTCTGTCTGTCTGTCTGTCTGTCCATTTTTCTCTCTTTTCTTTCTTCCTTTTGTCTAACTTCATCCCCGCCCTTCCATCCATCCTTCCATCCATCCATCTCTCCTCCACGTCACGTTCATTAGTGCGTCGTTTTTCACAGTTTCCTCCTCATTATCGTCCCTCCTCCATCACCGTCGTCCTCAACACTCATCCGTCTCCCCCCCTTTTATCTCTCTATCTAATCAGTCTCATTATCATTAATTTATCGATACTCCTCCCTTTCAACTACCCATCTTTCTCACTGTCTAACCATCACTCCCTCTATCACCCCCCCATCCTTCAGTCCTTCTTCTGTCTCTTCTGTTTATCCTTCACTTCCTGTTTGGTGCCACTTTCTTCATTTGTGAAACAAAATAAAATCAGCCAATCAGTGTTAAAAGCCCTGAAGCCTGAAGAGGATGTAAGGGGCCCCGGGGGGGGGTGGGGGGGGGGGGTGGTGGGGGGGGGGGGGGGGGGGGGGGGGGGGGGG
>JAQMCX010000028.1:840055-851829 GCA_029814765.1 Acanthurus leucopareius | reverse complement strand
GTTTGTGTGTGTGTGTGTGTGTGTGTGTGTGTGTGTGTGTGTGTGTGTGTGTGTGTGTGTGTGTGTGTGTTTGCATGCATGCCTAGGTGTGTGTATAAAGTGTGCAAGGATGTTATGAAGAGCTACAACCTGACATCAGTGCTTTTATTGACTTGATGAAAAGGGACTTATTGCATGCAGTGTCCTCTCCTTGTGCTCAAGAGGGTGTGTGTGTGTTTTTTATGTGTGTTTTTTATGTGTGTGTGTGTGTGTGAGGCAATGTGGTGATTCTATTCTGTGCCAAATGCCTCTTCAAAAACCTGGCATTGTGTGAAAATGTAGCATTGAAACACTGGATTTCACTTGCAGTTCATTAGTGGAAGTGAGAATGGTGTGAGTGTGTGAGTGTGTGTGTGTGTGTGTGTGTGTGTGTGAGTGTGTGTGCGAGCAGGCGATCCGTCAGTTTGCATAGACAATGAGGCAGCAGGTTTGGGAATAAAGAAGAGTAATGGGAGGAAGACGCAGCGTATAAATCCAGTGTAACTGTAGATCCAGCGCTGCGGTTTGTCCTTGAGAGGCAAATGTCCATTTAAATATTCATGCTTCCTGCTCGGAGTTACGCTGTCAGAGAGAAATGCTTCGGCAAAGACAATCTGTTTTCTTTTCTTCCTCTCTACCTTTGTCTCCCTCTCCTTCTCTCCCTACAGAGGCCATACCTCCTTATTTATAGATTTAGTAATGAGATTATTTCATGATGTTCTTAGTTTAAGTTCAGTTTTAGTTCGTTCACGGCGTCTTTGTGTTTGTTTCAGTATCTCTTGATGTTGCTTCATTAGTTTCAGAGGTTCAGTATTGAAGGTGCTCACACACTCAGGCTGGAACAATGTGCTTTCCTCCTGATTTGATTTGCAATTCACAAGTTTTGTAATTCTACAGGCCTGTGATTCAATCAATTCATGTTATTTTGGTTTGTTATTTGAACACGAGACAACAGGAACGAGTTGAATCAAACTGACTGCGTTTCATGAGTCATGGAAGTCACAGGTCTCCATCGAGCCATGGCGCTATTTTTACTCTCATTAGGAGATTTTAGTTTAAGTTTCGAGTCTCTGTAGTTTTTTTGTCAGTGTGCAATGTTTCAGCTGCTTCAGTCAGACACAAACACTCAGCAGATTAGTTTCCTGCATGAAAGAACAAGCAAATGTTTCACTTTAAACAACGTAAACCTTTACGATAACCTTGATGCTACGTTCTGTTAGCATGCTAATGATATCTCCCATTCTGAGTTAGCTTTGAGCTAGCATATGTCTGACTGGTGGAAACTGATTCAGGAATCATTAAAAAGTGAGTCAAGTTCTTGTCTTCATCCCGTCTGCTCGCTCAGTTTTCACCTGAGCAGGTAAATCTGTTCACCTGCTCGTCAACAGGTGCAGTTGTTCTTGTCAAACGTTAAAATGAGGAGGAAAAGTGAACTCGCTGACAGGTTTCAGAGTTGGTTTGATTGATCAGATAACATGTGAAACACCATAAACTTAACTTACATAATTAGATTTTAAAATAAAACGGTGAAATGTTGTAATTGATCATCAGCAGATCCTTTTATAAAACCTGATCCATCAGCTCCTCCTCCTCCTCTCTCTCTGTCTGGACGGCTGATTCGCATAAACCCGACTGGATTCACATTTTCCTCTTTGTGTCGTTCCAGAAGTTAAAAATCCCCTGACAGACGACTGGAGACGCAGCTCCTGTCTCACTCTCTGTGCCCGTCTCTCCTCTCCGTCTCTGGAGTGTTGATTCATGTGCAGTCGTCTTCATCTGATCCTCTGAGGACTCGCCGGTCTGAATAATGTCTCCCTCCTGAATGTGTGTGTGGGTTATTATTTAACATTTTTCCAGGCGAGCAGGGAACTAAACTGAGTAAATTTAGACTCATTAAAACGCAGCGGAGTATTGTTTTCTTGTTGAAACACACCGGAAGGAGTTCTGTGACCTATTTCAAGCCTCCGTGATGTGGTTAAAGAAAATCTGATTCATTTCCACATATTTGACTTGTTTGCTGCTGCTGCTCGCGCGCTGAGGCTTTTATTTGTCCTGCAGAGACTCTGGAGAGCTTTTGCAACATAACAAGGCTTGTTTCATGTTCCTCCAGAAGAATACGAGGTAGCCATTTTAAGCTAACTGCACACACACACACACACATGCAGGCATTGTTTTGAACTGATACATTTCTCAGTTACACTCTGACTTCCTTTCTTCATCGGCGTGTTTGGACGGGGATCATCTTGGCTTTGCAGTGACTCTCTGCTGGGGAAGCTTCTCCCTTCAAACCTTTCAAACTCTCTCTGGCATTCACGTCAGGTGCTGCATACATTAACGCTGATGTGGCTGCGTTCAGCATTCAGCCAGATGAACGCAGAGCATTTAAAGTTATAGATCCACACGTTTAAGTATTCATTTAGCTGCAGCAGGCGGCCTGATTGAAAATGCAGCGTTTTGCTGGGAGACATAAGCTCGTTAGTTCATTTTAATGTGATTTTTTTTTTCCACTTATAAGATGCAATTTTTTTAATACAAATATTTTTTTCAAACATGTTTCACTTTAATCACTTCTTAGCTTTCTTATTTTGCAAATAACACTTTGAATTATGATTATTAAGATTATTATTAGTTTATTTATGTGTTTCCCTGCTCGTCATAACACTTCTTTTTATTAAATTTCTCCTTTTTATTTGTTATGTTCTCATATTTTTACAGAAAAAGGTCAATAAATGTTACTGAAACAGGTTCGATCGTCTGTTGAAGGTGATCGCAGCCAACAAACGACACATGTGAGTCTGAAGAGTCTCAGAGGTGTTTTTTTGCTCTGCGTTGCTTCAAAAACACATTTAAAAAACACAAACACATTGATTCTGTTTAGCTGAACAGAGCAGGTTGAGTCCTGTTTATGGACGAGAGGTCGGACGCAGAAACGCCTCGATCGGAGCCCAAAGGCAAAACAAATAAACTTCACTATGATTCCAGAAAGACAGAGAGCAGCGTGTGAAGGACAGAGTGAAACTGCGTCACAGAGGCGTAAAACATCCATCTTAAAGCTCTCTGTTTCTGTCTTTTCATTTCTTTTCTTTGATTTCTCTTTTTAACTCTCTTTTTGGCTCACCGGCCTTCTGTTTTTTTTAGCTCGGTCGCTCTCTCTCTCTGTTTGCATCTCCGTTTCCTTGAAACGACAGAACGCGGAGAGGACAGATAATCCACAGGGAGGCTCCACACTTACAACTCGGAACTGAGCTGCTGCTGCACAGACTGCTGACAGCAACGACAGCGAAGGATGTAAAAGTCAACATGGCTAACAACGCAGCAGGCGGCAGGAAGTACAAAATACACCTTCAGATATCTCACTTCCTTCTAAAAATAGGTGTTTATGACAGGAATGTAAATGGGGAGAAAGTTTCTACTCTCGTCCAAATCTGTGGAAACAACTCAGATTAAAGCCCCTTTTATGTGCAGCGTAATTACAGCAGAACCGAGCACCAACTGAGTATAAAATGTTGGACACAGCTGATTTTCCAGCTGCTATATTTCATAAAGATTAAACTGCTCCTCGCAGTTTTCGAATGGATTTGCACAGTGATGCGCTGGTGTGTGATGATGCTGTAATTAGCAGGATACACACGAGCTGAAGGGTTATCGCAGATTAACTGGGGATGGACGAGGCCGACGGAGATGAGAGAATATGAAGGATGGAGGATGGAGGATGGAGGTGGGGGGTGGGGTGGGGGGGGCAGCGTCTTACCTCTTCTCGTATTCTCTTCACTGTTTCTCCTTTCTGTGGAGAGACAAAGAACACAAAGCTTGAAGAAGGACGGTCGTCAATCAGCTGATTATAAAGTGTTTTAACTTAAGAAACTCAAAAATTCTGATTTATCAAAGCAGGAACTTTATGATTTGAATCTTTGAAAACTGTCATGTGAACCAGTTTTAAATGTAGAACTTAATTAAAAGATCAATTAACAGCTGTGTTTGCTGATCAGTGACGACACTGTTGCATTAATCCTCTTCACAAAGTGCAGGGAAGGTTTTCATGTAAACGATTATCAGCCTGCAATCAGGACGTTTCCAGCATGAAGAGGTTCGATGAGCCTCACGCAGACGATCAGACTGTTTGATTCTTCATCATTATTAAAGAGGAGATTAAAAAAAGCTCCAAACTGCAGTTAAACTTCAGCTCGTTCAGTTTTTCTTTTCCTTAAGAATTTTCTTGAAAGAACAATTTATTTCAAGCCAAGTTATTAAGTATTTATTCCTAATTTATGATTAGAAACTTTATTTTTTGTGTGATCTGCAGTTTTTTTTTAATGATCAACTTTGCAGACCCAGTTTGTGTTTATTATTATTTATTCTGTTTCCTGTCCGTCCGTCCTGGGCGACGGATCTCTCCTCTGAGGTTTGTTCCATCGTTTTTCTCAGTTTTTCTGATTTGAATAGCAGGTTTAAGATCAGAGGCTGCCGTGATGTAAACATTCGTCAACCTCTGAGCTAAGTTGTGATTTGTTATATTGAACTACAACGATTGATTGATAACTTTGTGACTTACAGAACACACTCATACAGTTCAACTCTGGCTGATTATGCAGGAAGTTTAAAGTTAAAACTTTGGTGGTGAACCTGTTTCAGGTGAACTTGTTTCAGGTAAAAATCAGTCTGCACTGACTGAAAACATGGACATCATCAGCCATCAGCCCACTGAAACTGTAAAAGCAGGTGATAACTGGAAGACTGCAGGAGCAACTGGAGAACTCCAGGGTGGAAAATTAATCGGTGATGCTTTCCGCCTACTAATCAACAGCCAGCGGGAAGCCTTCGAGCAGCTTCAGCAGCAGAGTCTCTCAGCGGCTGCCAGCAGATATCTGAGTCTAATGCTGCGAATGTGACACGTGATTTACTAAACAGGAAGAAATGTGCTCAGGAGAAGAGTTTCTGTTACATATGTTTGTTTCTCATATTAAAAGTGGACCGAGCGGAGTGATTTTATCTTATTTCGACGTCCTGTTTTATCACGTGAGCATCTTAGAGCCGGATAGGAACCTCAGATCTGCTGCGCCGCCCTGCAGCCTTGTTCATGAAGAGCAGCTCCTGTGGTGCAACTACAGACTGACACGACCCAGCCAGAACTGTAACGCAGCGATGTAATTTTAATGCCATCTGTATGTCAGAGACTGCAAGCTGATCGACCCCACAGTATGTATGATGAGGAGAGGAAAATCTAAAAATATGCTGAAAGAAATCAGCCCCAATCACGGCTCCCAGCGAATGTGCTGAGAGGGCACTGGTCATTATCACACTTCACTTGGCTGTGATATATTTGGAATAAAAAAATCCTACGGGCGTTTATTTGACACGTCCACAGTTAAATTGACTCGCATCCCTGGAGAGCAGCTCCTTTACAGCGAGCGGAGATTGGAATGACATGGCCTGACTGGAAATTTAACACACTATTAATGCATATTTCATGGCAACTTTATATCGTTGTCGTAGGATTACGCCGAACGTTATCGTGAGCGACGGGCCAATTTTATAAAACCATAGTCCGGCTCTCAAACACACAGTTCATAAATTGGAGAGGATGTTCGCTGTGAAATCACTGACGTGTTTCTGTTTTTTAATGCTGCAAAAAATATTTTTAGATCCGCTTAATGACTCCAACACGGCTGCAATAATGTGCGCTGTGCTTTAATTAGCTCTGATTTAAAACCATTAGGTCGTTCTGCTGAGAAATCCCTTCTGCTACGATGATCATTTTAATTGCATTTAATTGACATTCAGGCTTTAGTTTTTTTTGCATCAAGTGACCTAAAAGAGGATTTGGTTCTCTGTGTGCAGCGAAGAAGAAAAGGTATAAAAAACTACAACTCACCTTGCCGATAATGCTTCCTACTTCCTGTGGAGAAAACAGAAACAGGAAGTGTAACTAAACACAGAAACACTTCATGAGCAGCCAATCAGAAGCTCGTCTCTGTCTCTTTATCTTTAATTTTAGAAACAAAAGCAGCGTTTTACTGTAAAAGTTCTATATTTTTCTGAAATCAAGCTCATGTTTGTTTACAGAAAGGCAGCTTTTTATAGCTGATTTTGATCTTATTTTTTTAGTTTAGTGATAAAAATGCAGTAAACTCCATCTTTTCTCACCTTTCCGTGCATGAGGAGGCGCAGCGTGAGCGTCACTCCCATGGCTCCGTCTCCAAAGTCCTGCTCACAGCTCATGGTGGAGGTGGTGGTGGTGGTGGTGTGGTGGGTGGAGGTGTGGGTGGACTCTGCCGCTGGGAGACGCATGAAGGTCCGAGGCCCCGAGGCGTATGGAGCTTTCCAGAACACCACAGAGAACCCTTTAGAGAACCCGGCGAGGAACCCTTGGAGAGCCCTGGAGCTGTGGGGGGGGCGAGGGGGGGGGGCGGGCGAGGGGATGGGTGGAGCAGCTGGTGTCAGGGCTTCAACTGTTTCCTGTTTATTACTCTGTGGAAAAGAGACAGAGGAAAGAATAGGGGAAAATTAATGTGATGCTAACATGCTAACATGCTAATGCAGTGTTTTCTATTTTTCATATCAACATGCTAACGTTTGCTAATGTTTGCTAACGTTTGCTAACCAGCAACAACTGGCCCTAAACAATATGCAGGTGTTTGATCTGAAGTATTGAACAAAAAACATTTTGGTTTGAGTATATTGTGCGATTGATTATCATTATTTCATCGACGCTGTGTTTGCTTCCTCATCATCTGAGGTCACAAAGATCCCAAATCATGTTTAAAATAATAATTATGATTAACTGCAAAAACAAAGCAGCTGTTTCACCCCGACAAAAACCTATTTGTTACTTTTTTCTGTTGTCAAAGCTAAATAAAAGCACAAAGGTGACAAACCTTCACTTCCCCAACAACTCGGCTTGTATGTTTGATGACGATTAACAAATAATGCTGTTCGTGTCTTAAATGTTATTGTTGCTGTTCATGAACAAATACATGATTTTTCTCTGAATTCACAGACAAACAAATGTTTTTCTTTGATGAAACAGTGCTGAGTTAAAGTACTGAGTTACTTAACTAAACTCAACCAGAGTTAACTCCAAACTAAACCTCCTCTGAACAAACTAAAAGAACCCTGACAGGAAGAGAAACAGGAAATGCTCTGTGAGAAGTTCTTACCAAAATAAAACAGAACAAAATAATAAGTAATCATATGAAACTCCAGAGATATGACATCATTATTAAAATCAGGTTCATGAATTTATGATTCTTATAAAAGCATCAAGCTGATTTAAGAATATAAATTATATTTTTTTAACTATTTAAGAAGAAATGAAGAACATTTAAGTTAAACATGACTGATTCATCGTTGACATGCTGGTGTGTGAATCCTCTTTATTCTCAGTTGACATGGAAACCTGATTTCATTAAAGGCAGCCGGTTTGTGTTTAATCACGATGCTGGTTGAAGCTTTAGATTCTGGTTTTACCGGACGTGTGCGGATGATTCAGACTTTAACGTTCAGGGTTCATGTTAGAAAGCAGCGAAGCTCCCACAAGACTCGTAATTAACACTGGTGTGTGTGTGTGTGTGTGTGTGTGTGTGTGCTCATTTGCACTGGTGGGTCTACACTATGAGTGTTGCCAAAGCACAGAGCTGGGAGAAGTGTGTGTGTGTGTGTGTGTGCGCTGCAGCTGAGATTCTCGTTCTTGTTCTTGTGTTTGGCTCCATCGCCACGAGGCGTACATGGCATTTCATTGATTCAACATCCTGAGCAGCAGGAGCGAGTCGACTGCGGCGCAATAAGAGGTGTGGAAATTAACATAATTTCTCAAGTGTCAGAAGCTAGTCAACAAGTCAGCGCCGTAATTTAAAAATTAATTGGGAACTCTGAAAAGCTTAGGAGCCCAAATTAAATAAGCTTTTGGCCATGCAAATGCCACTCAAGTGTGATGATACTTAAGCATTTCCTCTCAGCACAAACGCCTCAAAACCCCAGAAAACACGGCGACGCTGCAGACTGCAGCCGGTCCTGCATGCTAAAGAGCTGCTTTCCGCTCTGTCGTCATGTCTGTGTGCACCCGTGTGTTGCATGCAGTGTTAAATGTACATTTTGTATTTGTTTTATTTGGGTGTGTGAGTGTGTGTGATGTCTTTGAGCGTCTCTGTGTTTTCCTGCTTCCTGCGTGTGCTGTCAGGAGAACACTCAGGCGTCTGTCTCTATGCCAACCAGCATCCTCAGTGGCGTCAGGTATGCAGATGAATAAATGAGAAGGTGCTGCTTCATATGAAAACATCTCTGTGTGTGTGTGTGTGTGTGATTGTTTGCTCTTAAATGTATGCCTTCATGTGTGTGTTAGTGTGTGCATGGACCCTTGCATATACGTTTCCATTTGCACTGTGTGCGTCTGCGTCTTCCACTCTCATAAAAAATACACTCCGATCCAAAGTAGGTCACAAATGGGATGCAGGCTGTCTGGCACGCTAGACGAGCAGCGTCTCATGACAACGCAACACACAGAGCGACACACAGAGCGACACACACACACACACACACACACACACACACACACACACACACAGCCATGTTGATTTAAGTTCAGAGAGAAAACACCTCAGAAACAGAGCTGGTGAGGGAGGTGGGAGAAGAGAAAGAAGGAAACAGGAAGAGGGATGGATGATGTGACCACCTGGTAAGAGGCTGAAACGGTTGTCAGAACAAGTGTTCCATCGTTTTCAGATGAATTCATTCCATCACAGTGCAGGTCAAGTGTGTGTGTGTGTCTGTGCACTTTAAAACCATGTCGCTGTGTGTGTGTGTGTGTGTGTGTGATGCCTTCGACCACTCTGGTATTTGTGTGCATTGAAGTGTGTGTGTGTGTGAGTGTGCAGCATGAGTGCATGTATTTGAGAGGATGCGTTCACTCTTTGTACGCGCGTGTGTGTGCGTGTGTGTGTGTGTGTGTGAGAGAGAGTGTGTGTGTGTGTGTGTGTGAGAGAGAGGGTGATGCAAATCCAGAACATATAAATTATTTAAACCCTTTCAGATGCTGAAGCATGAGGTTAAAAACCTGGCCTGCCCACCCCCCCTCCTTTGAGCCATATATGATTAAACACACACACACATGCACACACACACAAACATACACACACACAACCACACACACACACACACACACACACACACATATACAAACACACACACACACACACACTCAACATCCCGATGGACCTGTCCTTGTAGAAATGGACTCAGGGGAATGAGCCATGAATCAGCCATGCATGAGGTCAGCACTGAGCGTGTGTGTTTGTGTGTGTGTGTGTGTTTGTGTGTGTGTATGTGTATGTGAGTGTGTGTGTGTAACAGCCAGTCACATAGGGAAAACTCATCTTTTAAATAAGCTGAGTCTGACACAGAGGATCCTGTTATCTGATGGTTCATATTCTTTGGACTCATCATGTTTTTAAAGACGTCGTCATTAATGTGTGTGAGATTCATGTTTACGTCACTGGATGAATTTGCAGTAACACAATATGATGTGAATATTCTCATTGATAAATGCATTTTTTCAAGCTTTAATCATGTAGCTGTTCTTTATTTTTATTCTCTAGCAGCTGTTTCAGAGTGTGGATCCATATCCTGATAACTGTAAATATTTGCAGTAATTCATTTTTTAGTTTCTGTTTCTCACTGTAGCTGCTTGAAAATGTTCAGCTGATAATATTTTTGTAAAACTCTGAAAATCTAAACATTACACAGAGAGTCGGGTCTCCATCACAGACAATCTGTCAGAAATGATCATCATCTGCTAAAAACTCATCTGAAAAATATCTTTTATTTATGTCTTTATCTGTGCTGCTCTTTGTTGTTTGCTTGTTTTTTTGAGAGGAAAATTCATTTAATTGCTGTTTATGGTTAAATGGAACATAAAAAAATGATAATTGTGTTTTCACTCAGTGGATGTGTTAAGGTTTTTAAAACATTCAAACAATATTGACTAATGAGAACTTTTAACTATTAAAATGCTTTTTCTGTCTGAAGATGAAAAGCTCAACGTATATGTCGTTTACAGGAGGAACAGAAAGGCATCGAATTATGTTTTATTCATTTTAGAAACATAAACAACATATTTATAAAACAAAACGAGCTCTCAATGAGAAATGCAAGAAACTACAACAATTATAACTGTGAGAAGAAATGAGACATGAAGCCTCTTAAACTGAGTTTGTCCCAAACAGGCATCGCCAATGTTAACAAGGCAGTAAAGTTGTGTTTAACTGCACTGTGGTCATGTTTCCATGTTTCGCCTCATTCCTGTCAGGTATCATCAGTTTAGTTTGAACTAAATGCATGTTTTCTTTCTTTTAATGCTGATGGAGAAAATCCAGGACTCATTTTCTAAATGGTACTCTGATATCTCGACGCGTTGTCTTCCTTCTTAATGACGACCATTTTCCCACCAGACTCATCCGATAAAGCTGCTTTTTATATCCAAAATGAGTCGAGGAAAATATTCCAAAAATCATGACGGAGAGAAAGAGAGTGCATGAATACAAAACAGAGAAAAGAGAAGGAGAGAGGGATGACGGATGGAGAGGGAGGAAGCAGAAAAAGAGGCGGAGCAACGAAAACACACAGAGGCAAACAGGCTGGATGAGCTTCACGGCCGCGCGGTAAATCACTGTATTGGATTTGGTTAGCAGCTGGCCGGGCCTGATTGATTCCAGCAGGCAACAACTCATTTCTAAAAAAACTGATTGGATTAAACGCTGAGCAAACAAGTCATTCCTTCAAGCTGATTGGATTAAAGGGTCAGTCAGCTGATTTAAATCACGTCGAAGTCAACGTTCAGCAGAGACGTCAAGGACGCCGCGCCGGTAAAACACCGAAAACTGAGAGAAACGTCCTTTTTTAGGGTCACATGATCAAGACCTGTGTGTGTGTGTGTGTGTGTTATCTGGGTGATATTTATCAACATCAAGTAATTGAGTACAATTACTCGAGTACTGCACTGAGGGACACGTTCTAAATATTTGTTTTTTATTTGATGCCACTTATTTTTTCTACCTCCCAACATGTGGGAGTGAAATATTGTAAAGGCACTGCATTCATTTTACATAACACCTGATAAATTTATAGAATATGATGCATTTCTGTGAATAAAACAAGCCAACAGCATGAAAACGGCCAAAATTTGCTCCACCTGAAATAAAAACTGAATTAAAATACAAACTAGAAATAAAAAATTATATTAGATGATAGAATCTGATAACACCCACCAAATACTGATGATATTTCAGTATATTTACTTGATTCATTATTTACATTTTTTAAAAACAGACACTTTTTCTTTGTAAAGTAAAGAGTGAAGTTTGCAGGCTGGAGGTCAGAGAACTAAAGTCTCCCGATTGCAGTGAACGCAACATGTGACAAGAAGGAAAAAAAACGACACAAGAGGTTTTGTTTCATTTTTGGACCAAAAAAGTAAAATTATCCCAAAAATGTTTCAGTATTTTTATCAAAGTGAAGAACTTCAAGTGTGAGTCCACACAGTGTGTGTGTGTGTGTGTGTGTGTGCGTGTGTGTGTGTCTGTGTGTGTGTGTGTTCTGTGCACGTTTGCCTCCTGTGTCTCTCAAGGGGCAAACTCTCCACTTCCACATTGAAGCCAACCAGGAAGTTAAAAAACTTGCAATTCCTCGACTGGCCGCTTGAGGCTGGCTCCAAAAGGGAGCAGATTCCCATTGGAGCCCATGTTAAAATGACCAACTTTAGAGCA
>JAQMCX010000028.1:801503-811503 GCA_029814765.1 Acanthurus leucopareius | reverse complement strand
TCCATCCATCCATCCACCCATCCACCCATCCATCCATCCATCCATCCATCCATCCATCCATCCCTCCCCGTCTGCTGTTTATCACTCAGCTCCTTGGACTCTTTTGCTCTGTTATGTGACCCGACTCAGTTCTCGTCCTTCCTCGATCTCTCCATCGCCTCTGGTGGGTCATTTGATCCTCACCCCCCCCCTCATCCCTCCATCCCTCTGTCTCCATACAGTAAAGATTCAGAGAACCTGAGACCACCCAGGAGAGAAGGAGAGCGAGAGACATCGGCTGAGAGAGGGGGAGGATAACAGGGAGAGGTCGAGATGGGAGGGGGGGAGGAGAGAAGGATGGTCCGATCGATACCTTTTAACAGGAAGGTGCTCTCAGTTCAGGTTATAGATCTCTGATACAAACACTCCTACCTACACTAACACACACACACACACACACACACACACACACACACACACACACACACACACACGCATCCAAATGTATGAAGACACACACGTACACATTAATATACAGATTCAGATTCAAACTATGCGTTTTGCATTCACCACCTCTCTCTCTCTGTCCGTCTGAATTTCTCTCTCTGAACACACACACACACACACACGCACACGTACATGCCGACACACACACACACACACACACACACACACACACACACACGCCCAGTGCTTCTGGGAATTTACTCAGCCTTGTTTCTGTCCAGTGGGATGGAAATGTGTCCGTCACTGTGTGAGCTCACTTTACTGCTGTGCTACACTCTACATATACATACACACATGCAAACAAGAAAACACACACTCATGCAGGCACACGCACACACACACATGCACACACACACACACACACGCACCATTGAGAGATACTGGGATATCTGCAGCCATTTCCAGTTCCATCACTTTGTTGAGGAGGATGTCTGAAGTCGGTTCTGTCAGTTTAGTGGCGATTTGTTCGATTCTAAAGCGACTTTGCTTTATTGTTCAACTCCAAAAAGAAAACTGTCACACTTCAGAATCAAGCGGTCCAATGTTCTGTTTGTCTGCGGTGCTTCTGAGGTCTTTTTCAGCCGTGAGAATTAAAGCTTTTTTTTTATTTTCAAGTGGTGATGTATAGTTTTAAAATGAAACTTATGAGGTTTTCTTTGACTGTTAGTCACCTGACAGCTTTAAATAAACAGAAACACAGAGTGAGCAGCAGGTAGAGGACACACTGACAGCTGAGTGGAGAGCCTTTGCAATATTCACTATTCTCTCCTTCATATATATTTATATACAATTGTCTTTGATGCTTGCTTAACCATTCAATCACCCATCTCTGTCTTTATTGGACGTGTTAAAGCAGCTCCTTGCAGCCTCGTTTCATCCTCCTGCGTCTATCAGTTCTGTTAGTTACGCTTCATTATTTTGCAGAGTTGTGCAATTTTGTGAATTAAGAATAAAACCAACCATGAGGCAAATTACTCTGAACATTAATAACTTGATGACACGCACATAATGTCAGATTCTTACAAAATCTTCACTGCTGTGTTTCATTGAAAACCTTGTGTTCTTTAATGGATTTGAGTGTTTGTGTGTTAAAGACACTTTGTGAATTCCTGCCTGTTTTCTTCTCGTGTCACTGAAGCAGAAAGAAGCAGAGCGGAAAAAATGCAAGAGTGGGATGTAAGTGGAGGCTGGAATATGTAAGAATTACTGAGACAGATCTGCATCAAGCCTGACTGGTCTGCAGAAAAATCCTCTGAGGAAAAAAATACTGAGAAATTTTAAAGGGAAAAAAATTAGGTCAAAGAAAAAGGAGACAAAACAAAAAAAAAGACAAACAGGAGGAAAAGACAAGAGAGAGAAGAGATGAAAGAAAGAGAGAAAGCAGCTTGTAAATGCTAACTCAGTGGATAGAGAGCATATGTGCTGACTCTCAGTCCCTGAATGCAAACAGCCTGCAGGAAACAGAAAGGGTCACACAAACGCTGCTCTCTCTCTCTTTATTTTATTTTTTCTTTTTCTTGATGCTTTTTCCAGGTTTCATGTCTTTGCAGGCAGCAGGACACAAAACCTCTCACTTAAAAACAGCTTTTTCTCTGTCAGTGACACTAAATCAACACAATCTCATTCTCAACCTGTCACATGCTGACGTTTGTTCAGGACCCTCAGTGTCGTGTTTTGAAGCGTCTGTTCACAACATGCAAAGCCTTCCTGAGATGTGCTTAATGATTTAAAACAGTCTGGTTGAATTTGTTAACGTCAGGACAACAAAACTATTTGGTTTGTTTTAGTAAAAGATCAGCAAATTTCTGCTTTTCCTGAGATGAACCTCAGATTTCTGACTCAAAGTCCTGTTTAAAACCCTTCAAGCCGCCGTGACCTGAACCTGTTTGTCTGTTGCTATGATCATCCATTAATGCCACATGTGGCTTCACAGCTCTGTGTGTTGGTATGAAACACTTGATGTACAACCTGCTTTAAAAGTGATGGCAAGTTGTTTGACAGATGCACCAAACGGCATCATGGGTTTACAGTATGAAAAGACACATTCAAAGACCTGCATTTATACAGCGCTGTTCTTAGCTTTTTGATCACTCAGCGCTCTGCACCACAAGTCAACATTCACACACACTTTCATACACTAATGGCAGGCGTCCAACGGATCAGCGTCGACCTTCAGGGCCTGTTCCATGGAAGGATGAGGATCTATCGAGCAGCAGTCAATAAGTTTGTCCAAGTTGAGTAAACAGTGTCGTCTTCACAGAGCAAATATAGCAGCAACCTCGGGCTTCTTCTGCTGCACGGCTTCGTTTCTACCTGCCTGCTCTTATTTCTGAATGTTCACAGCTCAAACATCCAAATGCACAAGCTGATGCACATAAACAAACAGGGCGAGCTGTAGACTTATTTTAAATAAACATAATTCCCTCACTCACACGTAAGGACTTGCACAAACACACACATAAACACACACACTTCACACAAACGCACACGTGGTCTCATCTATTCATGACACGAATCTAAATCTGTGCAACCTGCAAATCAAACAAACACACACACGCTCAGCCACATCAGGCTATATCTGTTTTTCCAATCTCATTCATGAGCCTTTCATAATCCTCGTTATTATAAGCAAGCATTAATCGAACCGCCGGGGGCTCCTTCCCACCCAACCCCACCTCCCCGACCGGGCTGTGGGCCTAATAACAGCCAGGATCGAGTGTTTGCGTGGAATACAAATCAGAAAGAAGGGAGCGAGAGATATGAGGGATGAAACTGGGGGAGAGAGAGAGGGAAATGACAAAAAAGACAGATAGAAGAACAGGAGACGGAGAAAGAGAAAGGAGGCCGCGCTCTGAACTTTAATTTGAGAGACAAAGACACGAAGCTGCTGTCTGTCAGTCTGACTGACAGCTGGATCAGCTGCTGCACACAAAGATGCTATTTACAGTATGTCGATACCTTCTGCTATCTGCTGCCTCGCTGCACATTTGTGGACACATTTGTTTCTCTTTTTCTGTCCCTGAAAAGTCTCCTCAGAGAGACCCGAAGGGAAAACGTTAACACAACAAAAATAAAAACAGGAAAATAAAAAAGTAAATTAAATGGAGTGAGACTGGGCTCAGATAATTCATGGCCTTGCAGCTGCAGACAGCGACTCAAGACGGATGTCAAACGCTTGGTGTTTGGCCATTAATGTTAGCAAGAGACACATTTTAATAATTAAAGTTTTAATAATTCCTGTAACTCGATTCCAGTTGACGGTGGGCGTCTCCATACTGAGTTTAGCGTCGCTCGCAGACGTGGAATCAAAACAGTTTCCAGTCACTTAAGACCAAAGTTAATGAATTGCTCTAAAAGATGATGCACAGTTTTGTGTTTATAAATGAATTTTACCCTGCAAGTTTTCTTTTTCATATTAGTGTATAAATTAGATTTTTTTTGTTTTTAAGGAACGTTTGTTTGATGAAACATCTGGTAACATTTCAGTAAATGTCTGATGGTGAATCTCACTTGTTGACTTCTCGTATAAAACCTTTTCTGGCAAATCTGCAAAGTAATTCATAATTTGAGGAAATGCACCTCTAATCCTTCCTGCAACCAGACTCTCAAACACAACCACGAGTCTGAGGAGACGTGTTGTGTTTCTCAGTTTTAGAGATACATTAAGAACAAACAGAGACGGGAAAAAAATTAGTGCCATATATTTTAATGAAACTTATTGCAACGTCACACCAGGAGAGCTTCAGCTGTGGAAAGAGATTGAGGATTTCTTATGTTTCTAAACACATTTTTGGTCGACTGCACCTGCTTTCACTGAAAAAAAAGTCAGATATCTCTTAAAATGTTTAGCTTATCTCTGTTTCTTCTGCTCATATTTACAGAAATATATTAAAATTTACTTGGTAAAACTTGCAATGACGTGTTTTAATGTGGACATGAATCAGTAAAGTTTGCTGGTAATGAAATTAAATAACATGACTGTTTTTAGAAACTGATGGATCAACTGAATGACTGCATGCAGCGAAAATTAATCAAATTAATTAATTAATTAACGTGATTATTCAAAGAGCAGTACGTGTGAAACCGTTATCGCAGAACGCGTCTTCAGGCTGCAATCGTGTTTACATCACTGCTTCATATTCATCTTCATGTCACATCATTTGCAGTATGTCTACATTTAATTAACTAATGTGGAGGCTGTGGATTTAATAAGCTATTTAAAGTGTTCGTGCTCATAACTTTCATGCAGAGTTTCCACATGTTTGTTTTATTTTTGTGACATATTATGTCGCATGTGGCAGCAGAGCTGATGAGTCACTCTCCTCAGTCGGCGCTGTGACTCATCAGTTGTAATCCTACTCTATATTTTCTCTCAGCTCCCATCAGCACAGGATTAGATAATATTTGCACATTTCTCACAGAATTATTTCACCCCGTTTAAGGAAACAAGAAGAGCATCCAGTAATTTGTTTAAAGGAAAAGTGTTTTGTCTTTTAAATACTTTGTCTTTATTGTGCTCTTTTTTCAAACACTATGAACTCAAAGTAGGTTTTAACAAAGTGAAAGGTCTTATTTAAAAATGCTGAATGTTTCTGAGCACCAGGCTCAGTCTCACTGACGTCCTTCAGCTTACTGACAAAAAGGCATTTTTAAAACATTATGCACATAAAGCAAAATAAATATTTATTAGAGATTATTGCTGAAATAAGAAGCACTGCAGGGCAGATCTTTGATTACTGAAGATTGAGAAATTTGCATCAGTGCAGTC
Organism: Acanthurus leucopareius; assembly: GCA_029814765.1. Taxonomy (NCBI): domain Eukaryota; kingdom Metazoa; phylum Chordata; class Actinopteri; order Acanthuriformes; family Acanthuridae; genus Acanthurus; species Acanthurus leucopareius. The sequence continues at coordinate 806,249 of JAQMCX010000028.1, read as the reverse complement.
TGGACTTTCAAACCAGATGATGTCCTGAACTCGTCCTGTTTCAAGTCGTTTCATATTGAGTCTGATTCAATAGTTTTATATCTTCAATGCTGAAAAGCCAGAAACAGACTTAAATCCCTGTTATATGAATTCAAGTTTAACTGGACGGTCGTGACTCCTGAAACAGACTGAAACTGAGAGAAGACGTCTCACTCTGCAGGTTGCGTTAAGTTTACTTTTAATAGCATTTACATTTTTTGAATTAATGAGAAAATCAACAACTCAAACTTCAAAACGGATAAGCTAGGTGTAAATAAAAGCCAGCAGTACATGTGTTTTTACGTCCTCAGTACAAAGGGTCCACAGATTGTAAAGGATGCATTAAATGCATCGGTGCAGCTCTGTGTGCTAACTCGGTGCTCGGGTCTAGAGCCATTAGGCTGCGATGCTAAGCTACAGAGGGAACGGCAGGCGCTCCCAAAATAGCTCGGGCCTTGTTAAATATTTCAGTAACTCAGATGGTAGCATAAGGAGGAGGAGGAGCAGGAGAGGGAGGAAGAGAAATAAAACATCAAAATAAGTCCCAAACAAAAACAGAAGTGCACAATGATCAAGAGGTAAAAAAAAAAAGAAAAAAAAAGTGCAGAAGCGTCATTGTTACTGTGCCGTGTCATCAAAGTTTCTTCAGCTCAGCTCAGGTCTATAACGGTGCCATAGTTTGATTCTGCTAAAGAAACACTTTTATCATACCTGTAACTGAGAGAGAGGGAGAGATGAAGAGACCGAAGCCGGATTCATGTCATGAAACCTCCTTCATCTCAGCTCTTGACACTCTTAATGGTGTCACTCAACGGAAATGATGTATTTCTGGCTGAAAAAAGTGCTGCTCGACACTTTTTCTTTCATGACACTCATCTGGAGAACATGTTAACTCACACAATGTGACTGGATGCTCACACACAGATGTTGTTTACCAGATCATCACAGCTGTGAACAGACGTACAGACCACAGAGATTACATTACATAATGTAATGATTTCACCCACCGATTCCTTAAGTACCGATGTGGCATCATGGCTGTCGCATTCTGGCTTATAAGAGCCAAAAGTGACCATAAATGGAAAAGTGGGTGAAGATGGTGAGGATGTGATGCCTGTGTGACACCTAGCAGACAGGTAGCAGCTGGTGACACTCAAAGCAGGCGACTTGAATTATGCAGGAGTTTAATCCTTATTTAATTAAAAATTAAACTGCGATATTTAAAAATCTCATAAACAGCGATGTTAGTCAGAGATACCAAAACTGTGTTTTGTACCGGGCTGCAAACACGTTTAATTCTGCTGTAAAGTTGAACATTTTAATCTGGGACTCTATAGGAGTTCACTCACTTTTTGGAGCCTGCCTCAAGTGGTTGTTTTGGGTACTGCAGTTTCAGCACATTTATACTGGCTTCATTTTTCAGCCCCTGATGTTGCTGCTTAATCCAAAAATACCAAAACTGCATCTCCTTGCCTGAGTTAAGTTAAATAATCTTCCTCTTCAATTGATTCAAAAACAGACAGATACAAATATAGATTCAGGAAAAAAGAGCTGTCAGAAGGACATATATATATCGATCAGGATGGTATCATTTATCTTAGCAAACCGGAGGATAGTATCTGTTACCATGGAAACCCCTGAAACCTAAACTGAAAACCTTGTGCAGCTCTTCGTCCAAAGTGTCAGGAGCTCGAACACAGATCAGACCTGAGACAGAGATCCAGACCGAAGGAAGGAAATAACAGAGAGAGAGTCTGCTTTTTAAAACCAGACGCTGAGGTCGCCAAAGCCACAGCTGCCATGTTTTGGATACACACACACACACACACACACACACACACTCCCAATTTAAACTGCACATGTATTAAGCTCGCTCCGTTCCAACCACATTCTCTGCCTCATCAACTCTAATGGAGGAGCGGCCTCCTGCTGCTTTGGGCTGAAAATGGATTTTATAGGTGGAAGTCAGAGGAAGCTTATGGTTAAAACGTACGGAGGCTTCGCACTGACGTCACACATTTCGTAACAACGTCTGGCAGGACAATTAAAATAAAGAGAACGTGCAGCACATTTCATTTCGTTTGCAGCCACTTTTTTAACCGAGTCCTGTAACAAAGTGAGAAGAGACGAGATGCCTTCAAATGACTGCTGTGAAAAAAGTCACTATTTTTAGACTTTTTGGCAACATGAAGTCTGGATATTTATCCATTCTCTGTGAAATCTCTGCTTGATCTGGGTGTTTAAGAGAATCAATAATGTGATGTACATCAGTGAACCCACTTTAAAGAGATCTCAGTCTGACAACTCATTGAACTCCCTGCATACTGAGTGAATTTAGCACACACACACACATGAAGTGATGCATGTTGGGACGGGAAGAGTATCCACCACAGTTAATTATAGATTATTAAAATGAAGAAATATTTATATTTCTTCAAAGTAATGTCCCTTATTTCAAATGTTTAAGCTGGATTTTCTTTAGAGATTTTTTTCCGTATCGATGATGCTGTCTGATGTTACATTCACTTCCTGCAGATGTTTCCTCTGGTTCGACATCGATTACTTTCACTGCCAGTAAACAAGCTGCACTCTGTACATTAACACAGTCACGTCAGAGCTCCTGTCTGATTCAGGAGGAAAATGTTGTTCAGTTTCCAGCACAGACTGTGGTGTCTAAGAGCACCGTGCATCGATTCGACTGGCAGACAAACGGCTCACGTTCAAAAAAGACTAACAATAAAAAACTAATCTTAAAACTTGAGCATCATCTTTATGATTTTGTTCTAATCAATTTTTTACTCAGATTAAAGATGTTTTTCTGCTCCTCACAAGTCAGATTTTGTTATAAATGAAACTCAAAACACTTAATTTTACTTTAATTTTACTTTTGACTTTGGGTTGAGTGAAGTAAAACACTGATTATTGATTAAATTCTTGTTCTGCTTAATTCAGGAAAATTACAGCGTTTACAGAAACTGCAGATTCAGAGAGAATTAACAAAAAACATTAGTTATGTAAAAAGCATAAATATCAGTAGGATAAACTCTCATGATGAGTGATGAACTGGTTCGTCACTGGCGTCAGTAAACGCGGATGCATCCGGTCCAGAAGCTTCCAGCGGCACATGGCCGTCACAGACTGCACAGAACATTAAAAACTACATTAACATGAATGCTGTGTTCACTGAACACCCCATGAATGTGTTACACTTCAGGTCGTGTGTGTTCTGCATGTGTGTGCTTGTGTTTTGGATGAAAGGGAATAAAAATACCTTCACACTAAACAATATACGTCATTTAGTCTGCATGTCTGTGCATCCTGACTGCTTTATCACAATCAGCTTTGTTCAGGAGAAGCGTGATTCGATGTGTTGCAGAGAAGTGTGTGTGTGTGTGTGTGTGTGTGTTTCTCACATCTTAAGTTTACAAGGATGTGTTAAAACTAGGTCAGCATAAGCAATTTCCCAACACGCACATTCTCTCAGATCTAATAATAGAACTACAAGAGTTTATCAAGAATAATAGAAGCAGTGAGACATGGAGAACATGTTTGATGGGGGAGAAGGGAGGAACAAGAAAGGCAGGGAGGGAGAGAAAGAAAGAGAGAAAGAAAGAAAGAATGATGGAGAGACGCAGAGAGAAGAGGATGAGATACAAGAAGTGGGCTGGAAACAAGAGACAGCGAGAGAAACAAAAGACAGATGGGATGAGTGTGATTTTATCTTAAAACCAGGAGCAGCCACGTACACTCATCTTAATATGACAGCACACACACACACACACACACACACACACTCACACACACACACACACACGCAGCGTTTCCACTGTCCGGCGCTGGAGGCAGGTTAGTATCGATCGGTTCTGGGAAGTGCATGCTGCGGTCAGTCTGTCGGCCAGCTATTTATGACCAACTCTAATTTTCTCTCCGTCCATCCATCAGCTGTCCATCCATCCCTCCTCTCATCCCTCTTTCTTGCACATTCAGCCACATAATTCAACCTGACATGAGCCCATTAAAGGGCCAGTTGAGATTTTCTTTGAGTTACGTCGTGTTTTACCTGCAGCAGACGGCGATCAGCGCGCCCCGCGAATGGAGACGCAAGCAAAACAGGTTTCAGCTGCATGCTGATTAATTCATGACAGCTTTAATTCTAAACTCTGACTGCTTCCTTCTTCATAGTAACACTGACTGAGGCTCATGGGTTTTGTAGTCTTTGAGCTGTCTGACACGAGGACCTGACAGAAAAAACATGATTTCATAAACAAATGTGAATAAAGTAAAGCTGGTAATCTGAACAGAAACCTTCATAAAAGCAACATTACTGAGCAGAGTCACAGGTTTTTGTGTCCACTAACACTGAGGATCTCACTGAAATGAGAATCCAGAAAACGACACATGCTTCTTTTCCTTCATGAGATAAGTTAATGCTCTGGGTGTTTCAGCTGCTGCTCCTGCTGCAGGAAAAAGTGTTGAGTGGAGAAACAACATTCTCACATGAAACTCAGTAAATGAAGGTTTATTTCAAGCAAAGCGGAGCTGCGATGGCTGAACACTTAAGGGACAAACCAGGAAGGTTGTTCTGTCTCTGTCATGTTTAAATAAAGTGTTTTACAGTGAATTTAAAAGGCAGATAAGCTATTTCACTCAATCAATCAATCAATCAATCAATCAACTTTTATTTGTAGAGCCCTTTACAACACACAAGGTGACCAAAGTGCTTTCCAT
>JAQMCX010000028.1:785485-797857 GCA_029814765.1 Acanthurus leucopareius | reverse complement strand
TTTGAAAAGATATTTAAGCTGAAACACACACACACACACACACACACACACACACACACACACACACACACACACTCACTGCTCTGTCACTGCTCCTGCGCTCCAGAGGACCTTTAATTAAAACACTGAATCAATGGCTGTTTCTCATCTCAGCTGTGGAGGCGACCTGTTCCTCACTGCTGTCACTTACCAACACACACACACACACACACACACACACACACACACATATAAACATGCAGTTACACACAAAAATAAGTAGTCGCATGTACACACATACACACACACACACACACCCACTCACACATATTTGTCTGTGTCTCTCCAAACTCATGAGATTGAAACCAGCATGATAGATGAGATCTGTGGTGGTCGGGAGTCAACCATAGGTCAGACACACACACACACACACACACACACACTGAACACACACACACACACACACACACACACACACACATACACACACACACACACATTAATACACACACACACACACAGCCCCTTCTGATTGAAAACAAACATTCAGAGACTCGCAGCTCCGGCGTGACGACACAGAGCAGAGAGCAGGTGCAGATTTGATTCAGGCATCTTATTAATGCAGGCTGATGGCGATCAGGCACACAGCGCCGTATTTTTAACTCGCCAGGAAAAGGCCTGATGTAAATGTGTTAACGCTGCACAGGTACGTCAGCCAAGTGTCCCCTGAGTTTGACCTGGTGGAGATAAAACAGCGTATAAATTTGTACATTTGTCCAGAATAAAAAGACACAGAATCCGACCGACCGACCGAACGAAGACATGCACGGAGGAGGAATCCATTAAAGCAGACAGAGTCGGTATTGTTGCTGCTTTCACTTCAGACTGAATGGATTCTTTTCTCTATTCATTTTAAAAATCACATGACTCGAGCTAGAAAACATCAGAGAGTTTCATACAGTCGGTGAAATTCCCTCATTAACTCTCAGAGGAACCTGACTGTCAACAACAAATTCAAGTCGCAGAGCTGAAACAGTTAATCACACATGATGAAGCAAAAACTAAAGTTCTAATGTGAATCTCTCTCTTATTAATACATTAAGACTTATTATATTGTGCTGTACTTTATGTTCAGTCATAGAAACTGTTTAGAGGAACATAAAGTGTAAATAAATGATGGGCAGGACTTCTTCCTGCTCTGCTCGGCATCTCTGCCTTTACTTTTCTGTTTTTATCGATTGGACAGAAGAGTGAAGCTCACGGAGTCGACCACCACCGCCGCTCAGCCGGAGACAAATGGATCCACATGTTTTGTCTTGTAGCATCTGCTGAGCTTAAAATCTCTCCTTAGTTTTTGTTTTTTCCTCTCAGAGCTTTTATTAAAAGCTCCCCAAAGTCTTTGTAGTCAGGTTTAATATTTTAGGTCGACAGATGAGACGACAAGAGCGAAGGACTGTAACTTATATGATATTATAGAAAATGTTCCAGCATGTTTATTTCATCACGAGAAGAAAAAAACAAACCCGGAGCTCATGATTCAGTATCTACACGACACAGAGGATCCAGCCTGTGTCATTTATTCAGATTTTTTTTTCATAAGTAATCAATTTCGTGCAGCCGGCCTCCTCTGACAGGCCGAACACACTGCAGGCAACAAAACCCGAAGACAAAGCTGCTGGTAAATGCTGCATTGATTGTCTCCGTTGTGTGGGACCGTTTCTCTTGACAAACACATTTCGACATTATGGATGTTTTCTCGGGGGCTCACTTACTTGCATTAACTTCAAAAAGGCCGAGACCAAACGGCGAGCCCGTCCCCGTCTGTCGTCTTGCTGCCTGACCCAGATCTCTGGGCTGTGTGAGCGTCGGAGTGGCTGCCTGGTCCTACATTAGATATGAGAGAGCCATGCTAGTGTTCAACTCGATTATGCGGATGACAGGAGAGCACGGCTGGCTTTACAGGCCGAGCAGCAGGGACTCGAGAAACCTCAAGTAAACCGGAGTCCTATTTGATGTTTGCTTACAGAGATAACACAAGTGGGAAGAGCGTGAGATTTTCCTTAAATTGAAATGTAAATCCACCTCGGCAAACAACTGCGATGGCTTATGTTGCCTGTAGTATTTCTGCAACATGCCCACAGATTCAGGGAGCTGAGCTCTGCTTCCTTGAAAGCAGTTGGAGTTGAAGAGCACAGTGAGGAGCAGTCGCCTCAGAGCGCCGCCGTGGCTTTTCAGGAAACAGGAAGCAGCGACCGCCTTGTTAACATCTCATCTGAAGCTCACCAACAGACCCGAACAACACGCAGCAACCGCAGCTCAGCACACAAAAGATGACATCCACTCGCTCCTGCATGTGAATGTGTGTGTTTTGTATGCAGCTGTTTAAGGAAACAAAGATTGCACACACAAACAGGCGGTAAAATCACACTGCACAGACAACCTGACAAACAGGCAGCGCTGCAGGAGAGGAAACACAAATGGTCTCTGCAAAAATCCCTCTTCACCCCCCGCTGTGTGGCAACCACGCAACCCTTGAAATGGAAATTTCTCTTGTTTATGCCTCAGCGTACGACAATACACCAACAAAGATCACTTTAGCGGTGTTTTATTATGGCGGCGCTGAGGAGACGGGGACCGGTGTGTGTTACGGGCAGACAGCGGGGGCCCGGGCTTAATTTGATGCGCTACGCCCTCGCCCTCTGCAGAGAGAGATGCCCTTCTTGTTGCAGCTGAAGCTGCTAGCGAGCTTCATAACAAGACTCCATTTCACAAAAGCGCCTGAAGAATCAGGCTCCAAAACTGAGCTTCAAAGTCTGAGAGCTGCTGACGGAGGCGAGGAGACACGGCCCACCGCCACGCTGTGAAACGGAACCGAGGAGCTCGCAGTGCTTCAAATCTACAAGATAACACACGTGATATCTGCAGCTGTTTTACTGTTTCCTGCACACACACACACACACACACACACTGATGCTTTGAGCAGCACATTCACAACTAGACTGTAAACTAAACACACTCCAAAAAAAAGTGTTCATCTGAAGAGCAACAACAATCGGTGTGAGGATGTTTTTGATCCTGAGCTCTTCTGGTCTGTCGGTTCAGATTCTGTTTTCTGACAAATTCTCATCGGTCAAACATCCACGAGTGTCACTGTGAGAAGAAGAGAAGAACACCATACTCCTTCAAGTTTTTTAAGGATGTGAGGGACATCCAGACCTGATTATTATTTCATTTTTTTAACGACAATTTCTGAAAAATGTTGTTCACGAATAAAACTGACTATATTTAACTCATAAAGTTCCCGTTTTAATTATATGGTTTATGGACGTATGAGACAGAGTCAAAACACCTGTTTTCACATTACTGAACTCGCCCAAATGGACAAAACAAGAAAACCAACCTGAAGCTGATTTAAGCTGATGTGTTTAAGTTCTCACACTGCTTTTATCTTAATGTTAGTGTGACCACTGCGTTGTGTCTTCTTGTTTAAAAGAGACGCTTGGAGTCGACCAAGTTCTGCATCCGTAACGAAAAGCACAATTAAAGAGCGGTCTCTCCTCTGTGAGCAACAGCGCATGCTCTGGAAGGAAAGATGGCATTGCTAACCGTTATCCAAGCATGTGGTTTTTACTGGCGATAGAACACAAAAAAACAAAGAAGCGACTAACAAAAAAACAGTAAAATTAACCCAAAACTAACAAAAAACAAAAAACAAGCAGCCAACCCCAGCTTAACTTATATAGCACTTTAAAGAAAGTTAACAATATTTTGCCCACAGACGTTAAAAGACAGTTACCTCTTCCACAAATCCTCCGCTTCTGCGAGGATTTCCCATAATTCCCAGCTACAACCTTTAGATGCAGGTACGTATTTACACAGCAGATGACGTACTGTCCCATTTAGCGGGATTTAAAACGAAACGCTTTTAACTAAGTTACATTAGCATCTCTCATCATCAGTTTAGCAAAAGTATTCTTTTAATTCCTCCTTTTTTTGCACAAAAGTCATATTTTATAAAAGGACGAGCAGCTCTTCATGTGCAAGAAACACAACATCCAAAGGAAGCTGGACTGTGCTGACAGGAGGAGCAGCCTGCTCACACAAACAGGAGGCGGCTGCAGCTGTAATCATGACTGAGGCTGTGCTGAGAAACACCCGCATGCAGAGTCTGGACGGGATTAAACCCCCCCCCCCACCTGCCGCAGAGAATAAATCCAATACAGTCAATCCAGTTTAGTCTCAAAATATGTTTGCAAAGGATCGTTGGATTCATTTAATTGCACCAAAATCTGCAAAATAGTAAAGAAGTTTCAAGTTTTTGCACTTTTTACCTCTAAAAGTGACCTGATCTTTTATTTTCTGTAAAGTTTGTAACAGTGTTGAGGTTGTTGTGTTATGAGTGAGCGGTTCCTGTGACGGTGCATCCACGCAGGCGACCTCACTGAACCGGATCACATCTCAGCATCACACGTCACGACCTCCCTCCTGCTCCTCGCAGACGCTCCTTCACCTTCCCCACGGTGAGTTATTAACCTCCTGCCTCACCACCTCCGTGAGTCTCACTCTCACTCCCGTCTCTCTCCTTCACATCGCAGCTGTCTGCTCGTCCTCCACACACACACACACACACACACACACACACTTCAGGACGGCAGAGGTTGATGCTCCTTCTCTCGTCTGCGTCTCCTCCTTTCTTACCGCCGTCTCCATCCTCCCCCTCCGTCTCCCGCCTCTCCCCCATCCTCTCCCTCTTCCTCTGGAGACTCTAAGTGCATTAGGATAAGAGGCTGCCTTCCTTCAGGCCCTGCGGCTCGTAGGTCCAGCCCCCCCCCACTCAAACACACATCAGAGGACAGCACTTTCAGAGCCGCACCATCTCTGAGTGTGTTTTTATGAAACCTGCCATTGTGCACAGCAGACTGACATCCAGTCTCCACATCCATTAGTGACCATGCGTCCAATCAATGCCATCAAAAGTTTCTTTGTCACGGCGGCGGGCGGTTTGCCCACAAAACTGCGACCAGCGGAGCTCAGAAAGGGCAGCGAAATGACGACAAAAGCTCGGGAGGAAATACGATGCTTCAAAAGCTTCTGTCAAGGCTTTTCACAAGAGAGAAGGAAAGAAAAGGAGGAACACGGAGATGATGACACGTTTGTCATCTCCATCAAACCAGGAGACAAGACCTCAGCAAACACAGAGCACAAGAACACACAGAACACACAGCAGAGAAGCAGGACGGTCCTCCACACACACCAGCCGTCACCACATCTGTTTGAGTCCAACGGCAGACAGTCGAACGCTGAGGAGCCCGAAGCCTCATCAGCTCATATCTGTCTGATTCTATTTAAAAAACACATCTGCATGAAAGAACCTGAAAGAGCTGATCTATAGTTGTTTGTTAGGAGACAAGATTATCGATTACAGTTATTTGCAGCTGATGTCTGTTGTTTTATATTTTAAGTTTAACATTTCTAAGTTTTGCAGTGTTGTTCAGAATAAAAACACGTTTTAAGACGTCACTTTGGGCTCTCGGATTAACAGAAACAACATTAAAAAAGCAGGTTGCAGGTTTTTGCAGGAAATCCTCCTGATAATCAACAGCTGCTCCGACACTTATGAGCTTAAATTCTTTTATGTGACTCCATTATGTGCTTCTTTACAAGCTCAAATAAAAGTGCAGACATTAAGTACGCCTTCTGAACACTGTCTCCACTTTCTGCCTCACATTTTAGATAATTACATCAGTGCATTACAGGAAATCATCAGAGAAACTTTACGGGAAACAAGAGGACGAGTTACATTTGGTGCTGCTGAGCAGACATTAAGCAGATCAGAGCCGGGGAGAGACAGACAGCATTTTTTATGTTTTTCCTCAGAAACTCAGTGAAAGTGTGTTTGTCCTTGACACACACAGACTCAGTATCAACATAAAACCCACTCAGCAGCCCCTCGACTCTCCAGTTTGCTGGTAGAGTCGAGAGGAAGAGGAACAACGAGCTGGTTCACCTTCTTCTGCATCAGCAGCTGCAGCAGAACAGCTACAGAAAACACACACACACACACACACACACACACACACACTTTTAAACACGATTCATTGAAAAACATCAACACAAACGTCTGTAGATGTGTTCAGACTGATGCTGCATGTGTTTTAAATGTTAATGTTGCACTTCACGTCACATCTCCTCATTTAATGAGGCTGATGACGGTCAGTCAGGATTCAAACGAGGAGCTCAGCAGGAACAAAACAAGTCAGACAGGTTAAAACCTCAGAACTGATCCAGGAAATAACGACTTTTTAATAAAAACATAGAAGAGAAGTGTGTTTTTGTTTGAGCTGATGGAAACACAGCAAACACGAGTAAAACACACTGAGTTCATGTTGAGTTTCATTCAATAGGATCAGAAACAAAAGGAAACAGGAAGTGAACGTGGACGCAGGTCACACAGCCGAACAAACCATCAATATTTCCTGAATCAGACGCCACACGCTCGCTCTCCACCAAGTCCCATTAATTAACAAATTGCCTGACAGCGAGCTGACTGGCTGTGTAATAAAGAATCAGCAGATCGCAGCTTGAGGACGCGGCGCTGCGCTCGGTTTGGACTCCGCTTGGATTCATCTGCAGCCAACTTCATCTCCGAGGAGGACGACATGTGAAACTCCCCGAAGAGAGCGGCTGTTCAGAGCCGCATTTACAGACGTCGACCCGAACAGCTTGATCGAGGAGCAACATTAATGTGGCGAACGTGGAGCGAAGCCCGGAGGAGAAGCGAAGACAGAGAGAGAGAGAGACAGTTCTGAAAACACACAGAGACGAAGAGGATGGACGGAAGAGGAAACAGAGAGATGAGATGGAGGACGGAGAAGGAGACGGAGACGGAGAGAGAAACCCTCTCACTAATTAAAAGGTGTCTGAATTTCAATTAACGCTGACCTCAATTTCTGCAGGACGAGAGAACACGAGGACGGAAACAGAAAAGAGGGCAGCTTATGTAAGAGGACGTTTAGTGGAAAATATTTTGTTTATCTGGACGTGAACAAAGGCTCCTTTCAGCTGCAGCAGCAGGCTGCATGTCTGCAGGCTGCATGTGAGCTGCAGGTCCGGACGCCTCAGCACGGAGCTGTGCTGCACCACTCTGATGCTTCATATCACTCCTCTGTCTCACTCCTCTGTCTCACTCCTCTGTCTCACCGGGTTAAACTCTGAAACACGGCGGTGTGACACAGCGTGTTCGGTCAGATCAGGTGTCACTTTGCATTTTGTCGTGTTTTTGTTGTTGTTGTTGTCGTTGTTATGGGGAAAAGCTCGCAGTCTTCATTTCCCAGAATGCATCTGGGACTGTGGCGTCTCTGCTCAAAGACAGTTCGTCCCCGTGTGAGTGTCAAAGAGCCTGAAACATGTTTTCTGGATCAGTTTCTCTCAGTGATGAGATGAACAAACTGCTTCCTGTCAGTTTCAGTTTTTACAAACGAAACTTTTCTGTTGTGTTTTTCTGTCTCTTCGTCTTTGTGGAGAAAAAACGATGTCACGCGTCAGAAAGTCGTGAAAATGCAGGTTGGTTGAATCTCAGAGCTTCAGCTTTTGTCTGTTTGTTTAAAATGTGATTGTTGCTCATACGATCAGAAATATTTCAGGTAATAAAAACGTATTTTAAGCTTTTTTTAAGTTTTTTAAAAATGGTAGATGAAGGAAACTGATCCGCCAGTTTGACTCTAAATTTGCTGTTTTATCATTTTAAAGCTCAAAAGACTGAAACAACCTCCAACACACTTTAAACTTGTAATAATTCATTTGTTTGTGTAGTTTGATGGCTGATCTTCATCAGGAAAACAGTTTGTGACAACGAGAAGCTGCTTTACACAGAATCACTGCAAACAATCACAGTCTGAATGAGAAATAACAAGAAAAACATCAGTGTTCAGAGTTCGATCTCGTCAGTTCAGCTCGAAAACAACAAACATCACAAATGAAGTTTAAATTCTTACAGAATAAAGTGATTCATAACTACAATAAATGTTTGAGGCTTTCAAGGCTGAACTTCCCTCTGAAATGCAGCAGGTTCCTCTTGGAGACGAGATGAGACACATTTACATGAAGGAGAAGAAAATAAACATGAATAAATAACCAGAATCCTTCATTAAAAATACAACAGAATGCCAACAGGACTCTATGTTTTAAACTTTAAAGTGTTTCTACTTTACAGAACAGAATGTACTTTAAATACTTGGATTTATTGTCTGAGTTTAGTAAATGATTTAAACAAATATTAAAAACGAACCTGAGTGAGACGTTTAGGCGTTTAAAGCCGTTTAAAGCGCCGATGCAGTTCAGCTCTGAAGCTTCGCTGCTGTAACGACACGAGTGAACGAGACTTTGCACCGCGAGACGTTTGCAGACGCCACGTTCAGGATCAACAGCTCAGCCGGCACATATTTGATCTATTTCCAGCTCGTTGTTCCGGTGAGAGACAAGTCCGACAGACGAGATCAAAACCACTTTTGAAGACTTGATGCAACATGTGCGACATGACGGAGGAGCAGCAGAGAGGCGGCGGACGTGAGAGCAGCTCCACGTCACTGCACCGACTCTTACTCCTGGTTAAAAAGGACATAACTTTAAATTTTCCTCTAAACAATAAAGTGGGTCAGAGCAGTAAAACACCTTAAATATCTGTTGTTTTAAGGTGGATTATGATGTTTTTTGTTCCTCTTTGTCAGTGATTTGTTCAGATTGTGTGTCTGTGACGTGTTTGGTGCCGATTCTGTGGTTTGATTTCATCATATTATGTTAAAACGCTGTTTTCTGCAACGAGTTTTGAGATTTAATGTTTTGCAAAATGTGACCGAGTGTGTGAATCGAATCCCAACACACACACACACACACACACACACACACACACACACACACACACACACACACACACAGCTGTAATGTCTCCTCCATCATGTCAAGTGAAGTGGCTTTAAAAAGCAATAAGGTAAAAGAAAAGGATGTCAGCGCTCAACAACACAGATATTTTCTGCCTTTTCACAGGAATCATCACAGAAAAAGTCATTAAAGTCGGCAGAAACAGAGGATCTGAAGTCACAAGAGGGTTTTTAGGGTGAAGACATGAAACCTGAAGTTACAGACGGATGGATGGAATATAAAACTGAGAAAATTAAGGCGACAAAATGCAGCATGAAGCTCCAAAAAATGGAACTTTGGTGATTTAAAAAAGTTTGTGTTGTCGAGAAACAAATTGATCTGTGTTTGTTTTCAGTCTGTAACTTTCCCTCACAGGACTTTTAAGCTTTGCACCATCTGAAAGTTGAATTTTGGGCTTTTTTTCTCAAAGTGGAGATTCTTCCATGAACCCCTGCGGTGCCACCAGCCTCGTTAAAGACGCCAACGTCTCAGTTTGTCCCAGATTGTCTCAGTTTCTGGTCCAACAAGGCAGAAAACAGCAGCCTGTCTGCCTGCAAACTCACCAAACTGAGGAACATAAGAGCATTTAATGGAAAAACAGTGTTAGTTTGACGTTATGTTGTTTAAAACTGCAGTTTCGTGTTTCTTCTCAATGCTGTTAAAGTCATGAGGCCTGTTTTTGAGTTATATCTCATCACTGAAGTCAGACTTCACAGCTCAAATTTAAAATTAGCACATGATCTGCATTCAAAAGGACCAGCGCTCGAGTAAAAATAACCTCGTGTGATAAGAAAAGAATGAATGCAGATAAAACAAGTGAGATTTTCTCTCATGAGATCATGTTTGGAGTAAAACTGAAGTTCGTGACTGGACGGAGAAAAGGTGACACATCTTATAATAAATTAAATATTGATTACAGCTTCTTTAGGGGTTTTTAAGGGTTCTCTTGGAGATCAATAAAGTTTCTATCTATCTATCTAAACAAATTCACACATCAGAGATGCAGCTTTCGGTCTGACCTCCGTCCTGCTCGCGTGCAGTCGCCCTCAGAACTTTCTTCTCTTCTCTCTTTCAAGCTTTAAGTGGATTTAATCAGTGAAATCAATGACGGGATCACAAGCTTTCATCCGGATCCTCCCGGGACGTTTCGGAAACCAGCGGGTCCCTGACATTTTACACACTCACACCTCCAGCAGGCCGAGTCTGCTGAGGTTCCTTCACACGGGCGAAGGAGTCACACGGTTCGCCCCGGGCCGCCGCTGCGCCGCATGTTAGCGATCAATATCTGAGGCTTTGATGATCACATTCATGTATATGAGCATGACACACACACACACACACACACACATGTGGTGAGGCAAACACATATACATAAAATCATCCATCTACAATTAGACACACTCACACAATCAGGCTGCATCTCCCAGCTGCAGGCGGAGGCTCATTATCATCTCTGAGCTCCGACGTGTTGATGGGAGCAGCGTCACTTAGAGATAATCCCATAAATGTGTGTGTGTGTGTGTGTGTGTGTGTGTGTGTGTGTGTGTGCTGTATGTTGGTGCATTGTTGTGTGTTGGCCTCTGTAAGAAACTGTAACCATACTGTGAAAATCTCTGTGTGTGTTTGTGTGTTTGAGTGTGTGTGTGTGCTGGCACTCAGCCTCTTACATCAGTGTGTGTGTGTGTGTGTGTGTGTGTGTGTGTGTGTGCTGGCACGTGTGGTGGCGGGTGTTTCTAACAAGCTGCAACCCCTGCGCTCCATCCTTATCACAACAAGCACTGGTGCATTCCTCGATGCTCGCGGCGGGCCATGGGCGCTGGACGCGTTCGCCTCGCTCCCTCGCTGCGCCGCCGCTTGTCTGCCCTATAAATAGGCTGTTACTTTGAAATGTAAGTATGCTTCCTAAAACCCCCGCCCCTCTCCCTCTCACACACACACACACACACTCACACACACACTCACACATGTGCACGAGCGGCCCACCAACCCAACAACAGAGCCCAGATTAAACTCTTCTTTTTAAAGCTCATCTCAGGGAGGACGGCGGCAGCGGCGGCGGGGGCGACACCGCCGGCCCGTTTGATGTGGCTGGTTGATATGCAGCGTGTGATGTTTCGCAGGACGACGGAGTGGATGCAGCAAATCTGTGTTTTAACTCCACTGTGCAGGCTGGTGTGATAAGGAGCAGAGAGCAGCAGGTCACGAGGAACCAACGGAGCTGCGTTCATCACAACAACACCTGCAGCTCCACAGACCGTCAGAGGAAACACACAGAAGAACGAGGATCAGACCTTCAGCCACCAGTCTGTTCATCAGTCACTGATTCATCAGCTCATCAGGAGACAAAAAGCTGAACGGGTCATAAAAATCTGTCACAGTTTCTCTGAAAGTCACATGATCTTTGGACGAATGACGAGTCTTTGATCAAACTGCAGGAGAAACAACCGGAAACAAACATGTGGATGCTGATGAAAGAGTTCAGGAGCAGCACTGAAGCACCTCGTTGGGTCTTTTATGGTCCCTCTGATACTGATCCCCCCCCCCTTCAGAGGCCGACATTTGCATAGTATCACTCTGAAATACACCACAGGATTACTCTGCCTCTTTCTGAGCAGGATTACCTTCAGCTGAGTATTATAGCCCTCTAGTGAGAACAGGAGGCGATCAGACCTCACCAATTACAGAGACACACTCTGCCTTGAAGACACAAACACACACGCCCCACACACACACACACACACACACACACACACAGGCAGCCAGAAGGCAGACTATAGTTTGAGTGTCTTCTGCCTCCAAACCAGGCTGCTGATGGAGCGGCTGAACATCTGTGAGCCTGAGGGAGGACGCAGCCATATGCCACCCAAAATCTGAGGAGGGTTTTCTGACCGGGGGGGGGGGGGTAATACTGCGGATGGCGGTGGCAGAGGAGTGGGGAGCCTCTGGAGGGGGTGGGGGGTCTGACCTCAAGAGTGTTCTAGTCACTCCAGTGAGAAATAAGAAGAGCGGAGCGTAATTTCGCTGTAAAACGCGTCGGTGCGGGAGCAGTTCGTCTCTGACTGTTTGAACGTTGCGGTGCTCCGCCGCTCAGCCTCCCCGGGACACAACCGGACCCTCCACGAGCGTCTGAACGGAGATTTTCTCTCCTGCGGTGCGCGATGGGAGCCCGGCGGGCACATTGTTCCGAACCGCCGACTGAAGCAGCCGGAGAGTCGGCTAAAGTCTGAGCGGCAGCGCGGCGGAGCGGCAGAGCGGCAGAGCGGCAGAGCGGCAGCGAACGTCGCCTCTTTCATTACAACATTTATTCAATGTGATCAGTAAAACACAGCCTGGTCCCAACACACACACACACACACACACACACACACACACACACAGGCAGACGCTGGTCCCGCTGCAGCCGCAGAGAGCTCAGCTCTTTGGGAAGTTCAACTCAAACACTCGCCCTTTTTCCTCCAGCGACACAAACACACGGAC
>JAQMCX010000028.1:751917-770624 GCA_029814765.1 Acanthurus leucopareius | reverse complement strand
CAAACTCTGGATGCCTGATGCAACCCCCACCCCCCACCCCCCACCCCCCCACCCCGACCCCCTCCACCCCCCCGCAGGGAATCCAAATTACCGCTCAAGGCTGAACTGAAATCCTCAGTTAAAAGGGACGAGGTGGAGGAAAAGGATCACAGACATTTAAAATCAGAAACGTTACAGAAACATAAAAAACACACAAATCTGTTGATGTCACTTCCTGCCGCCTCCATAATGGAGGATGTGTCGCTTATTTCACCTGAGTTTACCTTATCAAAGAAAATTCATGTTATTCCCTGATTATGATCATCATCTATTTACATCTTAAAGGTGGAATATGCAGGAGTTTCCTAAAAACAGCAGATTCATAAAATAATAATCTCTCTCCCAATCTTTGATGATCCTCTGGAAGTGTGAGTTGGTGTGTTTTTCTGCAGAGATGCTGCCTGTATTTGGGTTCTGGATGTTTTTGGGTGGAAACCTTTTGCCCCCCCAGCCAATTGCAGCACAGGACTTCATAAATAAGTCGCGACCAGCCACGATGCAAAAGATACGATAAGGGCGGACACGACAGTGAAGAAGTGTAGATATATGTGAGAGGAAACAACCAAAGTCGTTTTAAAATCAGAGTGAATCTGGAGTTCGTCTGTTTTCTGTTGGACAGATCAGTGTTGGTGATTAGCCTAATTAGCCTACTAGCATATTAGCATTTCTATTGCAACTAATGTAATGTTCCTACGTAGCTTACGAACTTAACATTACTCACAACAAGTTCTACTTTCAAACCTTGCTAATAATTACCCGTTTAATAACCCTGGATATCTGTAGTTCTTACTAGCTTTGAGTTATTATCATGTGTCACTTCGGTTAACACAAGCTAACGTATCCGGTCTGAAAGTTGATTGAATTTTGAAGTGTGTGTTTACGAACTCTGTCAGGAAAATGCTTCATATTCTGCCTTTGAGCTCTTGTAGCTCCAAAGACGCTCGCTAACTTCACTGAACTTTGACGTCAAAGGAAAACTTTCATCCAAAGTCTCCTCACATGTCGTATGTGTCACATGTCGTTAGCTTCTTGTTTGCACCTGACAAACGGCGCCTGTTCACGTGTTGTGTTTTAACAGGTAACCTCGTTCTGTTCAGTTTGTGGATGAGTTTCAAGTCCTCCTGTCAGAAACCAGCAGACAGAAACCTTCAACATTCAGCTGTCACATCAGAGGACGGTTAGAAAAATGACAAACATCTGCCGACGACGTGTCGTCAGATCAGAGCTGGAATGTGACGGATGATAACGTTTTCAGTCTTTAAATCTCTCGTTCTTAAAGCATCTTTACATCTTTTTCTGGAAACGTGACGTCGTGTTTCACTTCAACACACTGTGTAATAAAGTGGAGGTGGTTTAATGTCTCCTGTGCTGATGAGGAAACTAAATGTGATCATTTTACACTTTGTTTTTGGAGCAAACACACACACACACACACACATGTCGTCTTCATGTCAGATTAGGTGGAACATCAGGAGGAAGATTCGCTCCTGTTCCAGGTTGAAAAGGCTGTTTGTTCCTCAGATCTGTGGAGGAGAAATGAGATGTTTTATTCATCTTTATTCATTCATTTCCTTCCAGCAGCCATGAGAAACTCTGTTCTACAGCTTTCCACTTTCACGCTCCTGCCATCCATTGTCATTACCATTATTGCCTTCTTCATCATAATCACTGTCACAGTCGACATTATCGTCGTCATGATTACTGTCATCGCCATCAACGCCACCCCTACAATCACCACTGTGGGATGAATGATAAGGAACAATTTGCAGCTGATTCAAGCTCAAAATGAAAGTGAAGACACATCTGTGAGTCTCAGCGGAGACGACGCACATCTGTCTCATGTGAGATCATTAAAACGCACAAATCCAAAGAACTCTGGGGTTCGTTTGTCTCTTCTTTCTCCTCTTGAAACAAATGGTCTCCCTTTTCATGATCATGATGATATCTGCACCATGAACATTGATGTTCTTCATGATTAACATTGATATTGTCATCGTAATCAACAACAAGAAGCCTGTTAGCGTCATTAGCATAACCAGCAGCAAGATCTCGTCGCAAAGTCTTTGGCCCAGAACTGATCTGCTTCTTCAGTCCATAAACGTCCAGATCTTTCCGGCTCTTCATCCTCCAGTGTTGGCCGACAGACGGAGAGATTTTCAGCGTGTTTGGTCCAGATGTGGAAGAAACATCTGTCTGTCATGCTGCATGTGAGCTGGACTTGTTTTGAGCTACCAGGGAAATATTAAGCCAGAGAACACACAGATAGGTGGCTAAAGTATCTGCAGATCGTCTTATTGGATGATCACAGCATGAACACACGTCTGTTTACAACATGCACTGTGGTTATCATAGTCAGAAACAGACACAGAGTCAAAATCCATTCAGAATGAATGAATGAATCTTAGATGTGAATATAAATACTCAGTGAATTTATTGGCAGCTTCCTGTCTGCCCCTGCAGCTGTGTGTGTGTGTGTGTGTGTGTGTGTGTTTGCAGTGTATCTGTGTGTTCTGGTTAGTTCGGTTCAGGTTTGTCCCCTCATTCATACACCAGCTGTGTTTTCCATCCACATACACACGTGTGTGTCAGTATCCTGTGTGAGCGAGAGTCAGATGTGTTCGTCTGACGGTGATCATCCAGATGTGTTTATCTTCTGTCTTTGTGTTTCTAATCATGATGAAGTTCTGTGCATGGAGTCGGATCAGGATTCTGATTGGTTGGTGAATCTCTCTGCATACAGTTTCTTGCAGTGACATCAGCACTGTTGTGTCCAATGACAGGCCGGACGGAGCTAATTATCATATTGAATCTGTCAAAAACATTTAAAAATGACACAGCCATCATTGAATCGTAGCTGATCAACATCTGCCTGGATAAACTCCAGTTGCAAATCTGCAGGCAACAGTTTTAATTTCATTCACCAACAGTCGGCAAAATTTACTATAAATTTCAGTGGTGACTGTAAAGCTGCAGAGTGTTTTGTGCAGAAACAGCGTGTGAATCAAAAGAAGTGTTACGATTCATCCGACTTTCTGCAGCAGGAAAGTTTCACTTTATCTCAGTTCAACCAACAGAAACACTGAAGCCATTCAGCTTCTTCAGACAGACTGTAAATATCCAGGAACAGGAGCAGGAGCAGGAACAGGAGCAGGAGCAGGAACAGGAGCAGGAGCAGGAGCAGGAGCAGGAGCAGGAGCAGGAGCAGGAGCAGGAGCAGGAACAGGAGCAGGAGCAGGAACAGGAGCAGGAGCAGGACTCATGGTGGGTCAGTGATGATCTCTGCAGTCAGACTGCGATCACATGTTTCTCTCAGCAAACATTTAAAAACAGTCCAACGTGAATGTTGATGTTTTATTTTTAATCAAAGCCAGAGGGATTTTTATTCAGAGGACAACAAGGAGGAGCCCTGAACACACCGAACAGATGTTTGAGAACACACACACTCACACAACACACACACACACACACACACACACACACACACACACACACACACACACTCAGGTGAGGTAGTCATGCTCATCTTGTTTTCTTCCTGCAGGTTCATTGTTCTGGAAGACGGCCTGTTTATAATGTGGTGAATAATTTTCAGTGGGTCAGATAAAAGAAGCCCTGAGGGCAAAAAAAGAGTCTCACATTTATTTCATTATTTACGCTTCATTAAACAAGACGAGGTCATTCAGGGACAAACTGTTCATTTCATCAAATACACACAGCGGCTGAAAAATCTTCCTGTAATAAGTCAGAAAATGGCTTCTGACTGTTTGCGTCTTTGACTCGTTTTATTATTTTTATTCTTCTGTTTGTGTTTATTCCTGGAAGATCTCAGTTTTTTTATCTCAGACAGACAAAAACCTGAAAGTGAAAAACAGAAAAGAAGTGTTTTCTGTCCCTCGACGGCCACCGTCAGTGTCTGATTGGTTATAAGCTGAGGAGGAGGCGAGCGAGTCGCGGCCGCAGTCAGCAGCTCGTTGGATTAATATGCTTCATGTTTAAAACACACGATCATTGAGAAGATGGATGGACGTCCGCTCAGCAAAACAAGGCTGCAGATGAACAAAAGAGACACCAGAGGAACTGCGACTGCTGAAATTCTCCTCAGTTTCTCTGGATAATGTGCAACGTCAACATAATCACTGGAAATTAACGCTAGGATTGAACGTCTCCGGTGAGATTAAAACACAAAGTCCACCAGATTATGGTTGAGAAAAGAAAAGACATGTTGGTTTAAAATACCTGGTTTTCTTTCCACAAACACCATCATTAAACATCCTGACGTGTCCCTGAAAACTCCTGCTGAAAATTTCCCAATGATTATAAATTATTCCTGTTAAAAACTCCTGAAGCTGTTTTTTTTTACCATCAGAGATTATCTGATGTTGTGAACGCTTCAGTGTCTAATCCTGGAATAAATCAGGGATTTTTAAGTGTAATTTTTTAAATAAAACTGTCTTTCATTGGGGTTTGGTTGGTAGAACACAGGAAAGCTGGACTGGTGTGAAACTGGCGAGCTGGTTGATGGGACAGAAACGAACAGGTTGAAGGCGACAGAAGGGCAGAAGGTAAACCGGCTGACGGAGGCCGGAAATGAGATTTTTTAAAAGTGGGAAATCAGTCTGGTGATAAGTTGAGGGCTCTTAGACGACGCCTGGCGGAGCTCAGGGAGGCTCTGCCTGCGACTGGCTGAAGGCTGAGTAAACGCCCGGCTCAGCGAGGTGACGCTCCAGGTTTTTACACACCGGGGACGCCAGTCTGCAGAGGCTGAAACCGCCAGACGCCGGCTGATTGAGGTGAAGGAAGAGGCAGCGATGGTGGCGGGGTTTTTTCACTGAGGGTTAATCTGAGTTTTTTAAACAGGAAGTGGACTTCTTTGCAGTTTATGACAAACAAATCTTGATCATGAAAATGTGGCTCATAAGAGATGTTTGTTTTCTCAGCTTCAGTAAAAACGAGGCCACGGTGATGGAGGATGTGATCTCGGAGTCGGTCGGCGGGTCTGGCGTGGTCGCCGTGAGCTGTCATGCCTTGTTTTCTGTCCAATCCCCTCTGACTTCTTCCTCTTCTTTCTTCTCTCTCTCCGTCTCCTCGTGTCTCCAGTTTTCTTGTATTTGTCTTCGTCCCGTCCTCAGATGTGCATTTCCACCTCTTGAGTCATTCCTGTCTGCCGTCTCCCAGACTCCCCTGCTCTCCTTCCTCTCCTCAGTTAAACCTGTCTCGTCCTCCCTGAGTCCCTCGTGAGCCTCCAGTCCTTCGCCTCAATCCCTGCCTCCTCTGCTGCTCTAAGCCTGTATCATTTCCTCCCCGTCAGCTTCCTCCGCTCCCTTCCTCCCTCTCTCCTCTCTCCTCTCTCCTCTCAGCTCTCTCTCTCCCGTTGCCCACTGGGCCTGTCCTCTTTTCTTCCATTTCCCATGATTCATTGTTTTATCTCACCCCTTACCTTCACTCTATCCCCCAACAACCAATCTCCTCTTCATCCTCTCTCTGCTTCCTCTCCTCATCCTCTTTTAGTCCCCATTTCTTTCTCTCTATCTCTGGCCTGCACTCTTGTGTGTGTGTGTGTGTGTGTGTGAATGTGTGTGTGTGAGTGTGAGTGTGTGTGAGTGTGAGTGTGTGTGAGTGTGTGTGTGTCTCAGCAGTGAGTGCCTCATTAATAATTCATGTCGTCTCTAATCTTAAGTTGTAAATAGTTAATCAGGAGCAGAGATGGGTGACACCTCCTCTTCGCCCATCGCTGCTCCCAGAATCCTCCACCTCTGTGATTCTCTCGCCCACCAGCTCGCCGGCCTTTTTCACTCTGCATTTATTCCATGAATTTCATTTTCATTTTCTCCCATTGTCGACGTCAGCGGTTGATTTTCTGTCTCTTTCTGCAGCCGTCTACTTAACCTTCTTATTCTCTCTCTCTCTTTACACACACATATATTTAAAATAATGCAAACATAAACATATTTCATACACATGAGCATCACACAGAAATCATAAACACGAGTTCTTGGACTCCGACTTGTTTCCTGAAACATTAATTGTGTCATTTTTCTCCTCAGATTTCATGAATTTGCTCTCCTGATGGATTTTTGCTGAACTCTGCATGCTGCATAAACAAGACGAGCTTATAGATTTGATATGAATGTGGATCAACATACAGTCACAGTGTGACAGACGGACGTGTGACATTAAGCCCCTTTTACAAAAACAGAGAAGATATTTTCACTCTTTCGTTTATTTGTTGACGTCCAAACAGATAAAGTATTGAAATCAAAGTAAAAAACAGACATCATTTCGGACACATCGTTGGCTTGTTCGCCATCTTTTGCATCATTTCCTGCCTCCTGCAGGCTCCGCCCCCTCGCCCAAACCACACAGAGTTTCTCCAACATGTGTGAACACGTCACACGATCTCCTGGTGTTTTCAACAGAAACATCTGGATATTATTCTGGTTTGATTCTGTGGATTTTGTCCAGAGTTCATGTGTGAAAAGGCTGAAAAAAGAAAAGATTTAGAAAAATTTAAGTAAATTAAGTGAGTTAAAAATTCATAAATTTGTGAAAGAAAAATGTTCAAGCAGACGTTAATGATGTTCTCTGAAGCATCTACTGGAGCTTTATCAAGGAGAAAGTTTAGTATGAGACCTGCTGGTGAAGTTTTTAACTGAGATGAGACCCTCAGGACTTATTGTGTGTCTAAAAAAGGTCAGTCTCACTCTTGTACACATGTGAGTGTTGGACCTGACGGGAGAAATCTGCTCACTCATGTCAACACAAGTTCACATTCAGGTCACATGTTCAACCTTCTGGCAGACAGTTTGTGTTTCTGAAGCAAAGCTCAGCACATTTCCTGACTCTCAGGTTCAAAATGAGCCTGTGAGAGATCAGTGGAAACATTTTGTTGTATCGCAGAAGAAAATCATCACATCTTCAAAGTGAACTGCAGCTGAAATGAAGCAGTTTTTAACAGAATCAGAACCAGTGAGAAGATTTTTGGGTTTACCTGCAGCAGGTAACTCAAACTGGGATCCATCCATCAGATCCAGAGAGGATTTAAATCCCTGAGCATCTCTGTGATTTCACAAACCATCAGCAGACAGTCAGTCCTGCTCTGTGCTCTCCAGTACAATCACCAGTTTACTCCTTCACCTCATACTGGGGAAACAGGAAGCTGTAAAGACAACAACGCTCATATAACAACAGGCTGAAAGAAAATACAAGATGGAGGGGAAGATTTGTCTCACAGCATCAAGCAAATCACAGTTTGTAGAGTTTTTCTTGTGTATTTTTCATCTCTCAACATGTTTTTAAGCTCTTGCTCATCTGTCTCTCCCTCCTCCTCTCTGTTTCTCTTGTTTTTCAGTGTTTTTCAGTGTTTTTCAGTGTCTGAATCTTCCATCTGCTCAATATTTCACCTAAATCTATAAATCTATTTGTCTCAATCTTGCTTCGTCCTCCACCTCTCACTCCTTAAATTCAAATCCAAATATATTTCTGTGCCACAGGAGGATAGAGAAGCTGGTGCCAAAGTGATGCACTCGATCGACTGAGGCGATGTTTCCCTCCGACAGTTTGACATTTACATTTTGGGGCATCTACCTGTCAGCCATAACAGCAGAGACTCGGAGCAGCAGCAGAATCTATGACTCATCAAACGCAGGAAACACGAGGATCATACAGAAAGAGATTAACTTCTGCGTTAAAAACAGTCATTCATGTAGTTTCCTCATTAGTTTCAGAGCTTGTAGCAGCTGCAAGTCAGTGGCCATTCAAAAAACACTCATCAATTATTGACATTTTAGCGCCACCAGCAGGTCAAAGTTTCCATTTATTCAGTGATATTTGGATGAATTTGCTGCACAGGGAACCAAAGAAGAGGACTGAAGTGTTTCCTGCTCGCAGTCTGAAAGAGTCAGGTCGTGTTATTTCATGCAGTCTGATGAAACGGACTCGTGTTCGGACGATCGTGGTCACCTGAGGATGAATCCTGCTGACTTTCCTTTGATGTGATCATGTGACATTTGTACCTGCAGAAGCAGTGACGTCACAATCAGCCTCAGCGGTACTTTGTGTTTACTGTTTATGACCAAATGTTCACACTGATACGGTAAGCAAAGTGAACATCATACCAGCTAAATATAAAACTTTATTGTCATTTTGAGCATGTTAGCATGTTAGCATTAGCATTTAGCTTCAGTGCCTCTGTACCCATTTAAAACCCCACAGAGCTGCTAGCAAAGCTAATCCTTCAGGGATCAATGAAGTCTGACTTTTTTGATCATCAACACGGAATCTGAAGACAAAACTCAATGTTTCCAATATAAAATCAATACTACTGATGACAGCAGGCGGAGTTATTGAAGGGAAATACAGAGTAATATCGCAAGAACAACAAAAAGAAGAGAGTCAACAGAAGCAAAGCCGACAGCCACTGAGGTCTCGTTAAACTGGTTCAAATGATGTTCACATGGATTCAGACAGACGGTCGGTGGAAAACGTCTTTTCATTGGTCGACAGCAGGAAGGTAAACTTAGTTAAACTTGTGTTAGAGTTCAAACAGAAGTGACAGGAGGTGTTATCATCATTTCACATCGTCTTTAGTGATGTGACTTCCTCCTTCACAAGGAGAGAACTTCGGTTTGTCTCAGCTCTCCTCAGCTCAGCTCGGCTCGGCTCGGTTTGTCCTGGCTTGGCTCAGTTTGTCCTGGCTTGGCTCAGTTTGTCCTGGCTTGGCTCTGCGTCCACCAGCCTGGATTTAACAGAAAACCCCCTAAAATCTGCACCAGCAGTTTAAAAGCCACAAACTGCCGTGTGGCAGGAAAACGAGGGGGACGCTTCAGGTGACAGATCTCACTACAAATTACAAAACATTAAATTTTTTTTCTCCACATTTAATTGACTTCAAATCTGCTGCTGCGTTTAATGTCACAGGCTCTTTTCAGTGACTTCATGACAAACATTAATTCAGCATTCAGGGTGAGATTCATTAAATGTGAGAAGAAAATAAATAAATGTTGTTTATGTGCGTCAAGCTGCAGATAAATTCTTGTTAAACACTGTTTTCATTATAACTGATTATGTTCAACAGCCAAAGAGCAAAATATCAGCAGCGAGCCGTTCGATTTAAATAATTACACGTTGTGACATTTTCAAATGACAAACAGGTGACGGCCATGTTTTTATTTCCTCTGCCGTCACTTAATTATATTTTCAAGGAAAAGCGTGAAGACGGACTCCTGGTTTTCTTTACCTTCATGTTTTTTTCTCCTGTTTTACCTTCATTCATCCCTTCGGCCTCTTTGTGACTCTGAATGCATCTCACTTTCATAAAAATCCCTCCTGGTCATTTTAAACCATCCAGCTCTTTAAACACCTTGTTTTTTTCCATTTGTCTCTGTGTTTCCTCTCTTCTGCTTCCTTTCACTGCCTCCAGTGTTTCTTTCTAGTCTAATTTTTCTTCATCTTGTCCTTTATCTCACCTTCTTCTCTCGTTTCCACCCCTCACTGCGTCTTCCTCCACTTTGTTAAACCTTCTCTTCTTCTTCCTCTTCTTCTTCTCTCATGTGTTAAACACTTTATCCACAAGTTATCTTCCTGTTTCTGATGTCATGTGAGACTCTGTATCTCCATGAATTCAGTTTATTTTAGGGTTAATGTAAGATAAAATCATCTAAAAGGTGACCTTGTTGATTTGCTCTGATGAGGTTTTTCTGTTCCCACATTTAAAAATCTGTGAACTTCGCTGTGCTGAGCTGAAGATCATCTTTATGTCGATGACTGGCTGTAAAACCTGAGTTCCCCCTTTAAACTCGGATGTAAGAGAAAGTGTAAACTTTATGATGGTGACAAAGAAACTGTTTGTAATTTTGGTCGCTTCTTGCTGATCAGTGCATCTATAATTTAAATACTGTTTTTATGTGTTCGTCCTCTCAGAGCAGGTTTATGGGTTTGCAGTCAGTGAACATCTCATTATTTGTCCAAAATCTAAAAAAAAAGGTTAAATTAATCTTATTTTTCACATGAATGTCATGTGTTGTACCTGTGACTTTGTCCTCTTCTGATAAAGCCACAGTGGGATCGAGCTGCTCCTGTAGCCACCAGGGGCACCGAGGCCATAAAGGTTTTATAGGTTTTATTTTCTGGCTTTACTGCATCGACATCAGAGAGGAGAAAGATCAGATAATATGGTGGTCCTGACCCAGAGGGGACTGAGGGGAAATAAAGAAGGATGAGGAGGAAAATGTGGTCGTGAAAGAGAGATGGAGAAGTCAGAGGATGAAAACATGAAGGAAAAGGAAAAATCCTGTTTAATGCCGAACCTCTTGAAGCTGCTGTTAAACTTAATTAAATGAAGCGTCTTTAAAGGGAGCTGCAGGTTTAATGACGTCCGTGATGTCCAGAGTTCTCTCTGTTTTATCGTCCGAGGAAGCTCTTCAGTTTAGGTTTACAGAAAGCTGTGATACATGAGGACAAATTTAGTTTCTATTAAAGGAGCGATGTTCTCTAAACTCGCTCACTCACAAACAAAAAGACACCAAAATTTAAAAATGTAAAACCTCGAGCCTGCAGGGATGAAACAGGAAACACAGATTTACTGAATGAAAAGGTAAAAATCATCAGTTTATTATGTGAGTCACATGGGGTTAACGTTCACAAAAACACCTGAACTACACACAAATATACAGAAAGTGTTTTCACCCTGAAGGAATCAGGACGAATGAGGCTCTAAAACGTCTCTCAGCAAACAGCCCGAGTCAGCGACCGAGTCACGACTGAGTCACGATGGCGTCAGACGGAGCTGTGACGATGTTTTTAAAGAGGGGGGATATTTAAACGAAAAATATTTATTCTGCTTTGAGTTCCACTTTTTTATTCAGGACGAGTCTGTTCGAAGCCGTCATGCTGCAGCAGTTTAACCACAGGTACATTTCAATGAGTTTTCAAATCAAACGGTCAAACACACACCTGATGTCAGAGCAGTAAAGTAATGAGGAATGGGTGACGCTGGATTCAGACCGAAGAAAGAGATAAAACATGCTGAAATAAAATGCAATGTTAAGTGTGTGTGTGTGTGAAGTGTGTGTGTGTGTGTGTGTGTGTGTGTGTGTGTGTGTGTGTGTGTGTGAGTGGAGTGTGTCGATGTTGATGTTGTAAAGTGCAAACTAAGACGATGCAACTCAGACAGGAAGCTGTGTGTCTCTGTGGAGCAGAGAGACCTGAGTCAGGACTCACCTGACCTCAGCAAACAGAGATACAGGTGAGCACCACATCGAGTCCCTGAGGAACACCAGAGGTCACCAGGGGTCACCAGGGGTCACCGGGGGTCACCAGCACCTGCAGCCTGAGAGCCAAAAATATTAAATCTGTTTATTTCTGACATTAATTCTAAACACACGGAGTCCTGAGAGACTGAACGAAGCTGCACTGAGTTCAGACAAACAAAAAGGAACCATCAGTGTTATCTCCTCCCACCAAACAACACACACACACACACACACACACACACACGCACACACACACACACACACACTCAAACACACACACAGTAATGTCATAATCCTGCTGTGCTCTCTCCTTCTGTCTCCGTTGTAGCTGCTCACTGACTGTGCAGGTGAACTGCAGTTACTCCGACCGCCTCTAGATGGAGATGTGGCCCTAAACTATCAGAATGACTATTTAATGTGTGTTTGCAGTGTTTCTCTCAGCTTAATAGGAGATGAAAACTCACCGTTCACTCTCTCATTCAGACTTCATCTTCTTCAGTGTGCCAAGGTCATTTTGCTCAAACATTAATTTGATTGGACTGAAAGTTGTTATTTTATGTTATTTTATGTGTTTTATGCTCCTGCACAGCAAACTGTTCAACTGAATTAGATCATTTCAGAGCTTCCTGTTATATTGTTTAGTTGCAGATGTGTTGCGTTATTATTATGCAAGTGTTGCATCATTATAATGCAACTCGTTATGCGCTTTTTAGTTATGCTTCATCTAAACCAAATGTTGTTTTACCCCTAATTAACCCGTTTTCTGAGATAATTGTTTTTCACCCACTAACATCGACTGTTTTTTCTCAGGAAAACGTATCTTTGCAAACATCACTGTACAGAATTTACAATAAAAATGGCTCATGGGCTGATAGTTAAATGTCAAACTTGCTGAACAAATGAAAGAAAACACATCCAGGCAGTCTTACTATCATGTTTGATAAAGGAAAGGCTGCCATGGTAACTGCAGAGCTAATTGAGGAAAAATGAATGAATGAGAGCTTCAGCGACGAGGAAACAAAGTCAGAAATGAGCTGAGAGTGTAAAAAAAACACAAGATAATCGACTCATAAGATTTATTTTTTAAATAAAACATATTTCAGTGACAGTGAGGAATGTGAGATCTTTGAAAAATGATCTTCACTTGAGTGTTACTGTTTTAGGACAGTAGAGGGCGCTGCTTTAATATGCAAGCAGGTATGCTAGCTAGCTAAGCAAACGTGCCTCTCTGACTGACTGAATGTGAGTAATGCAGCATTTTGAGATTAAAATTACATTTATGCACAAATTAAATTCTTATTTGTTACATCACTAACGACCTTCATGTTGCTTCTCCTTTCAAGAGCAACCTGCTGTCAAAACAAGAGACGTTCTTACTACATTTAAACAATCAGAGGACAGATTACAGATTACATGAGACTGATGTCCTCTTTAACCACCGCCGCATACTGTAAATCATTCCACAAATTATTCAGCCCGTTTTTAAAGCGATGATTTATTTTGATCGTTTGAACTTTGAGACACGCTCCGAAGGATCGATGAATGATTTCTGGGGGAATTCATAACACAGCTATGCCCCGTTTATTATTCCAGAGTGAATCACTGGGGAATAATGGTCATCTGAAATCCACTTTGCATTCGTAATATGTGTGGCAGGCGGAGAGGGTCTCGAGGATGAGCGTTCGGGTCAGGAAGGTGTGTTTGCCCTCAATTATCCGGCGGTTATATCTGCCTCGTCCTCAGACTGTGCAGGTAAACGAGCCCGGGGACTCTCCTCATCCAGAGGATTCAGCAGGTTAAATTACAGACTCTTACACTCATTTCTGGAGGAGTTTCTTTCTCGCAGAGTCGGAAGACGTGACAATAAATACGGGATAAGAGTGAACATTTTCAGACGGTCTCTCCTGGAACACAGTGAAGTTGCTGCATAAAGCCACGTAAAAACTGCAAAAATAAGCAAGATGAAGATGTTAAAGGCTTGTTTACAGGCTGAAAACAGAACAGTTCTGTCCTGAAGTGCATGTGAATGACAGTTTGTTGGTTTTTAGAAAGTGAAGCATCTCAGGTGATCTGCATACGACCCCACAGAAACCACATCAGGTAGTTTAACGTGTATCTGATCCCTGATCAGTTTGGCTGCTGACTGATTCGTGCAGGTGAGAAGCTTTAAAGATCATTAAACTTCTGGTTACTTTTGCTCCACAAACGTGTCTTTCTATGTGTTAGAAAACCAAAAGTTAGTTCGAATTATTAATGTTCAGGTTTCTCTTCTTCCTCTGTGTTTTTGTCACTTATCAAACAGCTTCAGCCGCTAACTGCTCCCCCCTGGAGGACATACCCTGAATTTCACGTAGCAATGAAAAAAAATACAGATTGCAAACAGAAAATTAATTAATAAGGTGTGTAAATGGAGTCTTATAGGTCTGTTATCAACATCTGCTCATTCACGAGGACAGTTTCCATCTTGACAGTGAACATCAGAGCACACAAGACTTCTTCTTTAAAAATATTAAACATGTCTGATCATTAAAACTCTTACATGCAGAGGAGAGGAGGAGGGGGCAGAAGCACCTGCTGATGGTGGTTATTAGTTTTATTTGACCTGCAGATTCCTTCAGTTTTCTAGTTAAAACTGCACTAACCTCCAACCCCCCCATCACAGCTGCTACATCCCACAGATCAGAGCTGAAACATCAGATTTCAAACTGCAGACTGACGTTTGTTTGTGAAGACCTGCAGTCAGCTGTTTCCTGCAGGAGATTCATGCATGACCTCTCAGTGACCTTTACTCCATGTGACAGAAGTATTCACAGTGGGAAGATGCCTGTGTTCAGTTTGTTCAATATGAAAATAATAAAGTTTGCTGCTGACTTACTTTTTTGCAACCACATTTTTTTAAAAGAAATAACATGTAAGGTCAAAAAAATGAGCCAAGCCTTGATTTTGTGTGATGTGGAGGATTTCTGCAGAAGGTTGGACCTGAAAAGTGTTTACGAGTCATGTTGAGTCGGCAGGCTGTCTGTGTGCTATTTCTCATCTCTGCTGTAATGCAAATAAAGTGAAAGAGCTTCCCTCAGCAGAGAGGAGGAGGAGGAAACAGTGGCAGACAAAGGTTACAGCCTCCGCCGGCGTTTCGCTTCAGAGATGCGTTCAGATGCATCAGACACCATCCAGATGCGAAGAAACACAGCGAGGGAGATGCATTTAGCAAAATATAGACACACACATGCTTTTCTGAGAATAAATATAGATGAATCCAAACAAATTCAACACACACACACACACACACTCTGCCTTAACACACACAGCACATGTGCAAAGCAGAGAAGCTTCTGACTGTGTTAAACAAGCTCTTAAATCATCTTTTCTGCACAGAGCGGCTGGAGGAAAGAGGGAGATCGGAGGGGAGGAAGTGATTTCCATCGCAGGCAAAATGCCATCATAAGTGTATTGTTTCTCAAAGTGAAAACCTTGAATCCAAGGCTCATCTCCCCAGAGATGCAAGAGGCTCACTCTTCATTGCTATTTGCTATTTCAAACACATTTCTATGGGCGTGTGTGTGTGTGTGTGTGTGTGCAATCTGCGTAAAATATGTATGTGAGAGTAAAAAATTTCTTGGAAAAGGAGAAACAGAGATGGAAGCAGGGGACTGTTGAGAAGAAGGAGCTGCAAAAAAGATGCAATTACATTCTCTGCTTCATTTTAATGAAGTGCAAAAGTAATTCCCGTATGAAAGCTGTGGTAATTGCCCAAACGCTCTTATTATGTGACAATCATGCTTAGAACAAACCGCAGTCTGAAATTGCGAGGGATTTAAATCAGGGGGGTGTTTTTTGTTTTTTTTTTGCAAGAAGCCTGACAAGTTAAGATAATTAAAATCTATTTTGTTTTTATTTTTGGAGCAGAATGGTTTTTTCTCAGCCTGAACGTCAGGATGTCAGGCCGTCCTCTCTTCTCTCCGACTCGTCGTCGTCGTCGTCAACATAACAGGCAATTACACAGCCAGAGATTTGGCTCATGTTCCCAAACAGCCGACTTCAGAGGAGGGCAGACTGTTCTGCACACAATGTAATCTGCCCGGCCCAACTCTAATCTGGACATTAGGATGAGCATCTATTATTCGGACGGTTTTATGCAACATTTTGATCTTAAAGGGTTCAGACGAGGCTGGAGTGGATAACGAGAGTCTGGCTGTATTTTATTTGAAAGCTTTGAGGGAAACAGAGAAGCTGCAGTAACAACATTTGAATGGATGTGACAAACCAATCAAACTCGAAGAGGCCTAATATTCAAAACCAGTCATGTTCCTGAAACACTTGAGGCAATAATCCGCCCTTGAATACTCATAAACTGTTCTGCACCACCAGTTTCCAAAGGCAGTCTGGAGAAAAAACTGCTTCACCTCGTTGTAATTCAGTTTGTGGTTTCCTCTCGTTCTCTGACAGACTCCCAGCAGTCCTCAGAGAAGATGACTGAACCTGTTCAGCTTCGGATGGAGATTATACTCGTAGGTTAAGAGTGCAATTAGTGATTAATCGTGACGGGCAGATTACACGAGTCCCGTCGTGCCCCTCACTTCAAATTCGGCATCATGTGGCGGCGATGTGTTTGACTCCGCTGAGGAGGAGTGATTTCCCTCCCTTCAGCGATGGATTCCTCCCTCTGCATCATCGTCGAGCCCCGACGGAGAATGATGGAGCTCAAATGAAGTTCCTGCTCGGCGACTGATGCCAAAACCATTTATCATCGATATTTGAGATGGATGGAAGGTTTCATGCAATCAGATTAGAGTCAAACTGCTCTGAGAAAACATGATAGAACAGCAGAATGGATTCAGATGCTCTTTTATTGGAGATAAATTAATATGTTAGTGATAATAAATGACACCATTATTACCGTTACACAGGGTGGCGTCTGCTGTTCAGGCTTTCAGGGATGAAATCCGAACATGTGTCGCAGTTCACTCATTTAACTCCGCAGACAAATTTCCGAAGATGTTTTAACAGCAAACACATTCACTCCTCCCGGTTTATCCTCTGAATCGACTCAGCCGAGCTCTCGTTATATAAGCCTCATTTTCAGGCTGCTTGTGATCCACCGGAGAGAGCGCCGGCCCGCCAGCAGCTCCTCTCTTCTCTTAGTCAGCAAAGACTTAAGTTGTGTGTGTGTGTGAAAGGAACTTTACCTTGGTTTGATCTTCCTCCGTGTCCCACATGCCGGAGCCGTTAAGTGGAAACGCTAGTTAGCATTCATGTGCTCGGTTCGAGCTCTCCGGTTTCTTCGGGGCCGATCGGCAACTCCTGCAGGATGTTGTAAAGGAAAATCATTGGAGATGAGGAAAAGTGTGCAGAGCGATAAGAGAGGTATTAAGGAACTAAAAGAGTTTTTAAAAAATGTATCTTAGAGGACGACGAGGAGTGAAATGAAGAGACAGACGGAGAAAAGAAGCAGAGGAGTTTAAACTGAATCCTGCATGAGAGAAACAGACAGAGAGAACAGAATGAGGACAAAACAGGCCGAAAAAGACTTTAAAGGAAGGATTAAACCGAAAGTGAGCAGAAATATGAAGAATCCTGAAAAAAAACAGGAGGATTCATGTGAGAATAAGAAACATATGAAGGAAAAAAGATGAGTGAGAAGGGAAGAGAGAAGAAAATGGAAGATGGAGAGATTTTGAAGGTCGGATGTGGAGGAAACAGCATGAAGACGAGTCAAACAAAGAAAACAGACAGAGACGAAAGATTAAAAACAAAAAGAGGGAAGTGAAAGTGGAGGAGGAGGAGAGACGGAGGAAGACGAGATGAGAAACAGAGAACAGAAGATGTAGATGTCAGGCGAGGCGATGGAAGCTGAATAACAACGTGGGGAAGGACAATGAGAAGCACCCAGGAGATGAAGACGTAACAAAGCGAGGAGACGAGGAGGAGAATAAAGACGACAGAGTTAAAACGAGGAGACGAGGAGGTGAGGAGGAGATGAGGACACGAAGGTCAGATGGGCTCCTCTCTTCTCTGATAGAGAAACAAGAAAAGGAAACAACGGAGGCAGCAGATGAGAAGCTGAGGAGACGATTACAGGCCAGGAAACCAGGAGAGGAGGTGAAGGATGGAGGAGAAGGATGGAGGAGCAGATGAGAGTGAAATGAAGAACTGTGAAAGTGACAAAATGTGTGAAGGCATCAATGAAACAGGAAGTAAAAAGACTGCAGACTTTTGTTTGTGACTTTCTGCAGAAGGTCCAGTTTGTCTCCTGATCAGCTGATCCTTCAGGAGGTCAGACGTCGGTAAAGACTTGAACTCTGACAGAAACGTGAAGGACGAAGCTGAAAAGGAGGGTGAAGAGGACAAAACCCCCCCAAACCCCAAACCACAGAGTCCAGTGAGCTGTTTTCCATCAGTTTCCTCAGAGACTCAGGTTCAGATCTGGATCGTCTGTCAGCGGCTCTGAACGTTGTTAAAAAATACTCAGAAAAACAATTTGAGCCTCTTCTGTGGTTGAAGTTCGGTTGAAGGAAGAGTTTGACATTTTTTGGAGACGTGTGGAGTCACTTTCTGGTCGAGTATTAAATGAAACGATCAGACTGTTCTCAGATCTGTCTGTTACATGAAACTCAGAGTTGAGTTCAGGACAAAGACGGAAAAACAAACGTGTGATGACGGAAACCAGCAGCTTGTTTCCTCAACCTTCCTTTGTCTTTGTTTCACATGCAGATTATCAACTAACGAGGTTTTTAATCTGCATTAATTCGATTATTTTGCTGTTTACTGCATTTTAGCAAACAATACACCTTTTTACTCACTAAAATAAATTGCTCATGGGGATACTGAGTGATCCAACACTATCAGCCCACCTGATGAGGAGGCGTCGATCACACCTGCCCTCCTCCTGCTCGTTCCTTTTCTTTATTTTACAGTTTTTTAAACAAAAGATTCTGAAGCTTCCTGGAGATTTTTGATCCATTTAAGTGGTTTTCACTGCAGTTACAGCAGATGAGAATGTATCTGATACAGACGGTCAATATGTTATGTGTCAACATACTTTTCTTTCTTTCCTTCTTCCTGCTCTCAGGAAGTTTTCACACCCGCCTCGTTTGTTACGGACTTTCGGACTTTTCAGTTTGATCTGAACCAAAACAGCAGGTGTGAAACCTCCGTGGTCCATGACCCGGACCAAACAGCTGAACCTTGGTCTGACCAAAGGAGGCGGTCTCAGTCCGGATCAAACTGAACCTGGTTCGGTTCATGTCCAGTGTGAAAGCAAAGGTTCGGACCTTCAGAGGGGAGAGGAGACCAGATGTCTTATTAACATTTGGTCTGAAGACTTTATGAAGGACCAACTAGAAAAAAACTCATGAAGCTTCAATCAAACTACAAAACAAGACATTTTCAACACGCTGACGTCAGACGCCAACAAACCAA
>JAQMCX010000028.1:733647-751817 GCA_029814765.1 Acanthurus leucopareius | reverse complement strand
ACTCACACACACACATCGTCGTCTGTTGGATCAGAGAAATAAATAAAACTCACCTGAGTCCTGATTTACTTTTATCCTGATGAGTCACACTGACTTGATGAGAGTGAGACAGTTTCATTTGTAGTTTGGAAACAACGTCAACATCTGGAAAAGAGTTTTTTCCTCTTAATATTCAGATAACATTCAAAACGTGAGATTAATGCCATTAATCTCATCGTATATTTCTTGGTGGTGTTTCTCAGGATCGGCTCAAACAGATGCTGACTGACCATGCATGTGTGTGTGTGTGTGTGTGTGTGTGTGTCTCCTCTGCAGGACAGGTGATCTGACAGGTGATAATGGATCTGAATGTTCAGCACGTCTGATAGTTTCTCTTTTCCTTTCAGTTTCCATCCATCCAGCAGTCTCTGCACAGTCAAACACGCTTTAAATTTATATTAAATTTATTAAATTCATATGATGTAGGAAAGTACAGAGCTCACACAGTCACAGGGAGGAGCTCCGTTTGAGCTGAACGCCGTCGCTTCTCGTCTGCAGATGAACGTGTGGATCAGCGATCAATACATCAGAGACTCTAATGATCAGATGACCTCTCATTGTGTTGAACCTTTGAACCGAAGATGTTTCACCCTTTTTTTTCTGCCAATACAAGTTTTGTTAAATCAGATTAAAGTTAAACCTGCTGAATTAAAAGCTCAAAGTCTGAACTTCAAACACACCTGACTGATTTATTTTTAATCCACTTTTGTGCTGTAAAGAGTCTGAAAAATAAAAAAATAAGTCCCTCTATAAATACTTTTTGCACCAAAAATTCTGCCAAAAAATCCTCCTCACAGCCTGAATGAAAGGGTGTGTGTGTGTGTGTGTGTGTGTGTGTGTTTGTGTGTGTGTGTGTGTGTGTGTGTGTGTGTGTGTGTGCAGGCAGCTCACCTGAGTGATGTCACTGATGCCTGCTGGATGAAAACACTGAGGTTCAGGTTGGTTTAACCAGCGGGGGGGTTTCTGCTCTGCAGGAGGCCACACGTGAGCGAGCTCCTGCTTCTCCTGCTCCTCCTGCTTCTCCTGCTCCTCCTGCTTCTCCTGCCAGCAGTTTGTTGGCGTCTTCTCTCGTGTGTTTTGGACGTCTTTCAGTAATTCTGTTGTAATCACTCGCTGCCTGAACCTCAAACCCTCCAAAAAATAACTGAAAATATGTGAAACAAAAATCTGGAGGAGTTCAAACAGAAATAAATGATTCTCAAACATCCAACTTGGTTCAAAATTAAGGATCATTACAAACGTTAAAATGTGCTCTCTCATATTTTCAAATGAAGCAGTTTAGATAATCTGAATAATCTGAATAATCTGTTGGTTTGTACTAAATAAAACTCTTTGGCAAAGACTGAAAAGGGAGGAACATTATAGTGATGTTTGATCTAAAAGGTTGAAATTCATAAAATTTAATATTCGTTTTGCTAACTGCCATAAAAAATCAACACTTTGCGTTCATGCACATAAATGCATCGTCTGGTTTGGTGATTTGTTCGTGACCTGCTGCGTCTCGTTGGACTGTGTTAATGAAGCTAAATCACTCTGTTAATGTTGCTGTTTGTTGTAACTTTCACACATTTTTCTTTGTCAAAACTTCATCATGTCCTCTTTTTGTTGTTAAACTCATGATGATGTCTGCATGTCTGCATCGTCTCGTCTCCTCCGGCCGTGTTGTTGCAGAGATGCTCCTCCGCCTCCTCCGTCTCCTCCGCCTCCTCCGGCCTGCTGCTCCGGTCGCAGGTCCTCCTGTGTGAACGTGGAGCTGCAGTGTTTTATGGGGAAGCTTCGGGGTGAAGCCTGCTGTAAATTCAGCCGCGGTGGAACTTTGGCTGGCAGAAATCCCGTCTCTGACACCCAGTTTAATGGTCCAGCGGGCGCATCAACACCGCTGATCGATCCCAGCCCTTCTTTCTCTGCTCTTTCTCCATCCTTCTTTAACCTCTGTCATTCATAAGTCATACTGGACTTTATGTCTTAAAGGCACAACGGCGAAATAACCGACTGACCTCTAACACAACTGCTGAGATTTCTCTTTCTCTACAGCTGCACTCCTCCCTGTCTTCACCTTCATGTTTTACTCTCTGGCCTCAGTTTCTCCTCCTCACTTTTATCCTCAAAGACAGAAACTATCCCATAAAAAACCCGGTGAAGTCTCTGGTTGGACTGGAAACTTGCATATTCTTTCACTCCTTCCTTCACGGTTGCCATCCCGTCTTTACATCCTGCCTCCGTCCGTCCATCCCTCCTTTTCTCAGCCTCTCCTTTCTTTTCACAGATTGTTTCCTGTCCTCCGTCACCAGATTTTCTGCCTGAGTCTCTCTGTTTTCCTCCCTCTCCCCCTCCATTCCAACAAAGGGGAACATTCCAGGCGGAGCAGAGGCGACAGAGCTCTTGTGTTGGAAAGGCCACTCCAACAACACGCAGCATTGTCCGGCTTTCCAGCAGCTCTTCAGCCGCCTGAAATATGGACGCCAGTAAAAAGCCAAGCGGGCAGAGCCGGACTGTGACGGATGCGTGCTGAAGCTTGTGTGCAGAGGCTGGATGGAAACTGACGGAGGCCTTTTGTTCCTTTGTTATCTGGTCTCATGTTCCTGTGCAGCTCATCACGTCTTCTGTTCGCACCCAGAAAACAGACTGAACTTCAGAGTGACGACGACTTTTCATAAATAAAATATAATTAAAAGCTTTTAGAGCCGGAGAACATTTTCCTGAAGACAGGAAGTTTGAATTTTAGCACAAATTAAAAGTTTGATTATTCCATATTTACTGAAACTGTGAACAAATATGTAGATATTTAAATTATATTCAAAAAGCAGCTTTCATGTATGTGACTTAATGTAAAATCACTGATAACGTGACACATTTTACCCCTCAGATGCTTGTTTTTCTCCCCTCTAGAGGCTTAACTTTATCGTAATGCTGTAAAGAAGTCCTTTATTACATTCTGCTATTTACTACAGTATATATATATTTTAAATTTTACATGCACAATACCATTAATGTCGGGTTTTGCATGTGAATGAACAGATTTTACAGTTGGAGGTGATTTACTTCTCGACTTTTAAAATGAGTCTCATTAAATATTTTTGTGTCAAAGACATGAAAGTTTTCCCGACTCGTTCTGCTTTGATCCTGATTTCATGAAAGTGTGAAGAATCGTTGAAAAAACAGCTCAGCAGCGTCCGACCGGCTCACTGGCTCTGCTGTGTGTGTGTGTGTGTGTGTGTGTGTGTGTGTGTGTGTGTGTGTGTGTGTGTGTGCATGTGAAAAGTGAAAGAGAGAAAAGGGGGAGATGGCTGATGCCGGTTGTGTGTTGGTGATGTTTGTTTGGGGATTAATGATTCTCCATATAAATTACAGACATCTGTTTCGAGGTGTCATTGTTAAACTATGCAACCTCACGCCTCTGTGAGGAGTGTGCGTGTGTGTGTGTGTGTGTGTGCCTGTGTGCGTGTGTGTTTGTGAGTGTGTGTGAGTGGTCGGGGGGGAGGCCATAATGTCCTCATTTCCTGCTGAAATATATGCGAGCCCACTGCTAACACATAAACCTCCAAATAAACCTTATAAACTGCAGCACAAGGCCTGCTACCCTGAAACACACACACACACTCACACACATTCTCTCTCACACACACACACACACACACACACACACACACACTCACACAAACACACACTCACACACTCACAAACACAAACACACACAAACAAGAGAAAAACCATCAGCCACATTTTAGTTTCACACACTGCATCCAGGAAATACACCTGCAGATACCGACTGTGGAAAACAGGCTGGTTTGCATGAAAGCAGCTGCAGGTGATATGAGAGAAAACACACACACACACACACACACACACACACTGACTCTGCTGTCCTTCCAGCTCTGGACGAGGTGATAAAGTGGGAAGTGGCGGCAGGTTGATAGAAGTCGTCTCAGTCGCAGAAACTCTTAAAAGTTTAACAGGACGTTTAAAGTAACGGCGGTGCTGCTGTCAGTGAATGCATCAGTCTCTATTTCCTGTCGCTCACCTGGAGAGTTTCTGTTTGCTGACAGCATTTCATAATGTTTACAGGTGTGTGTTTACCTTCATCCTGTCCTGAGCCTGTTGTATCAGCCGCCTGTCGTCCTGATGATGCTCTTCTCTTCACTGCTGCTTGTTTTGATTCAGTCAGTGCAGATTTTTTCAGATCTCACAGAATCAAAATGAAGATGGTGGATGACGGATGCAGGACTTTGAAAATGGAGTCGTTGTTTGAAAAGTTGCACACAGACTGAAGCCACTTCATCACATTTTCATTCATTCATCACAGTCGAGAGTGTGCAGAGTGAACTGCAGGATTAAAGGACTGAGATCATGAAGGGAACTTTGTTTATTCCACTAACTGAATGATCTGTATCCCCAGGTGACTCAAAAAAGGCGGAGCTAAACTCAAAACCAATGTGAGGCTGTTAACTGAGGACTAAACCTGATATGTGCAGTTTGCAGAGCAGCTTGAGAACTTACAGTCGATGCTTTTCATCACAAGACTGAGACGAATATTCACAGAACGAGCTGCTTAAATGAATAAACGTCAGAGAATCAATGAACATGAAGTTTGCAGCTTTCAGAGGAACAAAGTTAGAAAGCAGGACTCCAGTTTTCATGGTCAAAGAGACTATTTTCTTTACTTTTTACTTTAATTTTTTTCACAGCCGCTGAATGAGGTTTTTAAAGCACAGATGATTTCAAGTATCTCTCAGGATCCTTTCCACAGCAGAGTACTCTTCTTCTATCCTCGGTTTGAAGGCAGCAGGTTGGAGCTGAGGTGGATGTTTGGTTGAAGCTGAAGTTTCATGATGTTGTTTGATGGTTTTGGTGAAATAAAAGTGAAGGTTTGTGCTCTGAGTCGCTGCAGACCGTCTGCATCAAACACAGACCTGCATCTTTTCACATCCTGTTTAAACTGGAACCATTAAAGTTTATGAACGAAGCTGCTGAAACAAAACACACCGTGTTTGCACACACACACATTCAGGAGTGTTAATTAACTGTGTTTCTCTAATTATGTTGATAGAAAATGAAATCTGGGCGACATTACGGTTCCCTCTAAACTTCCTTGTTGCAATTAATCGTATATCAACATATTTTCTCAGAGTCACTGAACAATAAATGAATAAATGTCCAGTTTACAGTCCACCATCACACTGTTTCACTATGACTGTGTTCAGTTTGAGACGCTTTGTTTCTTGATCCATTTGCACATTTTACTGCATTTTTCTCTGACTTAGCAACAAAAAAACTCCACCCACCAAAGTTTAACTGAATCATGTTGGTTTATTTCAGCCTGCAGAGCTGCAGACGGACCGACGACATTATGTGATAATCAGGTTTCTGTGTGCTGCAGGTCAGACTGCTGATTAAACCTCCACATCCAGCACGAAGGCTTCAAACTGCAGAGAACGAGTCCGGCCGAGTGTCTGAGTGTCTGCAGAGCTGCTGCTCCGGTTTACAGACACAAACTGCTGCTGCAAAACACAAACAGA
Organism: Acanthurus leucopareius; assembly: GCA_029814765.1. NCBI lineage: Eukaryota > Metazoa > Chordata > Actinopteri > Acanthuriformes > Acanthuridae > Acanthurus > Acanthurus leucopareius. Next base: position 746,262 of record JAQMCX010000028.1, on the reverse strand, counting down.
TAAGAAAAAGCATTTAATGACATATGATCTTATTCCTCCTTAAAATCTGTGCATGTGACCCCTTTCCAGCTCAGCTTCGTGTTCGAGCTTAAATACTTGAAGAAACTCACAGCGGTGAAGTTTTGGAAAAGTTTCCGTTAGTTTGAAATGAAAAGAGCAACAGAAGCAAACTCACTTCCTGTCACCATCTTCATGAACGAGTGTGAAAGAGTGAAAGAGTGAAAGAGTAAAAGAGTGTGTTCAGTAAAGTCACGTTTCCTTAAAAAACCCTGACGGTCTCCTGAAGCCTTGTGGGGCTGCGAGGCGTTCAGGGTGAAGGTGTGTTTGAGGAAAAGCAGGATGAGAGCGGTGGAGTCTGAACGTGTGTGTGGAGGCTGGCTCAGCATGTTGCAGAGCAGCAGCACGAGGCGTTCGGTTGCATCATGTTGTTTCCTGCGTTGCATCATTTATTCATGCAGCCTGGTAAACAGGAAGTGGAGCTCTGGATTCGTGAGTCCTGCCGTGTGTGGCGCTGCCGCCTGTTTGTGAGGCTGCTGAGAGTCGAACTCACGACCTGAGCAGAAGCGTCGAGGCGTCCCAGTTCGTCTCAGACCTCAGACTGGTTTCCAGTCAGCCGGTTTCCCTTCAGTCCATTAATGAATGAAAGTCTCTGCTGCACATTCATCATCCTGAACTTAACTGGTCATCGCCGTCTCTGCTTCCTGTTGGCGTCCTTGAGACTCTCAGCGTCGCTGCACATCAGTGACATTTAAAGTTATGATGGTGATTATTCAGCGCGTCTTCACTTTATGTTCTGATGAAACAGCAAAGACAAACACTGAGGAACCGAGTGTCAGAAACTCTGCATGAACAGCAGCTGATCAGAGTCCACAGCTCAAGACAATCTGACTCCAGATCAGTTCAGTGGGGAAATTTGCAATAAAAGACCATTAAAGCAAAGTTTTACATATAAATTCATCACATTTCATACAGTATGAAGACGACAGAAGCATCCTGAGTGTGAAACATCTGCTGTCGTTCATCAAACTCTGATGAAAAACAGCTCAGAACCTGCAGGATGAAAACTTTACCAACCGCTCGATTCATGAACCCGTCCAATCAAATTACATCCCTGACGGGAACATCAGAGCTGCTGTGTAATAATGACGGAGCAGAATCGATCCGTCGTTTACATAAAACACTCAGTCTCACGCTCCTTTGAAACTCAGGCAGCAGCTTCCAACGAACCTCAGATTCATTTCTGACTGAAACACGGTGAGAGATCTGCACAGTCGCCTCATCCAGAGCCTCTGTTCATGCTTTTATTGTGGAAAATTATACACTTTACCAGCTTGAGATCCTTTGTTCACTTCACAATGAGCTCAAACATTTTCCAAACTGATGTGAGGTTGATATTCAGCCACAAAGACGCGAGAAAAACACTATAAACCAAGAAGAAGATCTGAAAGAGCTGCTTTTACAAAACGTCTCTCAGTGAGAACTGCATTAGATTTCAGTCAATAGTGATGATAATGAAGGCCTGGTATTTCACCCTCGTAGCAGCAGAAATCATTACCACTTGCACAGATTTGCTGCACAAAGCTCAGTGTTTAAAATCCATGTGTGACTTCAATCTTTCTGTCTGAAATATTCAACATTACTTTTCTTGCTCTGATTTTCTGAGACTCTCATAACTCATTTCACATCAAAGCTCGGTGAGAATGACCGCAGTCGGTGTGTTTTCTGCAGCGCACATCAAAGATTAATAATAATTAAACCCTCTGCAAAGCAAACAGAGTTTTCTGGCTCCGGAGTGAAAGTGGGTTTCACAGTTTCTGTTTTTTTTCTGCTGAGCTGGAACGAAAACAACAAAACTGAGCTGAAACTCTGTGAATCTGAGACGCAGCTGCGAAGTGGCTTCCTGCATTAATGTGCATGTGTTTGTATTTCACAAGTTTTCACTGATAAACAAGTTATTTACTTCAGGGAGAATCTGGGTTCTGTGAATCTCTGCAGAGAAGCAACTCAACCTGCTGAAGACGTGATTTCAGAGGAGCTGGAGACAGAAGAGTGAGACGGCCGGGCGGCTGTAATGAACCTGAGAGAGTTTAAGGGCAGATTTACATGCTTCACCTTTTCTTTCTGTCACTCTGCCTCCATCTGCATCCATCTGCATCCGTTAAAGCCTCGCTAAGCTAACATCGCGTTAGCATTTGGAGCAGTTGTGGGTCATCAGCTCGGCTGTCAGTTAGCACGGATGCTCCTGGAGTCTGAAGTCTTTGTCGATGCGCTCGGTATAAACAGGATTCCTGCAGGAGATGACGGTCTGAGCTCCTCGTGGTTTTATGAATTCATGAAGGTTGAACAGTGCAGGTTCTTCAGAGGGACAGTGGGCCATCAGCTGTGTCTGAAAGCGTCCTGTGCTTCTCCTCAGAGGACGTGCTGACCTGTGTGTGTGTATCTGAAGCTGTTCATGTGTGAATGTGCATGAAGGAGCGAACCGGCAGCATCCAAACACATCGTTAGAGGAGTTTGTGGCCTTTTGTTTGCAGACGGGAGGAAATGTGTGTGAAGTGAAGCCAGGACTCGCCTGTAACGAGGCTTCTGCTCGGTTCAGTCAAAGGTCAGTTCGTCTTCAGGCTGCAGCAGGCAGCATCCTCCGTGGAAACCAGACTTTACTTCACACCACCGTGTTTAACAGCTTAACAACTCTTCTTTTAAAATATCATGTTTCCTTAGTTTGAAAATTAGAGGTTCAACTTTAACAACTCGTCCCGTAAATCGAACCAGTTCTCCAGCCAAACCATCAGAACCCACACATCTCGTCCTCTGGAGAGTCAAATGTGCTGTAAAAAGTTGTAAAATGAGTTTAAATATTTCTTCTTCTCTTGTTGTCGACCTCACTTTCATTCTTTCCTCACACGTCACATGACTCCTGCTTTTATCTGAGCATCTTAAGCACCAGGAGCTGGACTCAGTCGCTCTTTACTGTTCAGCTCATCCAGAACTCTTCACCCCATCCGTCTCCATCCGTCTCCAACCGTCTCCATCCCTCCCGTCGTTCCCCTTGAGTCCGTCCGTCCGTCCGCCGGCTGCCTGCGGCTGCTCCCATCGAGCTCTGCTGCTGATGTATGAGGCTGCTAATGGAGCTGCACCTCCGGGCCTCCAGGCATTAGACCGACCCCATGCCAGGCCGTGCTCTGCATCCAAATACTGCCGGCCATTAAAACCAACCCTTTTTATTTATTTTCTTCATAAAATCTCTTTTTTCCAGGCACGCATCGCACATTCTGCTGAATGTCTTCATGTCGGCCATCGAGGGAGGGAAAGAATAAAAGGTTCAGAAGCTCAAACTACATGCAGCTCCAGAAAAAACTGCTTTAATATCCATTTCCAGCTCCGACAGCCAAAGTCTGCACATTAGTTGAGTTTCTCCTGCTGTCTGTTTCCTCACACGGGCCTGATAACTAGTTTCAGCTGGTGAGTTACTGTCAGATAACCAGCAGGTCAACAAACACAGACTGTTCAGCTTTAACTCACCGGACACGAAGTGAAACCTTATTATGAAACTCAGACGTATGAAATCTTTTATGGCTCTGTTGAACGTGTTGTTGTCGGTCTGTTGTGTCAGATTCACTGTGAGGTCGCCAGCTTTCATCCACGTCAGCTCACAGAGACGTTTAACACACTGAAGGAAGGAAGTTAAGAGAACTTCAGCTGATCGAATCCACTCGATCTGCATGTTTCCACCTGTGTCGTCTCTGTCAGGTGGAGTGCAGGAAGTCACACTGAGCTCAGAGTCGACTGTCGTCCACACGCTGAATGATTTACACTCACTGTGTTTCAGTACGAATGAAACATTTCCTGTTTGGACGTTGTTTCTCTCCTTTGCTTCCATCAGTTTCTGTTCAGTTTCTGTTCGCTCAGTCTCGCTTCTTCCACCTGAGATGAAGAACGCTGCTGTTCTCTCGTCTGCACGTTGGTTAGAAACATCCAGTCAGCTTTGTTCTGATGATAAACGTCTCATCTGTGATGCTACTTTTTTCATTTTAATCAGTAAAAGTTCTTTTTCTGTTGTGGTTTTAAAAACAGGACGTGTGTTATGTCACGCGTCTCTTTTTCTCTGTTTGATTCAACATGTTTTCATTTAAATGATGTTTTTTACGTCTGAGCTTTGATCAGTGATTCCTGTGTTATGTGACTCTTCATACCTGCAGAGTTCTGCAGCATCGGCTCCTATAAACCTCAGTAAGTATGTAATGTATGAAAACACAGTTACATGTGATCTGCACAGTTACTTTAAAAGTATGTGGAGTAACTTTGACTGCAGCAGATTACAGCTGAATGTAAACTGAAATCTTTTCTTTCCCAAAATGTTCTTGAACACGAGTCTCCTTCGAAGAAAAGACGACGTCTGCTGATCTGTGGTGAATCATGCGAGCGCCTCAGGCTGCAGGTCTGCAGACCTTCTGAGGTAAAACCACAACACAAGCAGATCACACACACATTCATCAACAAACCGCGAGCGTGCCGACCAATCGATTCCAGATAAATCATACATCAAAGAGCGTGAAAATGGTTTGAGAGTACAAGGGGTTTTTTGAGACGGGAGCAGTGGAACAAATGAGGAGTGAGAGGAAAGAGACGCAGAGACAGACGGAGCCAAATCAGAGAGATTTACCTTTACAAGGGACCTTCATGGGAAGGTGTGATCGCTACAGAGGCAGAAACAGAGAGCGGGAGCGAGGAAACACGGAGAGCACGGGCTCGTCGGCTGAATGCAGATTTCCGAGCCGAGCTCCTCACAACGCCCACAGTCAATTTCCCTCCTTGTCTCCTCGAATTGCCTTTAACAAGGTGGTGGACGGACAAACAAGACAGAACGCTGCACCGCAGAAAATTACAGCAAACAGCAGCAAATCTAATATTCATTTCACACCTCCACTCTGATTCCAGGCACATTGCAATCAATACACAGGTATCCTGCCGGCTCCGGCTCCGGCCCCACCGCAGCCTGCAGACAAACAACATTATGCAAATAATACAGAACACGATAATGAGAGTTCAATTATAAAAGTTGAATTACTGAGCCGGTGTGAGAGCAGATTCCTCTGCAGTGCAGATTGTGACGTTGCAGCGACTTTATAAATGCGAAATTTCACATGTTGAGATCTGCAAAGGCACCAAACGTGACTCAATCAAAGCTGAACGTTTTGTTTTCGTGGAGGCTTTTTCTAACAGCAGACAGGAGGAGAGGAAACGAAGGAGCACGAGGACGAGGACGGAGGTGAGATAAAGATGGGTGAGGAGAGGGAGAGCGGACAGGGGAGGGCAGCTGTAAAATACTGCCATTCTTCCTCCTGTGTGAGCTGGAGAGGAGAGCCGAGGTGAGAGGAGACACTTTGATGGATGGACGAATCGAGGAGTGAACGAGTGTGTGTGTGTGTGTGTGTGTGTGTGTGTGTGTGTGTGTGTGTGAGTGTGTGTGGAGGGGAGCAGGGAGGGAGGGTGAGGGGAGGAGGACGTGAGATTAGCACAGACAGCTGAGATGAGACGGTGCGGTGAGGTCAGCGAGCAGCGTTTGTGTCTGAAGGATCTTCATTCACTCTGTGATGAACGAAGCTGCGTCGTAAACATCCGTCCGGAGAAAAAGCTGCAGATCTTTCTTCTCTTTTTAATCGTCATCCCTTAAATTCATCTGATGACCCCGTGGAGGGGCCCGAGCCACAGGTTGGGAAACACTGAACTATCCGAACCAGCTCCACCTCGAGTCTCTGCGGCTGCAAGAAGCTTCAACGTGTGAGGAGATCAGAAAGGTCCAGAGGAGCATTTAAAGAAACCAAAAACTGAACCTGATGTGAATCTGGATGTGGACTCTTTAACTCCACCCTCAGCTCATCTGCTGCGTCTTAAACACTTCCTGCATGTCACTTCCTGTAAACATGTCGAGCACCAGGTGGGATTCCTGCTGGATCTCCTCCACAACGTCACAAACTCACTGCACACTGACTTCACGAAATGGATCATTTGAAAACTTCCACAGCTGGAAATGTTGGAGCAGGATGGAAGAAGGAGGAGAAAATGAAGCACAGAATGAGTGAAGAACATGAACAAGTGGACGCGAACAGACAGAAGGAAACACAACAGTGTTTTAACGTCATACTTTACGTAAAACGAGAGCAGATATACAAGAAAGAGACGAACTGATGACAGAAAAACTGTGAAACGAGTGAATGAAAGAAAGAAAAAAGATGAAAGGACGTTACAGGAAGTGATGGACTGACGGATGAGAAGGAAGAGAGGGAGGACAGGTGGACGAGGACGCAGGTGGAGATGAGACGGAGAAAACAACCGTGTGCTCAGTCTGCACACACACACACACACACAGAAACACACACACACACACACACACACACACAGAGAAACAGTGAAACGCACCCACTCGTCCTGAGGAAACAAAGCAGGCCGTAGAACTGTTGACCTTTTAACTTGATTTCCACAGTAATAAAACGCCGGCGAGCCGCGGAGAGAAAAGCTGCTTTTCAAAGGAGCAGCGTGAGACTTCGGTGGGACGTCTGTGTTCGATACCAGCCCGCGTCCATGACCTTTCCCTAATGGCCGCGGCTGCTAATGCAGCGGCGGCGAGCTCTTGAGTGGCGTGATGCTGTGAGAAGCTCGGTGGAAACGAACAGGACTCTCAGAACATCACTTTCCTTTGTTTTCTGTCCCTTTTCCTCTTTTATTCGTTTGATTTTTCAGATCTTTCCTGTTTATCGTGTGTTTTGTTGTGCGATGGCGTCATTGAAAAACAGAAAAATTCTCTTTCTTCTTCCTTTGTGTGAATATTTGAGACTCTGGAGGATGAAAGTCGGCGCCTGCAGACACGATCGACGCCTCCTGACACCTGAACGCATCAAACGAAGCACACGCTCACCTGCAGACGTCATCACTTCCTCCGTTCGCTGACCTGAAACCCGACGTCGTGTCTGACTCCGACTCTGCCCACTTTAAGCCCAACCTTGACCCCTAATCCGGTTTTTTACAGTCAGTTAAATGTGAAGGATTTGCCTTATCTCTGCACCTTCCTCGGGACATTTCTAATCTCACACACACACACACACACACACTGTACGTCTATCTTCACACTGCAGCACAATGACTTCCTGCTGCCTCTAAATGCTCCTACAATACTCATCGTGACCTCAACCTTTAAATGATGAAGTTTGACTTTTAAATTCAGAAAGTGCAGCACCGGAGTGAGCAGGCCGACTCTGATCTGACGGGAACACACACACACACACACACACACACACACACACACACACTGATCTCTTCATCCAGCTCGCCTCCTGCTGGTGTGACGTGACACATATTACCACGAGTCTGGCTCGCCGTCACGAACACGTTGGCACGCTGCCTCTGAAATCCATCTGAACGCCCACCGGACGAGCAGGCGTGGTAATTGAAACGTCCGGAGAAGCCGGAGAGCGACATGATTCATATTAAAGTGTGAAAAACACCACATTTGTTCTCCCGTCAAGGATCTCCACCTCCGGAAACCTGCACGGGAATCGGAGGAGTCAGGAGAACCTTCATGCGTCTGAGCTGCATCCATCTCTGTGACATGCACGTGGATTTATAAGCAGGTTGCATTAATGTTTCACACCAACGGGACTGATTTTGATTATAAACCTAATTTTTTTTTAATTCTGCTGCACGAGAACAAATTTAAATAAAATGCTGGAAAAACAGACATGCAGAGACGTGAGTGAAGAGCTGGTGGGAGGTTCGTTTCGCCTTCAGCTCGACTCCAAACCAGGAAAAATGTTTTAAAAGCAAGTAAATCTGCATAAAACATTTACTCTTTAAAGTAAAATAAAACAAAGATTTAATGAAATGCAAATGTGCAAAGATCTCTCACGAGTTAAGTTTCAACATCAACAGTCATCTTTTGCTTTTTACATTTTAATAGAAATTGTCTCCCTTCAAAGAATTTTATTTATTTCAGTTTTTTAAACTTTAAATGCGATTTAATCCTGTGAGACAAACTTCTTAAAGGTTACGTTCCTGTTTCTGTTTCTCTTCTTTAACACCTTTTTAACAGCTGCCATATTTTCTCTTCCTCTCACTGCTACGCTGGTTTTATTTGAACAGTTTCCATGTTACAGTTTCCCCGTTCAGACGCTAATCATCAGCTCTGCGGCTCGTTTCATGTCCGCGGTAATCCTTCCTCATCCTGTTGACCTTTTCACTGCGGCTCTTGTGTTTCTTACCAACATTAGTGTGTTCACTCTCGCATATCATCCATATTGCAGAGTGCCGTCACCGTCCGACAGCCTTTGTGTTTCTCTAATTAGGACTTTTCACAGTGCACGAGTTCTGACCCCTGAGCAGAATGCCAGATTAGCCGCGAGCTAGCTCGGCGCTCAGCTTTTCGGCTGCTTAACCGTGATTCATGTGAACGTCTCGGCCGTACGGCGCTGCGTGGACGCGTCCTTCAGACGGAGCCCTCAGAGCTCCTCTGTGTGCACTCTCAGCCTCTCCGTCTCTGAAATTGCCTGTTAAAGCTGCTTGTTCTTCTCATTGGAAACTCGCTCACTCGGAGGTTCGCCGTGGTGATCAGCGGCCCGCCGAGGACGTTTACCGAGTTAGAAAACAATTCTTCATCATCAGTCTGAAGGACACTTTAGTAACACACATTTTCATCCTGTTTGAGGTTTAATGGAAACTTTCTGTTTCATTAAAGTTCTTAATTTGTCTGATAACAAAGTCAACTTTACAGTGTCAGAAATGAACTGTTTCATTCATCGCAGCCTCATTCACTCATTCATTCATTCACTCATTCATTCATTCATTCATTCACTCACTCATTCATTCATTTACTCATTCACTCATTCATTCATTCACTGTAGATCCTCCCTTGACGACTGAGGCTGTGATTCATCTCTCCGTTTGAATGAACTCGTTCTCTCCTGCAGAGCATCAGACTGATACACACCGTGTGTGTGCGCTCAGTATGAAGCTACATCCTGCAGCTGGTTAGCTTAGCACCGACACCGAGGCTAACGGCTAACGGGACTCAAAGGCTAGTGACTTCCTGGAGTTTTTGCTGGTTGCCTGGCAACCGCTCTGAGCCCAAAACCACCAATCAGACGGCCACCTATCCACCTGACAGACGACTGAGAGGCCTTTTCACAGCATTTCATGAACATCATGAGCAGGTTTATTTCATGTCTGGAAGAAGAACCAAACTGGAGTGGTTCTTCTTCATGTTCGTGTCGGCCTTGAGACGAGCGTCATGGCGTCGTGGCGTCGTGGTGTCATGGCGGCTCTCCCTCTCCCGCCCAGCTGGCCAGCACTTAAAAAGAGTTCTGCATTTAATGACTTGCCTTGAAAAGAGCGGCTGGAGAAGTGTTAAGTGATCGATTCCCTCCATCGACCGCAGCGACCTGCATCAACAGAAGCTCCGTGTTCGTCCTCACACGCGAGCCGCCGCCGTGTGTGTGAGTGGAGACGAGGTCACGCGGCGCCAGATTCAATGTGTCACATTTATATGGATCCATCACTCCGTCCTCCGCCGCAGAGGAATGTGAAACGGAGGTGTCGTGTTTTTGGATAATGTGTGTGGAGGCGGGCGGGCAGGCGGGGTGTGTGTGTGTGTGTGTGTGTGTGTGTGTGTGTGTGTGTGTGTTCTTTCAACACAATGAGCTCCATGTTGAAGCAAAATGCTCCAAACCACAAGGACTCGGCCTCTTTTCACAGGAAATCCACACAATGATCACATCCTGTTCTCTGTGTGAAGAGACTTCAGTCCTGTGGACACTTCACATGAAAAAACAGCACTGCATGATGGGAAATAAACTTCACATTGTCAGCCTGAAGATGTTTTTAATCACTAATCTCATTGACACTAACTGAAGCCGTATTCACCTTCCTGACGCACAAACTTACAGCTTTCAGTCAAAAGAAAATGAAGTTAAATGTTTCTGGAGACTTTTCTGCATGTAGATGTCGTGAGGCGTTTGAGGACATCATCAACTCAGCAGTTTCACACACTGAACGCATCATTCAGTCTGTGCTGCAGGTGGAAAAGCTTGTACATGTTGGACACTAATGTGCTTTTGCATCATCTCACATGAATGTCAGTGCTGCTGTGAGGAGGCTGAAGGCAGGAGGACATCATCTCCTCGTCACCGTCAGGGGAATTTAAAATGAACTTCTGAAATGCTGCAAAAAAGGAGAAGAAAAAGAAAATAATTGTTGTTTCCATCAGCTGGTTTGGAGCAAAAGGTGATGCAAATAATATTCTTTCAGATTTCGTCAGAACCAGAAACGAATCTGGTTGTTTGCTGAGTCTTCAGGCGGCTGAATGCTGAGATTTCTAGTGTGAAATGTTGCAGGTCCACCTTAAAAAGCTCCGACTGGATTCATTTGTGCTCAGTGAGAATACGACCGGACCAATCAGCATCCTCCGAGGAGAAGACGGTGGCAGCTGAGGTTGATATTTAAAGGTTTTGACGAAAGCGAGAAGATTCTGCAACCTTTTCAGACACCGACTGTGGGCTGTTTCCTGCACAGACACGTGGAGTCTGCAGATATGAAACATTCATGAAACATCACATCTGTCATGTCGGGTTTGTAGTTTAACAACCAGAAAATAAACCTCGAAGAAGAAAAAGAAATAAAGAGAAGAGGGAGATGAAGGAAATGGAGAAGCAGCACCCTCGACCATCTAAAGGAGAAATGAAGATTCTTTTACGTTTTCCCTCAAAGGAGAAACAGCTGACGGCTCGAGTGAAAAAATCAGAAACCAAACAGGTTTGAGCAACATTTTATAAAACTGACTTCAAATTACAATTAAAACATTTTCACAGGAACAAAGTCAATGACAGAAAAGTGAAAGAAACAACAAAATACACTCATCCAGCCAAACAATACACACACACACACACACACACACACACACACACACAAACAGGAGCAGAAACCCAATCAAACAGAGCAGCAGCCTCCAAACCAGACAGCCAAGCAGTCAGCAAGCCAAACACTCTGTCTCTTCTCTGTGCACACACACACACACACACACACACACAAACACACTCACACACACACTCTAACTGTCTCATCTCATTGGCTGCAGAGGGATCTCCCACTTTACAGAGGAAGGACAGAGAGAATTGAGAGTCGCTGTTGGAGGCGATCCAGCGCTGCCATCTTGTCCTCGCCGACCAGCGGCCGGTCGGGTCTAAATGAACAGTTGACAGGCGGTTCGACGGCGGCCAATACGGCAAACAGACAGCTGGGAAATTGTCTCTGCGATGTAATGGTCTCACGCCTCGTATAGTTTACAGCCTGACACATCAAACACACTGTGTATGTGGTTCAGAGTGCAGGAGAGGAGACGCCGCTGGACCTTCAGCCCGAAAACACTCAGGACTCCACAGTTTTAACTCACTCTGTCCATCTTCTCTCCATCACTGGAGAAACTGTGGCTGTTTTACGTAAAACACTGATTCTTTACACCTGAAGCCCTTTTTCATCTCCGTGTTTCTGATCTGACACGTGAAAACAGAAGCTGCAATGATGTTGAAACTCATCAGTTTTCACACAGACGTTCAAACTGAGACGTGACGGCTCTCTCAGATGTACTGTACCTGAGTGTCAGTCAGGAAATGGATTTTTTCAGAGCGTAGAAACAACTTCAACCTGAACCTTTTGTGGCGTGAAGACGGTGTCACATGTAGATGTGCTGATATGAGAGCAGGAGAGTGATGGCGTCTATTTCAGGAGGCTGACGGAGGAATCGAGAGTGTGACATGATCGAAACAGCAATCAGGCTGCAAGTGACAAGTGTTTGATGGAGTCACACAGCCAGAGAGATCCGAAGCAAACACACACACACACGCACGCACACACACACACACACACACACACACACACACGGAAAGATACAAACATGTTGACACTTTTCCTCTTTGTTCAAATATCAAATATTTCTCTTCTTTCTCTCCAACATGTGGGAACAAACAGACGTATTTATGCAGAAACATGTAAAACACACACGTATACATGAATATTACATGACACACACACACACACACACACACACACACACAGAGGGAAGATTATGCTTTTATTTATGTTGGTGTGGGATAAAACAAACCATCAGGGACTGAATCAAGAATCTCAGATAAAGACTCAAACAGAAGACTGAACAGACGAGTTCTACACTGCTGATGATGATGATGATTTTAAAATGTCAGTCAGATGAACAGCAGCTCTGTAGGACACACACATGAGATCTGCAGAGATCACACACATGAGATCTGCAGAGATCACACACACATCAGCAGAGGTTGTTCTTCAGGCTTTTATACATAAAAGTGACGACAGATGATCAGTGAGATGATCGAGAGGCTGAAGGTGATGGAACATTTGGAAAAAGTGGGAAAAGACAGAGAGACATGAGAGAGGAAACACCAGAGAGAGAAACTAGAGGTTTGTTGTCACACACACACACACACATGCACACACACACACACACACACACACACACACACACACACACACACACACACAAACACACTGGGGAAAAGAACTGATAAAAATAACAATAAGAGAGGATGTTACAGAGAT
>JAQMCX010000028.1:713449-733547 GCA_029814765.1 Acanthurus leucopareius | reverse complement strand
ACACACAGGGGCAGGTAACAGGTGAAACACATTAGGGAGGGGAAGACAATCACAAAGGCGGGAAAGAGAACAAAGGGTGGAAGTAAAGGAAACGGAGACACAACAGAAACTAAGGCTACCAAAATAAAACAGGAAATAAACTAACACAACAAAACAGATAGACTATGACAATTTTGGCAGCACATCATTCAGTTTCTATCCACTCACACTAAAACAGCACAAATATTTGATCATAAACTGACTTTATATTCATGTAATTTGCATATCCAGCCAGCTGCCTGTCATTTAAACATAATCTGTATTTTAAAAAAACCACATCGATGAACCGTGACATGTTCCTTCATTATCATGAACACACAATGTTTTATTCAACACCACAAACACTTTCCTGCTGCTTCAAACACCCCATGAATGACTACGAACCACAGCTGAGAAAAGAAACCCAGCGAGTCACTTATTTAACTGTTCCAGCTGCTAAAAAATTTACTGACTGGTTAGTTTAAAAACTGCAGAGTTGCACTGATGCTTTTTGATGTTAGTTTTTATATGATAACACCACTGGATATATCTTTAAACTCGCTAATATCATAAAGCTGTTGTATTTACTGGAACACAAATTCAAAGTTTGTACTTGGAACTTAAACTGATGTTTTAATTTATTCCCTGAACTCTGCTGAGGTGGGATTAGGATTATTTCAGGATCTGTCGCTGCTGGTTACACAGGATCACCTCAGTGGTTAAAGCACAGGCAGGAAGAATCCATTGAGATGTGGGAGAAATGAGACGAGTGGGCACAAAACAGAGCGATAAGAGCCCACGGATGCTGATATTAAACATCTCGACCAATCAGGTGAGCCTACACTACCTGGGACGCGTCAGACAGACGCTCACAGGAGACGTAACAGATACATCTCTCACACACACACACACACACACACACACACACACACACACACCTGTCCAATAATAACAGACCCATTAAAAATAACGAGCCGGTCCCACGACGGGCCCGCAGGTTATATTACAGCACCGACGACTCCGGCAAAAATTACCAGTGAAATCAGGCTCCATGGCTCTGTTGTTGCCATGGCCACACCGAGCTGATACAGCCATGTGCATACAGTGTGTGTGTGTGTGTGTGTGTGTGTGTGTGTGTGTGAGCCGTCCTCTCTGCCCTTGTTTCTGCAGACTGACATCACCTTCATGCAAGAAAACCATGCAGACAGCAGCTACGACGGCATCTTGACTAATGGCTCTGTGTTTAGATTACAGTTTACCTGCGACAGGTGGCGGCACATTCTCCTGACCTACTTTCACTGATGCTATATATACATGCATCCTCAGAAGGCCACATGCAGACACACACACTGACACAGATAGTAAAAAACAGAGTAGTTGGTGAAGGAGGAAGCTGTGTGATGTCACGAGCAGGTGATGGACTCGCCCCCCAGGTGTGCCTGAAACTTTGCCCAAACGCCGTGAAAATCACCATCAACCAAACGAAAACATGCACTTTGTTTCATTTTTAATGCTATTTTTGACCTTCAGGTTAATGAGATTAGCGGCGGGCCCAATGCCAGGTGCCGTCACACGGGGGCTGATTCTCAAGGACTCTGTCAAAGTAAGTCGACTCGCCGAGCGTCCGCCCGACACACCTGCTGAGACTCGAACCGGCAGACAGGATATGAGGTCACAGCATGATATGTATCACCATGCCAACCCTCAGTGGGCGGGCCTCTGTACTGCAAAGCCACAAATAAATCTCTCCCCAGTCTATCATCTGGCGTGTGTGTGTGTGTGTGTGTGTGTGCCCACAGGTGTGTGTACATCTGTGTAAATGACACACATAATCCTGCATGTGTGTGATCATGTTTGTGCTTCGTGTGTGTTCTTGCTCGAGTGCATTTGTGCATTCTTAAATCAGAGTGTGTGTGTGTGTGTGTGTGTGTGTGTGTGTGTGTGTGTTTTCTGTGAGTGTGGGAACATTAGTGTGAGTTGTGTGAGCACAGAAACAAAACACACAGATCACAAAGCCTCGCTGCGTAGCTCTGAAGCACCATCATCGTCTCCGGCCTTTGAATTCAGCTGGTGTCAACAGAACAGATTTCATCAAAAGCTGTTTGTTTCTTCAAGGTGCTTGTAAAATGCAGCGCTGTGCATCGGTGCTGCATTCATCACTGCGCTGTAGGTAGCAGATAACAGCATGCATAATCAATAGGGTGCTTCTTTTATTATCCAGGAAACAGAGATACAGCAAAAGGAAATAGAATAGGATTTTCCTTCTTGCATGACAAAAAGCTGCAATCAGACGCTCTGAGCTGAACATTCAGACGGGTGCAGCTTCCTGTTGGACGGTCGCAGGTTCGAACCCTGCAGTCGGGCTGCAGCGGCGGCTGTTTGTCCCATCAGTGTCCTTAAACAAGAAACTGAACCTGCTGAATAACTAGATGACTTTAAATCTGCACCGGTGTAACTGTGAGCTTCTCTGGTGAGACTGTACTGAGAGCAACTCCATGTTACTGCCTCTGCAGCATGTGATCGCTGATTAATAAGTTTGTGGCCTAAGGTGAAAGGAGATGAGTTATACAGCTCTGCAGTTCAAATCAGCTTTGAGTAATTATGCAAAAAGTTTGAAGTTAATAACTTTTTGTGGTATTTCTGTTTCGGGTAATTGAAAATTGCAAATCAGTTCTGTTTGAAAAAAAATGGACAACATCTGCCTCTGTGCAGGGATCCAAGAATCCAAGAACGCAGTTTAAAACTCGTCCAACAAAACGCATCCATATGCTCCACGACTGCTGGACTCAGTGTGTGAGTGTAGGAGGAGACGATGGCGAAGAATAAATGTGCAAGATTCTTTAAAATCTTTAGGCCATGAACTTATCAGTCAAGCTTCATGCAGAACATTCAGTTCCTGTTCAGACTGCGTGTTCTGTGCTGTATGATGCACATATGATCACTGCAGGTCAGCGTAAACAAGAGGCATGCAGAACTTTAACACATAAACGTGCCACACGTCTGTCCGAGCTGCTGGATGTTGCATCACCTTGCGCCTTCAGGTTCACAGTCGACACGCTGACCGGCGCTGATGCCTGCAGGCTCGGTTTGCATGTTTAGCAGCCGTCATGGTTAAATGATCTCGACCGGGTCACGTTTCACCTGGCAGAGGTTCATCGCTCTGCATGTTGCTCTGAACCCCATAATATTTTACAGGCCTCATATATAAATGTCTTGTTTAAGCTTGGATCTGATTATGAGCGTGAATAAAATCTTTAAAGACGGTCGACTCATCCTGAAGAAAAATAAATGACTTTCTGTCAGTGTTACTGATTTCATTCATAAAAATGCATCATTGGCGTGATGTTTTTGTGGCTGATGGAGTCGTGATGATGGAGTTCTCCTGTTTTGAAGCTGCTGTCTGTGTGACCTGTGATACGACGTATCCAGACAGCAGAGGCTGCCTTTTTATTGTTTATGTCCTCACACACTCATTTGGGGCTCACAGGAGAGCCGGTGGCCTTCAGATGAAGCAGCATAAATTAATAATTGATGGAACTGAGTGTGTTGGCGGGGGAGGGGAGGGGGACGGGGGTTATTCAGCATATTTATCTAGGTCACTCCTGACTGCACATCTCAGAATGTGCTGAGATGCTTCCTCTGAGGTGAGCGATGCCTTTCCTCCAGCCCTCCTCACCTCAAAGCACCAGTTAACACTTTTGACTGATGTACTCTGTTTTTTTTCCCCTCTGATCCAAAACAGAGCAAACAGTTAAGAAAAAATAAGTCTAACTAAATGATACAACACCTGAGTCTTAACCTGCATTTCATAAATAACACAGAAACCTGCAAAATGAATGAGCAGCTCCGTGTGGTTCGAGGTAACGAAGGTCTTTAAAGCGAACATGATCTCGTAAACCAGCACTGCAAACAAGAAAGTGACTCAGTTTGGCCTCATGATGCTCCGACTAAATTCTTGTGACTAAAGACTGAAGCGAAAACTTAAAATAAAGGAGAGATGAAAGTTTCTGACGCAGGCAGATCGGGCCGAGCAGCACAGGGAGATGGGATGTGATTCAGTGTGGAGAGGCTGGCGTGGGGCACTTAGTGCAGAGATGAGCTTTCAGCCCACACCTCACCATGAGACATGCGGTCATGGTGCACAGATCAAATTATCATATCCAATTCATTTTCTGAGTCTTTCTGGATGAACAGGAGATGTGCTGGAGGTGCGGGGGGTTGTTTATGTGTGCAGGAGATGTGGGTGACTTATTGAAATAACAGGAGCGCTGGTGTGCAAGAAGACCTGATGGAATAACAATATCATCTTTTTGTTCTGAGTTTAATGCATCGACTGTTTTATTTCTGAGAGAAAGAACAAACCCAACAAATAGAAACTTGCAAATACACAAGAAAACTCACAAACAAGCCTGCACACACGCACACACACACACACACACACACCTTCATTCATCCATCCTCATCCCCCGTAGTGTGTGTGTTTGACAGAGAAGGGCAGAGCAGACCGGAGTGTAATTCCTCGATATCCCACCTCGGCTGTAATCTACACAGCAGATAAAACCTGACAAGGCTCCAGAATAACACCTTTGGCCTGCATTATTCATGGAGAAGCAAAGAATATGAGGATGTAGGGTGACGAAGGAAAAAATCCTGCACGATGAACCTTTTTTTCCTATTAAGCTGCTGTGTTTGATGGGAGGAGCAGAGCTGATAGTCAGCAGGAACATGAGTGGAAGAATGATGGTTGGAGGCTGCAGAGCAGAAGGTTCAGACGGAGCAGAGGAAGAGATGAAAGGTCAAACAGGTGAGTTTAAAGGTAAGTTCAAGGGTTTGACAGTCTCACATTAAAACATGACTGTTTGAATTGTTGTTAGTGGCTCAAAAACTAGCGAACAACTTGAACATAATGAATTTAAATTCTCTGTCAGATTGCTTCAGATTTTAATAAAGAAAATAATGAGGGAAAATAAAAGTCAGTTCATGGCTTCCACATGAATGTTAGGAGCCATGACTTTCTGTTGCTCTGTAACAAGACAATCAGGGTCATTCACCTCACCTGTCAGGGGTTTTAATGGTGTGGCTGACAGGTGCAATTTCCAACTTTATTCTTTATTATTTTTCTTTATTTAAAACCAAATCAGATTCCATTAGGTTGCAGCTAGTTTTCCTGCAGTTCATTCAAAATCAATGATGGAGATTTAAAATTACAGAGTCAATAATGGCTGTTTCTCACTGACACGATGTGAAAATGCTACAGAACAGAAAATACAGAAAACCTGCATGATTTTTTTCTGCATGATGACAACACAGATGTGGTGTGAATTTTCCAGTTTGCGAGGTTCCAGTTTTGTTCTGGAACGACCTGATGGGATCAGCACTAAACTTGTTAATGATACATAACAAAGTATTTTGTTACTGCTGTTTGATTGGTGATAGAAGTCTTTTAAAGTGCGGCTGTAAATGTGAAGACTGTTTTCTGTGTCTGGGTCATTTTTAATGTTCAATGTTTTGTAAAGAATCAGTGAAAAAAACATGCTGATTTTCAACACAATGAAAGAAAAAAATGCAGATTTCAAATTCTGCCTCTTTATATCCAAATAAAATGTAGCTCCGAGAGGCGGCACAGTTTGGTTTCTAGGATTGAATCAGTTTAGAGGATGAGTGCTGTGCAGTCTGATGGCGACGAGCACCTGAAGAGCTCGCCGCTGAGCTGCAGGAGTCGAGGCAGAAGCCGAGGACGCTGTGCAGCTGAATCAGCTCAATGTGGACGAGATGAGATTTGTTGTCTCAGACGGAGTTGAGATTAGTGCTCGTTCACTGACGCTGCCCCCGGGGCGTCCGGGCTGAGCCCTGCAACACAGCCAACCTTTTTAACAGCCTGTTAATCCTGATTGCACCCCCAGTCTTCACGCTGCCTCCCCAGTGAGACGGCCGACCGATAAAAAACCTCTCCTGAAGTCTGCAGAATCATCTCAGAGCTGAAGACTCTCAACAACAGCTGAAGGCTCCCTCACGCTCCAGTTTCAGCATCCGTGCCCCATTTTTCCCTCCTCTCACAACCACAGTTTCAGTGCCAGAAAAGAGGCAGAAAATGATACACACTGAAATTATGCCTCGCTTCTTTATCTAAAAACAGTAAAAACAAACAAAGTAACAAATATATGAAGAATTAGCTAACATGCTAACATGCATCACTGGTTGCCACCAATGAAAATTCAAGTTTTTTTAAAGAGTGTTCTCCATCTGCAGTAAACTGTAGCTGCACCCTCAAATTTAAATATCACAAAACAGTTTTTCATAGTCCCAAGTGTTTTGTCCTACGCTTACGCTAAGCTAACTAACCGCTAGCTGTAGCTGCATTCACTGTCAGTGTGCAGGCATTGCAGTGGCATCAAGCATCTTATCTGTTTCTCTCCTAAAAGTAATTAAAGTGTTTTTTTTCCCAAAAACTGAGAAATTTGTGGTTCAGTCAGAAACATTTTGTGCTCTGAAGTTTCAGGAACTTCCCTCCATCAGTGTCCACTCTTCTCCTGCATCAGCATCACCGGCTCTCAGGGTTGAAATGAGCTGATGTGATTGGAGTCCATTCCATCACTGCGGACGCTGTGCTCCTAATAATAATGAAACATTCGGGTTCAGACAGTTTTCGACTCTTCTTTGTTGTTCTTTTGCAGCCTTATGGAGCAGGTGACACACCCCAAATTCACAAACTGTGATTCTTCGAGTCACCAGGTGAAAAAAACATCTCCCATCTCCCAGCATCGCTGACGTAAAGTTCAGTTATGAAGCCCCTTGTTCTGCTTCAGGTTCCTCTGTGTTGGCTTTTATTATGTATGCATGTATCTCAACATGTCTGTGTGTGTGTGTGTGTGTGTGTGTGTGTGTTCATGCTGGCTCTGACTGAGTGTGTGTGTGTGTTTTTGCAGGGTGTCTCTCTGTAACTGACTGTATGTTGAGTGTGTTGGTGCATGCAGCCTCTGCAGTGTTCCAGTTCATCTCTGTCATCGTGGCTGTGACAGAGTGTGTACACTGTATATGCATGAGTGTGTGTGTGTGTGTGTGTGTGTGTGTGTGTGTGTGTGTGTGTGTGTGTGTGTGCATTGCAGAGTGTGTGACAGTGTATAAGTGTGCGTACAGTACACGTGTATGCAGCTGCTGCAGCAGTCAGGTATCTCACTTCACGCCGGCTGTCTCTGAGGTTTGAATTTTACGAAGCAGACAGTGAAAAACAGCCTCCGGACATTTCACAATATACATTACACACTCTGCTCCTCTTTGAAACGGGAACAACTATACAGTGTGTGACGGGAACGTATTGAGCTTATTAATTCTCGAGGCTATCTGGGGCAGTGCAGGAGTGTTTTATGTATTGTAAACCTCACCGGGGTTCTTCACCTGTGGGGGAATGTGCGCAGCAGGGTGGCCGGCTGGTTAAAGAGGATCATCCCGGAGCCCGGAGCTTTCCAGCTCAATTGCATTATGTTCATCCCGGTGAAAGTGTCCTTGCATGAGTCACCCCGTCTGTACTCGCTGCGAGGAGTATCACTCACAACCTCCAAACCCTCGAAAGCTCACAGATATGCGCCGAATAACAAGCCTCCAGTTTTGCAGCACGCTGAAGCATTTTGGCTTTTTTTTTTAAATTAAAAGTTTACATGTTCATTTTGGTGCTGATCAGGCTTCGTGGCTGACGGGGCTGACGGGGCTGCTGAGGCTGTTTTAAATAGACGGGATAATTCACATGGCCATCAGCCTCAATTCAAGGCTGATTTTTGAAAAAGCTGAAGTTTCGGAGATATGATTTTTTTAAAGAAATCTCATTGGAGCCATTGTTGCGAGGCATTGTTCGCCTTTTCTCAACTAAATTGAGACTTTTTCACACTTTTATTCCCTTTTCCCTCTTTCTGACTTTATTCCAAACAGTTCAGTTTTAACCCACACAGCCAGATAACCTGACATGAAGCTGTCATGATGAATGGATTAGATTTAACATATAATAAAAGAATTTATTTGAACAGGTGTGGGTTTAAGTACAGTGGTGAGGGAACGTGAATGTCAGATTGTGTTCATGCACATGAACATCAGAGGAGACGGAGCTGCTGCGTGTCAGCAGATCAGATGGTTCCTGAGTTTGTTCAGTCAGTTAAAATATTCTGTTCAATCAGTTCAAAGCATCTGAAACTGATTCAAGATAAAGAAGATAAAACCTCGTTAAAATAAGAAGAAAAAACAAGAGATGGTTTTTGTGATGATGAGACGAGAGAGAAGCAGACAGACAGAGAGGCAGACAGACAGACAGGAAGGCAGGCAGACAGACAGACAGACAGACAGACAGAGAGACAGACGGACAGACAGGCTAACAGACAGTCTCTTTGTTTCTCCACGTGTTTCTTCGTGTCTCTTGTGTCTCTTCGTGTCTCTTCGTGTCTCTTGTTTCTCCACGTGTCTCTTCGTGTCTCTTGTGTCTCTTTGTGTCTCTTCGTGTCTCTTTGTGTCTCTTGTGTCTCTTTGTGTCTCTTCCTGTCTCTTCGTGTCTCTTGTGTCTCTTCATGTCTCTTCGTGTCTCTCTTTGTGTCTGGTTCTGTTTTTCTGTCCCTCTCAGAGACAGACGGACAGACAGGCTAACAGACAGTCTCTTTGTTTCTCCATGTGTCTCTTCGTGTCTCTTGTGTCTCTTCGTGTCTCTGTGTGTCTCTTCGTGTCTCTTCGTGTCTCTTGTGTCTCTTCGTGTCTCTTGTGTCTCTTCGTGTCTCTTGTGTCTCTTCGTGTCTCTTCGTGTCTCTTGTGTCTTTTCCTGTCTCTTGTGTCTCTTCGTGTCTCTTCGTGTCTCTTCGTGTCTCTTTGTGTCTCTTGTGTCTCTTCGTGTCTCTCTTTGTGTCTGGTTCTGTTTTTCTGTCCCTCTCAGAGCCTTTTGAGTCTCATGTGAACCAGCAGAAAGGGTCAAACAGGGTCGTCTGTGTGAGTCCTTTATCCTCTCCAGGCGGGTTGAGCAGGATGGGAGTCTCAGTTTGGGGTTAAAGCAATAATTCACTGCATTAGCATGTAAATTAATCAGCTGTGTTACTTTCTGATCTCTGACATAATAGCAATTGATCCTGTGCCCTTTTTTAATTTATCTGCTCCAGTTGTCCTGTTTATGCACTGAAACCCGTCATGAACTTTCTGTTACATAAACTCAACAAAAACGATCAGATGTTGTGTTAAATGTCCAGAGCAATAACGGAACGAGACGTTGTGAGGTTATTTATGGAAAAATATGATCAGAGTCAAATTATATGTGTGCAATAAATAACGTATGTTGATGTTTTAACATGTAAATAATGAATATAACAGTGAAAAACATTCGATGAGTCACACCAGCAGACATGGAGCTCACAGTCAAAGGTGAGCAGGTAATCGTTTCATGATTGGTTATAAAGAATCATCCTCTAAAACTCAAATGCTAACAAGTGAGGATGGAGGGATTCACTGCTGTGTGAACACATGAATGTATGCAGGATGTTCTTTCACGGGCTCAGGAACACTTTGGAAAACTGTCTTGTACACAATGTCTCCACTCTTTGGCGCTCAAATGTGTGTTTATTTACTCGGCATATTTCAGTGGCGTGTAATTAGTGAAGCAGCAGACACAGTTTGTCACGCGCAGGAAGGAGGCTGTCACCGTCCGCAGAGCTGCTAATTGAAACATGATGTCTCCGGCAGCAGTTTTCTGTTTTCATTTGGGAAAACGACACAGTGAACTTAAGCAAACAGGTAAACAGGTAAACGGGCTGATAACGAGCGTTCCTCCCTCCGTTGGCGTCACGAACACTGCAAACAGACAGCAGACACGGCGTGAGCGGAGCGACGGCATGTCTGATATGATTCTGCTTTGCTTTCAGTGTGACACGCTGCGTCACGCTTAAACGAGTCAAACACAAACACACACATTGTGCGTTTCTGAGCCCTGCTCTCCATTCAGCCGACGTCCCACAAATTAAAGCCATATCTGCTCTTTCCTCCTTCAGATGCCGCTGCTGTCAGACTTGTAATTCATTCAGTCTTAATCTTGTATTATTATGCTAATAAAAAGCAATCAAAAGCATTTCAACAGTAAATTGAAAATGGAGAATATTTCAATAGCAAACAATTGGACGGTGACAGTGAACGTGGCGGAGCTCGCTGAGCCTGCAGAGACGTTTGTCTTCACGGATGCTTCGTGTTTTTAATTCCACATGCTTGAAGCAGTTTTCTTTCATCAGGACGGATGAGTGAAGAAGGTTCAGCGTGAAGTGAAGCAGCTTTGTGTCGTAATTTAATTTGTTTACCTGATTTTTTCACACAGACAGCAGAGTTAAACTCATTCTTAACATGCTGTTTCATTGTTCAAATATCTCTCTGTGACCAGTTAGTAGCTTCTTCTCATGCAATGTATACATGTGTATGATATATGTTTTATTTTTAGTCTTCTAGTATTTGCAGGGTCTACATTATGTTCAATAACTCAGTGTATTATGTACTGGTACAAAGAAATGTACACATGTATGACGTGGCTAAATAAGAGAATACTTCATGTTTCTGTGTGTGACAGTAATCAAAAAGTGAAATTTTATTTTCATCTAAAACCATCTTTCTTCTCTAATCTGTCAAATTATGTTCTTACATGATCTCAAGTGTTTCCAACAATGTTCAAACTCAGTGAAATCTCTCACTTCATTCAGGATGAAGGTGTGTTTCACTTTGTCTCCTGCTGCTGTAACTTCCAGGTAAACTCTTGCAAACGTAACATGAATCAAACTTTCGTAGATTATCTCGTCTGTGAACATTCTGATCCCACGTTGCCAGAAATGACATACCGTGTGTCTAACGTGAACATGTCATGTGTGCTGCACAGTGAACAGTGTTTGGACAGACGGATGTGGATTCAGTGATTCTCCACGTTGTGATCTCAGTCAACTTGATTCGACCTTGAATCTTCGATCGCAGGCCCAGCGAGTCCCTCAGTTTGGAAAAATCAGCCTTTGCTCTCCGCTCTGCAAACACAGCCGCCGCTCGTAAGGTCACTGATATTATTAGCAACTTGCTGACATTTGGGTGCCAGGACACGAAACAGAAACAGCTGAATCAACCGAGAAACAAATCAGCTAAATGGCCAACAACAGAGGACGACGGAACATTGCTGAGGCCGATTACAGCACAGACACAAGGAAGCGTCAGTGAAATGGGATCTCTGCTTTTAATAAGAAACATGAAAAAACAACCAGAAGGAAACAATCCCATGAAGTTTAGCTGCAGAGACAAAGTTCGGACCAAACGAGGTGTGAAAGCTTCCTCAGAAGAAAAAACCCCAGAAGTCACTAAGCTGCTCCGGTCAGTATGATTTTCCAACAAATGGATGAAATGACTTCATATACTGTGAGAGGATTCTGTCTTATTGATGAAACCACAAATAATTCCCACTCTGCGGCTCCTCTCGGCATTACGGAGCATTTTATCCCCGAGATTACTGTTTGTTTTTCCAGATGCTGCTTTCACTGCCTGCATATGAAGAACTGACTTTTATCTAATACAGCTCTCTAGTTTTGCCTGAAAGAGCTTTGAGGCGATATCAATAAAGTTATCAATCAACAGCGGACACTTTCCGAACATAAACAGACTCAGATCTGATCACATGACACACAGGAGACGATCCATCACCTCGTGTCCAAAATGATCCTCACAGTTGAAATGTTCGACCACAAACCTTCCAGATGAAACGTGTTTGAATTATTTAACACATCTGGCAGATTTCACACTCCGTGTCGGACAGACTGTGTGTGTGTGTGTGAGGCGTTCAGGGACGTGTGATGGTCTCGTTGACTCCGGTGCTCTGATGTCAAACTGAGAGGAGACATTAAACTTTGTCCTCTCTCTCTTTTCATCTGTCTGTCTCTGTTTTTCTGTTCAGTCTTCATCCCTGCAACCTGTTTAATCTGCCTCACATTCCAGCCAACCACGTCTCACCCGTCTCACCCGTCTCACCCGTCTCACGCTCCTTCCCTTAGTCTCTCTCTCCACCTTTTTCTTTCACAGCTCATCAAACCTCATCACTCTGGTGGCTTCCAGTGTTGTTAAAGAATCACAGACTTGTGTGGCTGTAAAAACCTCTGGCCCAGATGTTCGGTGCACATGACTAGAGAAAGACAGTGGAGGTGACGGGGGGGTGACGGGGGTAGACTGGTACCAACTAATTAAAGAAACTCCCAGAATCCTCTGTTGTTTTGTTTTTTTTGTGTGTTTTCTTTTTTTCTGGCCGGCTGAGGCGAAGCCATGTGACCCGTAAAGAGAATGAGGTAAGTGACCCGCGAAAGAGCACAGGAAATA
This sequence comes from Acanthurus leucopareius, assembly GCA_029814765.1. NCBI lineage: Eukaryota > Metazoa > Chordata > Actinopteri > Acanthuriformes > Acanthuridae > Acanthurus > Acanthurus leucopareius. Next base: position 721,187 of record JAQMCX010000028.1, on the reverse strand, counting down.
GAGTCTGTGAGGACGAGGGAGGGACGAGGGAGGGAGAGAGAGAGACAGAGTGAGACAGAGAGACAGAGTGGGGTATTGGGGGAGGGGTTGGGTGAGGGAGGCAGAGCATTAGCAGGACGCTGCAGTAATAACGGTGTTTCGCCCCGGTTGGTGTGGATTCGTTCGGTCGGATGAGAAAATGCAGTGAAACAAGTAATGAGTTTGGTCAGTGTTACACTGCCGGTGTGAGGTGTGTGTGAGGTGTGTGTGAGGTGTGTGTGAGGTGTGTGTGAGGTCTGCTGCCGCTGTGGTCAGTTCAGGTTCAATCAGTAAAAAAAATCTCCAAATAAAGGAATAACAGAAAAGTGATGTGTGACATTAATGAGTGAAGCTGTTGTGGGTTCGTACGTCTGCTGAAAGAAAGATAAGAAACCATCAAAAACATATTATGTAAATTATTAAGAGAGGAGCAAATTAAAAGACACATAATAAAGTGATTTTTACAAGAGCTCTTGACTCAGCAGCACAACACAGAGAAACAAGCTGTCACTTTATCTCTCCCTCAGCTGCCGTCTGCTAATGTCCAACGTCTAACGGTCCTTTAATGTGACCAGTAACAACCAGTTATGACTGAGTGAGCGGATTCACACACAGTTTAGTTAAAGATGTTGGATAAATGAATGTTTGCAGTTCCAAAAGTGTTCATTTGCAAGTCTTTATGCAAATCAGGTGACCTGCAGCTCACCTGCATCTTCAGTCTCAGTATTTAAGAGTAAATTTACATTTCACACCACTGACAGTCTAATTATCTGCAGTTAAAGGAAGATTCGACTGGTTTCCATGAAATTTAGATCTCAATTTACATCAGACTCAACAAAATGATACAAACTGTTGATTTGATGACTCTGTTATTTGAGAGTGCGTCTCGTTTGCACAGCTCTGACTGTATGACAGATCTCTGCTGATTTTATCACTCAACAAATTTGTCATTTCTCTAATTTGTGAAGGAGATTTTCCTGCTGCATGCTGATGATGAAACGAATCCCCTGAAAATCAAACTCTCATTTCAGACGTAGTTGTTTTTTTTAGTCGTGTAATTTATTTATTTTCCTCCGGATGAACTTTATCTGCTGTGTTGGTGCAGACGGCAGACCGACGCCGGTGTTTCAGCACAAACAGCAGGTTTTTCTGTTTTTTCTCAAAGTGATAACTGATGAATATTTATCCTGCATGATTTTATGAAGCACAGCAGACATGTGAAGTCAGACTCTGAAGGAGCCGCATTAGTTTTGTCGTGTAAATCTCATGTTTTTGTGAGTTGTGTTGGAATAAAAAGTCGTCCCGTCCTGAATTTCGTCCCTGTTTGGCTCCTCTGAGCTCAACATGCTCAGTGCAGTAAAAGCACTTTAAAGGTCTGCAGAAACGCGTGTGTCCGGCGCTGTATGATAATAAAACGCCACTTACTCAGTGTGATCCGACACGGCGGCCTCCTGGCCTCACACTCAGCCTCCAGCCTCCATCAGCATCCATAATGAGACGCGCAGGGCGAAGCTCGTCACCGCTGAGTGCCTGCAAACACACCGGCTCACTTTCATTTTACTGCCCTTATGCTTCGTCCATCCGAGCACACGAATAAACCGGCTCACAGTCACTCACACACTCACTGCGACCCCTCTGAGAGCTTCATGCAGACCTCGTCTCATTTCTCCAACTTAACTTTAGAACCCGACAGATAAACTGTCGCTCATAAAACAAAACGCCGTGTTCATCCTGTGAGACTCAGCCGAGGACGGATGATTTCTATGCATCTGCACCCTAAAATAAAAGGAAATATCGCCTCCTCTCCTCCCTTTCTCTCATCTCCATCTTTCTTCTCCATCTTTCGCTCTCTTCGTGCATAAACAGATAAAACAGCATCAAGTCAAACAGCCGTCTGCAGATGAAGACGCAGCCTGATGTTTCTGCTCACATTTGTTCAACACGAACAACATTTTACAGTCACTCATCCAGAATCACAGGAGCTGTTTGCAAAAAACAAGGTGAGTTTCTCCACCCGGAGAGCGTCATGTGACCAGGAACATCAGAGGTCGCTGTCGAATGTCAGTGATTGAGATGAATAAACAAGAGCTCACCTGCTGAGGAGAGTCCAAACAGTCCATCTGCTGCAGATTTATTTAAGCTAATTCTCCTGTCTGACTGCATGAAGCTTTGCGTGTGTGACGGCACTGCAGCTGCAGCCAGATGTTCAGGATGTCGGACACAAAGAGCACGAGTGTAAATCCAGAGTTTGTGTTCAGTCTGCGATCTGTGGCAACCAAAAGCTCTCTGATTCAGATTAGAGAAGATTGTGACTTTGGTTCAATCTGAGGTTGAAGGTTTCGATCAGTCCAACATTATGGACCAATCAGGAGCCTTAACTCCAGCCACACATACAGGAATTCTTTTTATTCTTTTTGTTCCAACTTTAAAGGAAAGTTGGACACTTTAAATAGTCTCTGAGTTTGCAGCAGAGCACAGAAGAATGGAAGGACTATTGATTCTGTCACTTCTGTTCACCAGCATCTTCTCACTTACACCACTGAGGACACGATTCAAGCTCCTCTGCACAGACGACAGAGCGCAGCCAGGAGCCGCTTTCACCCAGGCTTCCAGCAGAGTCTCTGACTTCTTCATGTTCTTCCACACAAATCTCAGCCAAAACCACAACAGATGCAGGAGCTGCAACATCACCTGTTTCTGTATTAAAATATAGTGGAAAATATCTCCTGATGCATCTGTGTGTTCTCCAGCTTGTGCTCCTCAGAGGCAGATGCAAATAAGAGCATTTATAAGCAAAGATTTGTAGTTAAACTACCAAATAACAGACCGCTGAGAGCACTGAGGTGGAAATTACTTATTTTTCCTGATGAATCAGGAACTTTTTCAATAAAATATAATAAAAAACAATGTTAAATATGTAATGTGATCGTATTAAAATATGCTGGTAAAAGAAGCGTCTGTGCAGCATTTAAATGGGACATTATGGATGTGAAGGTAATGGATATGATTTTATATTTGCTACAGTAGTTTTATTCCAACTATCTCTCTCTCACACACACACACACACACACACACACACACACACACACACACACACACACACACACACACTAGGAGCAGACAGAAACAGAAACATTTGTCAAACTGATTTTTGCACATTTGTCATTTATGCATCTTTGCCAGTTTGTCACCGCGGCTGAACTTCACACTTGAGCTGCGTTCAGGTTTGCTGAGGTCGTCACACCGAGCAGCTCTTCACCTGTGGACCTGCAGCAGGCTCATGTCACATGTTCACACACACACACACACACAAACACACACACACACAGGTTTTTAGCATGACTGAGAAGCTCCTCACACACAGTGATGCAGTGTTACACACACTGAACATGCTGCATTCAACAAGCATGTGCAGTGTGTGTGTGCTGTGGATTTGTGCAGAACAGTGCAGAACAGAAGTCTCACCCCCCCAAAACCTGCTCAGTCTTTGGTGGTCCTCCGCTGAGTGTGTGAGTGTGTGTCTGTGAGTGTGTGTGTGTGTGTGTGTGAGGTGAGTAGCATCTTGGTGGTCTCTTTAAATCCCTGGATCTGCCTTGGTCTGATAGAGCAGAGGCATGTGTGTGTGTCAGTGTGTGTGTGTGTGTGAGTCTGCAGCCAAAAACTGTGTGAACTCTGTAGAAATGAGGGCAGTTAATTTACTGTCTGCACTTACGTTTCCCAGCATGCAACTGATGTGGAACCACCACTCAGGTTGGACTGAGAATCAGTGTGGTCGGTGCTTCAGTGCTGAGGTTCTGAGGTTCTGACTCGATATGCACCAGTCTGAACTCTGCACGTTGATCATTTAAAAGCCTATAAACTCCTTCCTGCAGCACGCTAACACAGAGAGCAGCACTGAGCAGTTTGGGGGGGTTGAGGACTTTGCATGGAGACGATGGAGGGCCAACGTTCATCCTGCCAGGCAGCAGATTAAACCTGCAGCCATCCAGGTCTGTTGGATGGAAGCTGGAGTAAAGCTCAGCCATCTGGGTGAGAAATGTAGGTTTCAGCATCTCGCCAACAACACTTGGACACGCAGAGCGGAGGAGCCAGGAGGCGAATCACCTTCAGATCAGCAGACGATCTGCTGCACCTGCTGAGATCCAGAGAGCACAGGTCAGCTTATAATGAGGCTGATTTAAAGAGAGGAACCATGTTTCTCCGGCTCATTCTCAACACATTCACTGCTTCCAGCTGTTGAAAACTAACAGCCAATCACATCACCCGTTCTGTTTGTTTCCAAATGTCAGACGAGCCTGTGATGATTTGTTTGCTTCCTTTTTTTAACGTTTAGTTTAAAATGGTTCCTGTGACACAAAGTGCAGGTCAGACTCATGTGAAACTGAAGCAAACGGTCCGATAACAGGTTTCCTCCAACGCCGCCGCTTTGTGCTGTTTACGTGGTTCGATTCTCTTTGTTTCCCTCATAATCTCAGCTCTGCCGCAGTAAAAGGGATTTTCTTTTACGGCCGAGTTGTGTTGGCGGTTATGGTACACTTCCTGTGGCGTTAAATGTTATGGTGTCATAAATGATGTGCATCTTAGTCCTGCAGCCTGAAACACGAGCCAGAGAAAAAAGGAAGGGGATGAAAGAGAGATGGACGGCGTCATGAAGAGAAAAAGGAAAACTAACATGGAGGGCAGGGATGGAGGGGGGGGGTGGATGGAAGGAGAGAGTGATCACAGGAAGAGAGGGGATGTTCAGCCACCGCTGACCAAATGATTCATGACAAGTTAGCTCAGCGCACAGACCTGCGGGTCACCCAGGAGGATAATGGTGAGGAGAGGGGGAGGAGGAGGGAGCAGGGGGGAGAGGGGGGAGGTGGCAGGATGACACAGAGCAGAACAAAAGGAAAGAGAGAGGAGAATGTGATGGAAAGAGAAAGATAGACAGATCAACCAGAGAGAAGGAGAGAGGAGATAAACCGACAGGATCATCTTCACAGAGTGAAGGTCAGTCAGAGAGACGGAGGAGAAACCAGACGACTGCAGCTGCAACGAGTTCACATCACATGTTCATGGAAACGCAGCATGCAGAGTGTTTGTTCCACCGCTGGCAAAACACTCTGAGGATCACTGTGAGTGTGTGTGTGTGTGTGTGTGTGTGTGTGTGTGACCGTTGATCCTCCACAGACTCAGAAATATAAAAACACATTGAAGACCCCGACGTCAGAGTCTTTGTGCTTGTAAAAGGTGGACAAATGAAAAATGTAAATAAGTGCAACTGAAACAGATGTGAATAAATGATGAAATTCAGAATCACATGACTTCAATGTTACGTTTCCGGCGACGGAACATTTGCAGCGGAGCAGCAACGGCGGCGGCGTCTGACAGAAAACTCAAAGAAGGTGTGAACTGACGAGGAAACATCAACATTTCTGGATTTTGTGCAAGAAACAAACATAAACACCATTTTAGATGGAGATTAGCGTTTGTTTACTTCTGCCATTTGATGACATCATCATCATCATTGCTCTGTCTTCTTCTTCTTCTGTGGTAAATGACATCTGACTAGAAAACGCTGCAGCACCTACTGTTTATCATCTTACTCCTCATATTCCTGTAACAACAGTGGATGAAAACACATAAATGTGCTTATTCTTTTTGCTGAAATTCAAATCAAAATGTGATGTATTTCAAAGGAAATCCAGTTTACGTCAAACGTAAGCTGTCAGCTGTCAGTTGGAACACTGCAAACATAAAACCTGCTAAATGTCTGTTTTATAGCAACACAACAACGTTCCCTCACACAGTAAACTTAAGTCTTGACAGTATTTGCTGCCATTTTTCAGTTTGTATTTAATGATTCCTGTCAGTCTTAACTTTCCGTGGACAGTTCAGACGCTCATGAAGAGAATCTGAACAAAGATGCACAGAGAAGGAAGCTGTTTGTATCTGAAGGAGCAGAAACAGACAGAAATGATGAGAGAAGAAGAAACTTTTATTTGTGGAAGCGAGTGAGAGTTCAGCAAAGGAGAAGAGACGACAGTAAAGAGAGAAAACAGCGGAGTGTGCGGCTGAATGCCACGTCGCCGTGTGTTGGTGGTTAACAATAAGAGGTCATGGAGGGGGTCAGTGCAAGCGAAGCATCAGGACGAGGCAGGCAGGTTGTTTTAACAGCTAATCATCCTTCATCCCCGTCACAGCGGGCGCCAGACGGACCGCCGTGGCATTTATGCTGCTGCAGTGTCACAGCTGCGACTGTGTTTTACTGCACTTTGCAGAGATCACCTGTCAACCTGCGAGGAGAGAAAACATGGACTCATTCCACACGGAGATATCCAGCCTTTAAATACGTTACACATGCAAAGGCACAACGATTCACAGACAAACTGAAAGTGGAGGAAGTCATTAGCCACAGTTTCATTTTATCCACCAAACTAATCAGTTGAAGAGTCATATTTCTGCTCTGTTCTGCTGTTTAGCCTCAGAGTTTAACTGCCATGATGAAGCGTTTATCCACAATGTTAAACAGGTTTCACTTTGTTATGGTCTTGATCAAAAGGAGCCAGGACCCAGGTGCAGAATCGTTTGAGAAGAAAATTTATTTAAACACAAAGAGCAACAAAAAACCACCTTGCGGGGAAGTAACAAAAGCACAAACACAAAATCACCACAAGGGGCAAAAACTCTGGTGCAAAAACTGAAACTGTCCAGAAGAGAAAACTCACTAGAAAAGCTAAAGGCACAAAGAAAAAACACCATCAATATAATCACACGTAACAAGAGGCAGGGAGATCCACTTGAGAGCAATGACACTGGCGAGGCCGTCATAGAAACGAATCGTTTGGCACAGGAGAATGTGTGGAGCCGCCTTAAGAAGCCGGCTGATTGCTGATCGCGTGCAGGTGAGGTTGATGGGCCTTGATCCCGAGTAGATCAGCCCCGCCTCCCTGCACAGCTCTGGCTGAGAGAGGGAGAAGGACACAGGGGTTAGTAAGGAACATGGCAAACATAAATCATAACCATGACACACATCATGTTAAACAGGTTTCACATCATGTTAAACAGGTTTCGGGTCGTATGAAACAGGTTTCACGTCACTTTAAACAGGTTTCACGTCATGTTAAACAGGTTTCACGTCATGTTAAACAGGTTTCACATCATGTTACACAGGTTTCACATCACGTTAAACAGGTTTCACGTCATGTTAAACAGGTTTCACATCACGTTAAACAGGTTTCACGTCATGTTAAACAGGTTTCACGTCATGTTAAACAGGTTTTACGTCGTATGAAACAGGTTTCACGTAGTATGAAACAGGTTTCAAGTCGGTTAAACAGGTTTCAAGTCATGTTAAACGGGTTTCACATCACGTTAAACAGGTTTCACGTCATGTTAAACAGGTTTCACGTCATGTTACACAGGTTTCAAGTCGGTTAATCAGGTTTCACGTCATGTTAAACAGGTTTCACGTCATGTTAAACAGGTTTCACGTCATGTTAAACAGGTTTCACGTCGTATGAAACAGGTTTCACATCATGTTAAACAGGTTTCACGTCATGTTACACAGGTTTCACGTCATGTTAAACAGGTTTCAAGTCGATCAAACAGGTTTCAAGTCGGTTAAACAGGTTTCACGTCATGTTTAACAGGTTTCAAGTCTGTTAAACAGGTTTCACGTCATGTTAAACGTGTTTCATGTCGTGTTAAACAGGTTTTGAATTAAAAGCATCAGACA
>JAQMCX010000028.1:709840-712322 GCA_029814765.1 Acanthurus leucopareius | reverse complement strand
CGTCGTATGAAACAGGTTTCATGTCACTTTAAATGGGTTTCACATTGTGTAAAACAGGTTTCACATCATGTTAAACAGGTTTCACGTCACATTAAACAGGTTTCAAGTCGGTTAAAAAGATTTCACGTCATGTTAAACAGGTTTCACGTCGCATGAAACAGGTTTCATGTCGCTTAAACAGGTTTCAAGTCGGTTAAACAGGTTTCACATCATGTTAAACAGGTTTTGAATTAAAAGCATCAGACACTTTGTTATAGTTGTGTTTCACAGCAGACGTCTGAGCTGTTTTCTGCTTCTCTTTTTGACTTTGCAAGAACTTCAGAAACATTCCTCTCCTTAATTTTCTTATCTGTCCCTCAGTGTTGTTCACTTCTTGTTGTAGTTGTTTTTATCAGCCGTCATCATCATCAGGTTCACATTGTTTCTTTCAGCAGGGAGTTTTTTTATTCTCTGCTGCTGAATGAATGTGAGATAAAACACGAGATGCTTTTATGTGAGAACCTGAACGTGAGATAAGTGAGAAGCTCCAGCAGCAGCAGCTCATCATCCACATGTTGAGTGAGACGATTCGGCGTTTGCTGCTGATTAATGAAGCGTCACACAGGCAGCCACACGTCTCTCACAATGGGCTTTAAATCGACGGTGCTTTCAGCCTGTGAAGCCGGTTAAAAACACATCTGCAGGATGATGATGATGATGACAGTGATGACGATGATGATGGTGATGGTGATGATACCTGGCTCCAGTTTGTCATTTATTTCTCTTGTTTCTGCAGCATCAGTGGCCAATCACAGGTAAGAGCTTGTAACCGCGCTGAAGTCTGACAGCAGAAACATTTTAAAGGAATTTAAAACAACAAAACATCTGAGCTCTGAGCTTTGAGGGCTTCGTTCTGCACTCAGCCTGTGTGTCCACGTTCAGCAGTCACACACAGAAATACACCTGTTTTAATTCACCTTATGGATGTGTTTTTAGTTTTTATCTGCAGTGAAGTTCTGCAGAAGAAAAAGACGAGGCCGAGGTTAAACTGAGGTCCTGAGGGGCGTTTCGGATCCACTAACGATCCAAGATGGACGAGTGAGCGTGAAGGAGTCTGCTCGTTTCGTTTTAACGAGGAAACAGGAAAACAATGTGGCGGAGCGTCGCAGGAAACCTGCAGGAGGAGACGGAGGCCACAGAGGTCATAAAGGCTTTTTTAATGATAAGTGAAGGTAAAAGCTGCAGTGGAGAGTCTCCTGATTGGTCAGTTTACGAGGACACAAACCAGACAAAGATCCCTCTGGAATGTCGTCAAAACGCTTCAGATACCAACGAGAGAACTAATAGTTTCATTACTGCGACTGAAAGTTAAAAGTGGAGGCCGTAAAACGTCACGGGAGGAGGACACCGTTTCCATGACGACTGCAAACAACCCTTATTCTGTTGGGAATAATGAGACCAGTGTCTGGGAATGCCAGCACACTCCCTTTACTGGTTTATAACCTGTGTGTGTGTGTGTGTGTGTATTTTATCTGAGAGTTTGAATACGTACAGCAGGAATAAAACAGCCTTTTTCTTAAATATTGTACTTTTTTTGTTGTTTTAACCGGCAGTTACACCGCCGGTTAAAACAAGGAAGTGGTTGGTGAAAATAATGAGTTGTGTGTATTTGGAGCCTCGGTGGCAGGAGGATAAATGATAATTCCAACCCAGATGTTTCGCCTGATAAAAGCCGTCGTTTCAGAGACAGTGTTCAGTTTTTCTGGATGTGATGTGATACAGAAACAGAAACGCTGGCAGCTGTTTGTCAGAGCTGTCAGTGATTATGCAGCCGCGGCCTCAGAGTGAACTTCTGTCCGTAGGAGTGCAGAGACGCATCAGGAACAACAAATCACAGGAGCTGTGTTGGATTCTCAGCACACTCAGCTTCAACACGCCTCTGTAGACTTCTGCAGAGTCGAAACTTGGAGCTACTTGCAGTTTTTTCGCTCTGTAATGTTTTAAAAAAACCTGCCAAGTTCCAACAACAGCTTCGTTTCCTCTTTTTAAATCTTATTTTGTTGCTGTTTCATCTTAAAACATAATTCAGCCTGACGATGTTGAGTCAATGCTGCAGTTTTATCTTCGTGTGATTAAACAGCAGATCATGAAAGGTGGATGAGAAGGTGGATGAGAAGGTGGTGTTTGGTTGAGAGAGGACAGAGAGTGATGGTGATTGGAGCAGAGCAGCTCGTGACTTCATCAGCTGACTTTTTGACCAGCTGATTGGCTGTTTGCTGTAACGTTTAAAACAGTTTTGTTGTGAAACTGGTTTGATCTGAACTTCAGAGGTTCGTTCAGTCTGTTGAGTCTCACTGAGGCCGGATCCAACGTTCAAAGTTACCGCCGTGATTTGAACTGTGAGCTGAGTAAATGCGAGGGTTTGCGAGGGTTCGGGTGTGATGATGATGATGATGCACAAACCGGAGACGACTTCAGGGGTCGGAGCTTGTTTCCGTGGAGC
>JAQMCX010000028.1:692340-704840 GCA_029814765.1 Acanthurus leucopareius | reverse complement strand
TGCAAACACAGACGAGTTTTTGTCCTGATTCAGCATTTATCCAGTCCGGTTGGACTCTGGGTGAAAACACTGATGCAGGAGCTGCATGTCTGCTGATGACCTCACAGTCCTGAGCGCTGAGGAAACGCTGGCAGTGAGAAGGTCAGAAAAATGTTCATGCTGGTCTCCTCCAGAGGTCAGCAGACATGATTCATGCTCGGTGCAGCTCGAGTCCAGGATCTGGAGTCTGCATCAAGACATCACACCGGCCAGCCGTCACGAAGCAGACGGACTTTCAAACGAGCAGCACGAGCGACCTGCAGCTTCAGATCAAAGGATCTGATCAGGATCTGCCAGCAACCTGAAGGATCAGCTCACAGGAGAAAACATGAGTCATCAGTCAGAACGAGACGTGGACACGCTGAGGTTTGAGTCATAAACAACGATCATCACTGTTCCAGGATCAGTTCAAACGTCACTGACGGCGTCGCTCTGACAGTCTGAATGATCCTCGTTTACGTGAGTTAATGTTGATAAAGAGTTAATCCACCGACATCAGTCAGATCTCACAGAGTTTAAACTCTTCATGTCGCAGTCAAACTGTTTGCTTTGGTTTCATATTATTTCTCGTGTGTGTCATTAAAACTCATGAACACACTCACAGCTGCATCAGCAAACCCACCGTTATACAATCAGGATGAAATGTGATGATTCTGATGAATCTGTTTGAAGTAACATTATTATTAACTTTGTTTAAGCAAACACATAAAAAACTGTCTCATCTCATTTGTAACATGTTGATTCACTCAGTGGAGTCAGAATATGGGAAGAATCGTTGTGTGAAGGAGTGAAATGACGAAGAGAAGCAGAGGAAACATCTCAGAGGAAACATCTCAGATGAAATGCTGTGACCAGCTGCTCTCATTCACTCTGACGGAGCAGCTCCACCCACCACCACCTGCAGGACTCTCCACACAAACAGCTCCGATCGTCACTGAAACCTCCTTCACATCATGTTCACATGCATCAACAAACGCAGGAGACCAACATGAATCCTGCATTTCTTGATTTTGTCGACATAACGAGGTTTTTAACGAGCAGATCTGTCGAGTCTCAGAGTCTTTACCTGTGACAGGTGTGAGGGACATCAGAGAGGACTTTAATCATGTCTTCATGATGGTTTGTTCTGCAGGGAAATGATGAATGAGGTTACAAAGTGCCCCCTCCCCATGCAAACAACCCCCCCGGCAGCAGGTCGGTGCCACATAAATAGCTCATGAACTGACTGAAGAACGTGATGAAGAGCTCAAAACATCTACATCTAATCCTGATCCAGTGAGCCTCCATGAGAACAAGCTGAGTCCATGTTGGACCCATTCCCAAACCCACAGGACTCAAAGATCTGCTGCCAAACACCACAGGACGCCCCCTAGAGGCCATGTGTCTCTCCATCTGATCCACAGTGGAGCCTCGCTGGATCAAACCTGCTCTGACACATCTGACTGATGACTGATCACGTTGGGATCTGCAGGATTTGAGTCCAGCTCTGCAGTCCTGAAGCAAATCTTATTCTCTGTTTTTAAAAATGATGAAGTTCATTTTCTCCGTCCTCCGAAGCTGTGGGGGGAAAAACTCACAGGAAGGAAAGTTTCCATCCTGCTGATCACTTTCAGGAAGTTACACACATTAAACCGGACCGGAGGGTTTGAAATTATCAGGATTTAATCTGTTTTCTCCTCCAGATTTCACCTGCATTAGTCCGTAATGAGCGTTACAGGGAGGAAGAGTTTCCCTGCAAATCGAATCACCTAAATGAAGCCATACATCTGAATAACCACCGCGGCGACTCAGGGGGACCAGCGGCTGCAAGACTGGCATGTTGTTCTTCTCGACTGGGGAAACTCGAGGTTTTAATTAGGCAAAGTGTTGCTTCGCTTGCACAATGCTCCTCACCTGTGAGTCTAATTACAGCGTGTCTTGCTCCGGGCTGTATTTAACTTAAACACAGAACGCAGGGGGTTTATTAACGCATGCAGTCAGGATCACTCTGCTTTTGGCATCACGCTCGAGAAAAAGGTTGTTTCAGGTTTTTTCTGACTGCAGGAGGAAAAAGCATGAAGGCAGCAGGTCAGAGATGTTTCAACAAAGTGAGTGTGTTTGAGAGGTTTGGTCCATTTTTCAGAATGAAGCAGGATGAGGTTCAAAAACACAACAGGAAGTCATGTTTTTAATGTAACTGACCTTAAAACTTCAAAATAAGAGTCCATTCACGGTTAAATTTAGAGTTTTAAATGTGTCTCATGATAAATATTAAGGATATTTATCTACTGTTTGATTCTATTTCACTGGTAAATCTCTAAAAGGAAAAGTGGAACAATCAAACACATTTAAAATGACTTCATGTAAAATGGTTAAATCCGCCCAAATTATGAGCTCAAATAAAAAAAAGGCCCAGAAAAGGATTTAAAAATGCCTGAAATTCACCTGTTTTATCCATTTTGGTTTAAAAACTGAGATTCAACAGATTTATTTAAGCAAGAGTTGATAAAAAAGCAGAGTTAGAAACTGCCCAGGAGCTAAAAAGAAGTTTCCTCTGTGACACTGAGACATTTAAAAGCTGGAAACGTGGTGAGAAGTGAGCTGCTGACGCTGATAGACGGCTTCTCCATAAACATTGTTTATGTCACAATATCAGTCTTGTTCTCCTGAGAGGTTCAGTTCAGGCTTCAGCACATGGAGCCTGAAAATGCTCATTTACATCCAAATCCTAAACTGCATTTCACAACGGCTGTCACAGATGTTTTAGATGCAAAACAGGAATATTTATGGACCACAAACCTCAAACTGCAAAACTGGTTTGTTTTGCTGTTTGGACTCAGATTCAATTAATTATTCCACCAAGATGAAGCTGTTTTTTTTTAAATCTGACTGTTTTCCGAAGGTTTAACTGCAGCAGCTGACTAATAACCTTTTCCTCCCCCACGCTGCCGCTTTCTAAAGGGAGTTTTTTGCTTCGTATGTGTGTCAGTCTCTGGACGACCTCGCAGAATATTTACACCAACAAACTTCTCATTCCCATCAAGGTCAGAGGAGGGAAGACTCGCAGCAGACAAACCGTGCTTTCCCCCAAGTTTTCTCCAACTGTCGTCGACTTCTTCCAGAGCTGCAGGCCATCCGCAGAGTTTTTTTGTCGACACATGCCAGCATCTCTTGATGCCGTGCCAGCATCGCTTAGCCCCCGCCTGGCTCTGACATTCCTCCTGGCACAACAGGGCTGCGACTCGGGCGAGATTTTCAAACGCTTTTTTAAAGCCCCGACGAGCAAAATTATAGCTAATTAGTCACCAGGCTGCCATGGTTTATTAGGAGTGACAATGGCACATCTATAGCTGACAGCACGCGTCTCTCCGGCTTCTCTCGCTCCGTGCATGTCGACGCTCGCCGGCCGCCGTCAGCGATGACATTACAGAAATGCAAGAGGTTATTGAAATAAATAATTCAGCTTCACATCTGTTATCAGCTCACTGTAAACATCCCTCTCGTCAGCATCTTGATGTGTACGTTCCATCCGTCAGCGCCTGCGACAGAGCGATAATCCTGTGCACAGCCTCCGTGTTTCACGCGTGTGTGTGTGCGTGTGTGTGCATGCACATGTGTGTGTGTGTGCGCGCGTGTGTGTTTCTGTGCATCTCGACTCTCTGCAGCCTTTTTAACAAGCCGTGTTCGCCGGCTGGCCTACATGCTGCTTGGCCTACATTTGGACTAGTTCAGGCCAGAATTCCTTTAACAAGTGAGAAGTGTGTGTGTGCGTGTGTGTGTGTGTGTGTGTGTGTGTGTGTGTGTGTGTGAGAGAGAGAGAGAAAGAGTCATCAGAGGTAAAAAGCAGAAAGTTCAGTTCATTTCTAGTGTAAGTTTTGGTTCAGTTTGTGCTGAAAAGCCTCATTCAAAATGTTGAAATTAAACTCCAAATGTTGATTTTTCTCTGGAGTCACAACTTATAACCAATCAGACGGTGCTGTGGGCGGGACTAAGGGGTGGCAGCTTCAGACGTATTGGAGCTCTGAATTTTTACAAGTTTATTTTCACGTATTTCTGTGTTTTTATTGAACGGACTAATTAAATTCAGTAAAAGACCCTGAGAAGAGAAAGTCATTGAACCTGATGATCCACGTTATTCAAATCGAGGAAGCCGGGGTCTTTATTTTTTCGGTTGTTTACTTCAGCTGATGACTTTTTAAAAGATGATGACACTTTCAGAAAAAGGTTTGAAAACCTTCAGATGTGAAAACCTTCTGACATTATCTGCATAAACACCAGGGTGAGTTTGTGCTGACTCATCGCTGTGCTTCCTCTTTAATCCTCGCTGGTTGTTGTTTCTGTCGAGGCCGGTGACTGAAGGTGATCAGGCTTTTGTCTCGGAGCCCCCGGCGGTGCAGGTTTGACCCGCCAGCTCGTTATCTGCTTATAATTCACTGCTTCAAACAAAGTTTCATGTGAAATGTAGAAATGTAGTTTTGAGCATTTGGTCCCGAAGGAGAACCAGGTCTGTTTTTATCCTGATGACCACTGAGAGTTCAGTCATGGTCGTCTCTCCATTCACTCAGATGGGGCCCGGCCTTGTTCACCCACAATAACTGCCCCGTGGCGTTACCAAGATGGCCGCCGAGCGTCCTGTTGTCTGAACAGACTTTGGTTTTATCAGCATTAACACACATTTACTATATGAACCCATTTCTCAGGTTTACTGGTACAAACTTTGGATTTTGGATTTTAAATGTCGAAGGCCCGTCAGGATGTTCGTGCCCTACATGTCTCTCTCTCTCTCTCTCCTCTGTCCCTCGCTCGCCCCTCGCCTCACTCCTCCGGGCTCTTATAAAAACCATATTAGTTGAATGTGAGCAGCAGCAACAGCCTTTGGCGACGTGTGTGGGGCGATGGGACCTTAATTAAGAGGCCCATTTTTAGTTCCTCATGCCGGAGTGGCGAAGCTGCAGCTCTGGGTTCTGACACGACTCTGCCTGTCTGTCTGTCTGTCTGCCTGTCTGTCTGTCTGTTTGAGTCATTGTCTGTCTCCCCCCATCTGCCCTTCTGCCTCCATATTGTTCTGGAGGGCCTGACTGACCTTATGAGTGGCTGTAATGAGGAGAGGAGCAGGGCCGGACTGAATGATACAGTTTGGCAGAATAAGAGTTATACTTGGCTCCGACGAGGGAAACGAGGGGATTCACATGCGACTGAAACTGCGACAGCAGGAGGAGTCATGATTACAAATTCAGCAGCTTTAGGAGCTTCAGGAGCTGCTCCGGAAACTTTGGTGGGAAGTGAATCATGACTGGCTGAGTTAGTGAGCTCATAAGGAGGTGAAGAGCTGATCAGCTGACCTCCGTCATGAAAACCACAGGATGAACTGCAGCCATCTTCTTTTCATCAGCGCCATCATCAGATCAATGTTTATTCTGTCCAACTCGTTGCAAAATATGAGCTAATATTAGCATGCTAACACACACAGCTAAAACATTTTCTTGGTAAATAGACTCAATAAGCATCAGCATGTTAGCTAGTTAGCATGCTAATGTTTGCAGAGATCAGCCTCACCGTGCGTTTAAATGGCAGAACAGGAGATCTGAAACTGTCGGCCGTGCAGAATGTTCAGAAAAATGCACATTTAATGTCACTTATCAGTGAAAGAGAGCCAAACTGTTTGCTGCGCCTTCTTGTCAAAGATCTGAGAACATTTTAAAATAAATATCTGATGTAAAAGATATAAATCAGTGAGATAATTCTGACCTTTGGATGGTTGAAGATCCCTGCAGACTCTCGTCTTCATCCTCGATCACACATCATATAAATACAGTTTAATGATGTAGTTTAAACACTGTAATGCTTAACTGTCCTTCATGTTCTTTTCAAAAAGAAACTCTGCGGGATCCTTAAATATATTCAGCAGCATAAGAGAAAAAAAAGACAATTCAGGAAAAACATATAGAACATAATGAGATACAACCAACATTTCAAAAGGAGGATTTCATCATCTATAAACAGAATTTCATGTGTGAAGTCAAACTGTTTGATCTTTTTATCATTTATTCTGTTAGCAGGTCCTAAAAATTACATTTTATTTGTGTGTGTGTTTTCAAAGGATGCGTCCTTGTGTGGAAGACAAACATCATGTGAAGCAATAAAGGAGCATTTCACATCGTTTAAAATTCCAAACACTGTCAAATAAATGTGTATTAGTTTAATGTCTTGGTGCAGAAAGAAGAGTGAGAATCAGGGAAAAAAGTGGTGGTGCAGAACACACACACACACACACACACTGCATGCATGTAATTCATCATGTGTCACGTTGTGATTCATGCAACGCTGCATGTCGTCCTCAGGCGCTCACAGCACAAACTGTCCACACAGGCTCATGCACACAGAGCCGAAGCTGCAGCAAATAACATGTAGATGATGGAGCGCTCTGCATTAACTGTAAAGCTCATGTATGTTGTTCAGGTCAGGAAGCAGCTGTGTGGCAGAGAGGAGACACCGTGCCGTTATAACAGGATAATAAATTGTCATCATTACGCCTTTTTAATCCCACTGAGTTTGAAATCAAATCATGATGTTTAGATGATCTGTATGCTGCTGCACACTGCGACACTGTGAAGTGTGTCTTCATCTCAGGCACGAGAACCGGTTTGTTTTCCACCGTAACGACACACGTGTGCTGATATAGATGCATTTATTTGTGTCTGTATCATGTTTAATCTCCCATAGTTCCACGGAGACGTGCCTAACAGGCCGCATCACCGACCTCATGTAGCCCTGAATGCGTCGCTGTAACTGCGACTCATGAACTGCACGTGCACATTTTATTAAATCTCAGGTTTATATTACATCCAGCACACCCGAGGGCGGCCACGTTCGTATCAGCACACTGCAATTATTCATATTCAAAACCAGTGGAGGAAAGGCAACTGCTTTAGGATAACAAATTAGCATGGAATTACAAATACACTTAAAGGGGAATTGCATAGAATTTCAGCATCCGCATGTTTTATTCAGGACGCCTGGAGGCAGTGCAGTTTGTTTATGTGAGCATGCATTACTGTCCCCCATAGGAACAGATAATGATAGAGAAACCGAGGCTGGGGAAGAGCCGCCGAATTAGAAAAATGTAGTAATTAAATGTGAACAATTTGATGACTAATGCACAAGTTCGAGGAAAAAATACAGAACTTTTTCTGAAAGTGCAGCAACTAAAGTCCATTTTTCAGAGTTAGAAATAACCTCAAATAACATAAAATACTGCAGCTCAGATAATAAATATTGTTTATGGATCAGTTTTCCGTGATGCAGTGAAGAGTCGGGCCTATAGAAACACACTGTCCTCTGCAGTTTATAGCCTGCGCTCTCTATGCGAAGCACGGCGCGTAAAAGATCCTGTAATTAACTGTGGCAGAGCAGTTCTCATTATCTCTGCTCTAAATGTATAAATGTATAGATTACATATATTTAAGATGATCCATTCATTTTTAAACACAGTATAACTGACAGTAAAATCCATTCCGTGCACACATGTGATGAGTCTCACGCCTCCACACGAAACAGACGCATCCACGACAAGAAGCTTTCTGCTCTTTTTTAAGGGCTGCAACTTATTTTTGCCAAGAACAGAGTGAAGCCTTGGAGTCAGGGTGGGGGGGGTGGGGGGGTTCACAGTCTGAGAGTCACCACAGTTTCAGACAGTCGTCAATAAGCCATTTTTCTCACCTTTCCAATGTCGTTTGTCTCGGCGGCAGAAACCAATAGGAATCCATTATATCGAGCAGCGTCCTGATTCCAGTTGGACAGTCGGGCTCTCGGCGTCCTGACAGTGACCAATTGGATGCTGAGATACAGTCTTTTCTGTCCAATACAGTTCAAGGAGAACGGAGGGAGATCGAGACTCTTAATTGTTAATAGACTTCCAGCAGATTCTCTCCATCTCCTCCAAAGTTTCTGCTCTCATAGTGAGTTCACTTCACTGAACGCTGAGATAATTGTAATATTCAGCTTCATGGGGGGAGTGCTGCCTCTTTAACTCATATAGTCATTCATGTTATCAGCTGTTCAGGAGACATCTGGAGTTAGAATCTGAAGTTACGCTGAGAGAGGATTGTTTTATCTTTATATATATTTTAAAGCACAAAACTCGCCTTGTTTTAGTCACTTAAAGCCGCATCACTGAGGCTAACGATGTGTTTCTACCATCAGACGACTCAAACAGTGTCAGTGTCACATGTCGTCGTGGTGTCATAGCAAAAAGATGCAAAAGAAATAAAAATAAACACTCAGGAATCATGTTGTGAAGTCAGCTGCAGAGATGTGATACTGTAAGTGATGCAGAAACACAACCCTGATGTGTGTGACTGTATCACAGCAAAGCAGCAGTGATCAATAATCAATATCACAGATAATTGAGAACCCTGATCTTTAAGGTTTAGCTAATTAGCTCTGCTGGTAAAACTTCAAATTAACACAGAAGATTAAAACCAAAGATGCCAAACAGTCGATGTTTTTCCAGGTTTTATATTTGACCGAGTCAGGAAGCAACTTCGTTTACCTGCTGTGGATGAGCTGAACACAAACACAGGAAAACCACCAGAAACAAAAACAACTTTAAAGATAATTTAAAGATAATTTTGACATCAGGAATCTTAAGAGGAAAAACAGTCCAATAACAAATTGCAGTAAAAACAAACGTTTAAGTGAAGAGAATTAAAGCCGTGAGGGAAAGAAGCCGAGGAACAAACCTCATGTTGATCCTGACACATATCAATAGTCTATCACATGACAAGAAGAGCCAGCTGAGCACCTCTGTGTGCAACATTATGCTCTGCAAAACAAACAAACAAACAAACAAACAAACAAACAAACAAGCAAACAAACAAACAAACAGACAAACGTACAGACAAGGTCAAATGAAATCAGCATGACTTGTGCGTCTCACAATGAGAGCAGGAGGAGATGGAAACAATGTTTAGTTCGGTCTCAGACGAGGCTAATGGAGGCTAATGCTACAAGCTAGTGAGTTAGCTTCACACATTTGGTTACAGTTACTTAGTTACTAGTTAGTGCGAGAGATTACAGAGATTACAGAGAAGATAAAACACTCAGAGGAGGTTTCTCTGAAATGGATTTGAACTGAACCAGAAAACATCTTCACTGCAGCCACACAGCATCATCCAACCAGCAGAGGAAGAGTCATGCCTGCTGTAATGGATTATAATACGTTAAGTAATGTGATTACTCTTGTGTAACTGGTGTATCTCTGGATGTCCAGTGTTTGTTCTTGAATCTGCACATTTTATTTTTGCTCAGAAAACATTTCAGGTAGTGAAGAACTGAAATAAAGTGTTTGTAATAAATCTGTCTGAATTTGTCTCTTTGTTTCAGTTTCTGACGCGTTTCTTCAGTTTCTTCTGTTCTTCTGTTTCTTCTGTTCTTGTGTTTCTTCAGTGTCAAAGTGTTTCTACAGATTCACCTGAAGTCCTTCACAGTTTCAGGGTGAACTTCTCGTCCAGCGACGTGCTTGATAAAGGACCTTTTATCTTCTCAGCGGAGAAACTTCACTGGCTGATGAAACAAACCCAAGCTGCTGGGTTTCCTGGGTGAGGAGCTGTTGTCAGAGCTGGACGCTCTGCAGGCTGATGGAGCTGCAGCACTTCTGACTAATGAGTCCAGTCAGGCCCGCCGGAGCCTGTAAGCTCTCCCCAGGCTTCTGTGCTTGTATGTAATTTGCGCTGTAAACATCTCCCCATTGCTCTTGACCTTTAACACTCCAGCTGGGCTGCAGAGAAATGTGCCAAGCAGCAACCAGCAGCCTGCCAACTCCACTCCGGCTTCTACGGCCGTCAGTGTGCGAATACGTTCGGCGAAGCTACATTTTCTTTCGGTCACTGAAATGCTGAGTGAGGTTTGTGTTTGATGATAAATATGTTGTTTTTCATTCAGTTTCTTCTCACTGATGCTCATGTAAAGTCACTGATACAGACAGACATGTTCACCTCACAGCCGACTGTCGAACTCTCATTCCTCAGTAAAGTAACTCGTGTAAGTTTTGATAAAATCTGCTGAACTTTGAATGATCGTCACATTCGACTCTTTCTGTTTTCACTCTGTTTGACAGCTTTGGATCAACTTTTACCATCAGATCTTAAGAGATTATAACAAATCCATTTAAAACATGCCCTAGTTACATATTTTTTTTAAATTAGATTTGGAGTTTCACTGAGAGAAAATAATGTGAGAAGCCTCAGTGGTTTTTAATCTAATGTGACGTTGCCTGAATCAGCAGGTGCTGATGTTAATGATTCATGCGACTCTGATGTGGCTCATTTGACTTCAGCAAACATTGATCATCATGATCAGGTAGCGTTTATTTCCTCTGCAAAGGATAAACTGTCTCAGTTGTCTCTGCGATAATATTCCTGAAATGTGCAGTTTTTAACCATTTTTTTTCTAATAGTTGGAAACTTTTATTTTCAGATACTTAATAAGACACTGAGCTTTGAAACAATATGTGCATTTTCACTGTTTGAAGCCACATTTCCAGCAGATTTGATCTACAGACTCGAGTTTCTGCTGTGATGAGTTTGACTCTGAGAAACTTGATGTTGTGACACTGAAAGAGTGAAATCTGCTGACGTTACTTAGGGGTTTAAAGGAAAACTGTGTTTTTGTGACCTCTATTTTGCATCCACCCCTCCCTGAGAGCAGACTTTCCTCTTTCATCTCCTCCACCTCTCCATCCCTGCCTCCCCCCTCCGCTGTTTCCTCACCCATGACAGAGAAGGACAAATAAAAGACCTTGGCAGGAGCCGAGGAGCTTTACTTCCTTTTGTTCTCTGGCTGCCGTCCACTGTGGTTTTCACTCTGATGCTGCTTTACAGCACATTTGCCTTCCACAGTCTTTCCCTCCTCCTTTTTCTCCCTGTTCTTCATTTCTCCTCTCTTTCTTCCTCTTCTTTCATCTGCCCTGCTGCAATATGGCAAAACCTTTCCTCCAAACATAATTTCTGCCCTCCACATTCCTCCTCTCCTCTCCTTCCTCTCCTCCTCCTCTCCTCTGCTCATCTCATTTCGCTGCTTCCTGGCTCGACCCCTCTGATCCTGGACCCGTAGGGGGCTAACAGAAGCTTTGATATCAGCTCCTCTCTGTTTGACACGACTCCTCGGGGGAACGAGTGTTCCCAGACAGAGAAGAGAGGGAGAGAGATGGAGAGAAAAGGGAAGAAGAGGGACACGAAGACCCCACTGATTCTTTAAACTCCACTGTCTTTAAAAACAGATGACTCGGTCTCTTTATCTCCGCGCCCGCGGCGAGAGACGCAGCAACGCGACGTGACACACGGGTCACACTGCTGCGAGAGGCGACGCGTTCAGAGCCGAACACGAGGCGGAGAGACTGCTTCAGAGGGACGACGGGAAGAAACATCACTACTGCTAACCCTGCACTGAGGCTGTGTTTGTCTTTCCATTAGGACGTTTTCATGCTAACAGCAGCTCAAACAAACAGCATGCTGGTCTGCTGTCACACATCATCAGCCTTCTGCAGCACTGAAGGAAAACTCAAACTATCACAAAGGTGAAACAGCAAGACGTCAAATTATTCTGATTAAAAGCTTTAAACAATTTTGGTTCTGCTTAAAAATAGCAGCTGCACATTTGCTAACGTACATGCAAAGGCGTCTTAGAGCAGACGAATATGAAGTTTGAGTGGCATTTTACTGCATTAAGCGACTGAAAGGCTGAAAAACTTCGTTCTTATCAGACTTGAGCTGCACAATCATATCTGTGTGTAAACATGAGCTTAATCCATCAAACACCTCTCGGGACAGAAGGAAGCACAGAGCAACACACAGCCGCAGAAAAACAAGTCCAAACACAGAAATGTGCAGGGACACACACACACACACACACACACACACACTCACACATACATGTATGAAAACAGTAACACAAGTTTATGGGTCCCGGCTGGCTCGTGGGACACAAACAGTCGATGTCACACACGTACGATTTGGCTCCAAACACAGAGAAACTCACAAACACACACACACACACACACACACTCACAGCCACACACACACACACAGCCACACACACACACTTCCAGCCTGGCGGGCTGAGCAATGTGTTGCTTGGCATTCTGCAAATGTCAGAAGGATAGTGTTCACAAATTCAGCCAGGCACCTGGGAGATTACATTTTATCAACATACAAATGAGCTCTGCTTCATACGACGCCGGGCAGCGTGACAGAATACTAACCGCCGCTCACACCACAGCAAAATGTCTGTGGCAGTGAATTGTTGTGACCCTGCATGTGTGTGCATGTGTGTGCATGTGTGTGTGTGGGTGTGACCATGTGTGTTCATGCAGCCTGCTGTGTTTGTTTGCTTTTGCATTTTCCTGTTCGTGTGTGTGTGTGCAGAGTGTGTGTGTGTGTGTGTGTGTGTGTGTGTGTGTGTGTGTGTGTGTGTGTGTGAAGAGA
>JAQMCX010000028.1:667839-686736 GCA_029814765.1 Acanthurus leucopareius | reverse complement strand
TTTGGTCTGAAGACTTTATTAAGGACCAACTAGAAAAAACTCATAAAGCTTCAATCAAACTACAAAACAAGACATTTCAACACGCTGACATCAGACGCCAACGAACCAATCAGAGTAAAGAACAGAGACACACAACCCACGAACTTGATGACGATATGACGAAGTTTTGCCATGTAAAGTCTGTTAGTCTGTTTGAATAATTAAAGTGTGAAACTGAACAAACTAAATGTAACAACGTGACAAAAACACAAACCTTCGTACGAACTTTCAGGTGTGAAAGCACTCTTAGTAGTTTTGGTCATATATAAAGGCTGACTAGACTTGAAAATTTACTTGTTATTTTTTTATTTAAATGACACATTTCTTTGTACTTTTGGCTTCTCGACACACAGCTGATCTTAGAGACGCAGGGTGAAAGAAAGACCAGTGATGGAGTCTTAGATTAAGACAACACAGACTGTCACTGAACAACCACAGCGTTTCCTCTGCTGGCTGAAAGTCCGTCAGGCTTCACACGAGGAGACGACTTGAAAGCTGCCCCCGACCATCAACCCAGTTAACTGAAGCAAAGGGAAGGTGAGAGCCACCAGGGAGAATCAAAGAGGGTCAAGTGAAAAATAACGTCAGAGCTGCCGAGTAAAAGTGACTGTGAAGTAAACCGTGAAAAACGGAGCAGCCACAAACAGCCAAATGCTCCATCCTTCTCCTGTAGAACAGGGTGAGATTATAAGGACAGTAAATATGTGTTATAATGGTTATTTAATGTCACATTACACTTGATATTCTCATTACATTTCAGACTTTTTTCCTCTTTCATGGGGTTAGAGACAAAGTTTCACAGTGGTAAATTTTGATATATATATTTTTTTAAATCAGCAGCCCTCCCTGACATTTTACTTCCTCTCTGCCCTCCCCCAGATTTAACCTTTTTTAATGTTCTTGTTATTATAAATGCCGAAGGCTTAAAACAGCAGTATTTACAGGTTCAAAGTTACTGTATATAGTCCATTTAACTCTACGTGCACAGCTATCCTGACCACTAGATGTCGCTGTGTGCTCTTTTGAGACCCTGTTGGTGTAACGCTACCTTTATTCGACAGCTGAAGCAAAATGGAGGAGCCCAATGGCTTCTACTGAAGCTAAGAGCAGCCATGGTTGCTACTGTCTGTTTTCATACCGTTATCTCATGATAACAGGATAAATTGATGCGTTATTACCAGATAACAAGCCGTTATCCCATGATACAAATAAATTTATCCCGCCTCTTTGGCTGCAACCAGCAGCAACCCAAAGTTTGACAATTAAATTTAAAAAATGTTATAAAGTTATAAGTTTAAAAATTTTTTAAAAACACAACAATTAGCCCTTTACATGGAGAGTGAATATTAAAAAAAATACATAAACACGATGCAAACAAAAGCAAACATAAAATACAAAAACTTATATCTCCTACTCACCTTTCAAAATAA
Organism: Acanthurus leucopareius; assembly: GCA_029814765.1. Lineage (NCBI taxonomy): Eukaryota > Metazoa > Chordata > Actinopteri > Acanthuriformes > Acanthuridae > Acanthurus > Acanthurus leucopareius. The sequence goes on along the minus strand of JAQMCX010000028.1, from coordinate 685,267 downwards.
AATACTTTGCCCTCCCCATTACTCAAGGAAAAATCAAAATGCTCCCCCCCAAAAAATAAAACAGCCCCCCCACCAATCTAAAAATCGAACAGTCAGTGTGAATAGAATAACTTAGCACTTTCATCTCCACAGTGCTGTTATTCTGCAATTTTATTTTATTCAGAGCTGAGTGTTTTTCATCGACCTCGACAATTTGCAGTGAAGAAACGTGTGTCGCTGGGATCGACTCCTGGGACAAGCTGATGTTTCTGAAGGCCTCTGACTCAGAGCTTCCTGCTGCTGCATGATGACAAACCTTGTGCAGGTGTAATTATTTTTGCTAAACATTGTGAAAGTTAAAAACAACACATACGTCATGTTAAAAATTCAAACTTTGACTGTCTCATACCATGAATGAGCCTTCCTGAAAAGCAACCACACAGCCTCTTTTTTGTCTTTTACAAACTGATCTCCTGAACAGACCAAAACCAAAATTCTGGTCTCATCTGTTTCAACTTCAGAGAATTTCATCATTGTAAAAACTAATCTAAAAACACGTAGGAGCAGCACTTCCTCTCTGTGTTTTATTACATTAATAAGAACAGTCTTTTCTTCTGAAAACAAACCACAGCTGCTTGTTCTCTCAGGAGGAGTGTGTGTGTGTGTGTGTGTGCGTGTGTGTGTGTGTGTGAGAATATGTGTGTTTTGTTGAGGTCACTGCAGTGTTTCATGTTTTCTCTGCCAACTTTAAACCACACAGGTCGAGTTCGGTGTGACGTCCTCCTCCGTCACCGTGGACGGCGTTCAAAGTCCCAGAGATGATGGTGAGGCTGCAGGAGACCAGATGAAACATCTCAAAGAACTTTTCCTGGATTGATCGTTAATTCATTTTCATTTTCCTGATCTTTGACTGCACGGCACAGTTTCAGCTCCGCGTCGCCCCCTTTTATCACGAGCCCAGTTGCTCTCAGCACCGAGGCTCCACTGGAGGGTTTTAATCAACCGTCTCTGCAAAATGAACTTAATAAAAGAGGGGAGCCTTTGTGACTGGGCTTTGACATTTCCTCAAACAATGAACTACAAAACTGTACAATCTTGCACCTTTCACAAGATTGTTCAATTACTGAAAAAAGAGATTCAGTCAGCTGAAATTACATCTCATAAAGTCTGTCACAGCCCCAGAGAGCAGTATTAATGTTTCACAAAGCTGACTCAAGGACATTTCGTCTTTTCTTGTTTCGTTTTGTCACATTTATTTTTACCTGCTTCTAACTAACTGTGAGGAATCAGCCCTGTGTTTTCCACATTTACTGTCAAAGTGATTGCATGTGATTTATCGTGTGTGTTAGTTCAGGCACACACTCGAGCTGCACTGTCGCTCACATGACTCGCCTCAACCTCCACAACCATCCAACAAACACACCCTCCAAACCTGGCAGGATGTTATAACTGCAGAGATTTCCCATCACTCCCTGTTGCTCTGCGTCTGCCACCGTTTTCCTGCATCAGCATCCACCTGCAGGCTCCGAATGCAGGCGTTTATGATATTTGCTCATCACTTTCCAAAAATCTCTGTGGAAACAGATCTGCAGAATGTGATGAGCAAGAAGCCTGCTTGTGATTTGCTACTTTTATTGAACAAATTATAATGTGAGTTATCTGACTGAATCGTGTTTGATTATACATCCTTGTAAAATGACCGATTGATAATCTGAATCGTACATCATGATGAAGATGTGGACTGCTGAACCCCATCAAGGCACAGGAGGCCATGAAGAAGACCACAGTCCTGAAAGGCCACACCACCCGGTGATGAGATTCCTGACATGATGGTGACAGACGGATGGATGAGAGCCGCCCACAGAGCTGAGAATCCAGGAACGTGTCCATCAGTAAACTCCAGATGACTGAGGCGACATTTGATCCTAAAACTCCTTGGACTTGATGAGAATCCGGCACAGTATGTGAAAGGAAAACCTTGCTTTGGTTGATCCTGATAGATTTTCCCTGCTGTTTCCTGTTTTGGATAAGACTGTTTCCACCTTTGGATGATGATTTCATCACTGCAGGTTCAAACTCCCAAAGAAGGGATGTGTTCGCTTCACAACGGCAAGACTACGTTTGCAAATGTAAGAGAATATATGAACACAATGCTGAAAAATAAATGTGGTCGGTTTTCTTAAAAAAAACTCTTTCAACCTCACACCATTAACATATCGACCATCCGTTGTAATTTCATAGTAATGTACCATGTCAGTGAGAACTAGGGTTATAAAAACAACAACAAAAACCAGGAGGAATATTTAACAGTTATTGATTCATAGCAGAACAAAATCAGTCATTATTAAGATCAGTTGATGCTACAACTGTTAATTAATACGATTTAATACGAGCTAAACATGTATTTATTATTATTATTACTATTATCATTATTATATACTTGCATATGAATTAAATATCATTATGTACCGTCAGTTTCACTTGTCACATTTATACTGTTATAGATTTTGTTGTTTTGTTGCCTTGTGTCTTTTCTCGTCTCTCATCTTGTCGTCCACCTTCAGTTTTAAGGTTTCTGCCGGTTAAAGGAAATTTTTTTCTGGCCACTTTCTCCAAATGCTTGTTCATGTGGAAATTGCTTTCAATTGTTGGGTACCAGTAAATTACAGAGTGGCCCTGACTCGTTCTATACGTAAAGTGTCTTGAGAAAACTTATGTTATATTAATAAAATTCACTTGACTTGAACTGACTGCAAAAATAACTCGTCCAACATAATCTTCTGAGTCAAAAGTGAGTATTCCACTTCAGTCTTTGAAGTTTAATTTAAACATTTTATTCCAAATCAGAATTCAGGCCAGGAGTAATCATGTGCCTAAGAATAGGAACTCTGGGAAGTGAGTATCTGGGGAACATGGAGGCAAAGTGAAGTGTACAGTCATGCAGTCTGACAATTGATCCGACTCCGGGGCTTCTATTCTGAGAAGTACTCGTATTCTTGTATTTATCAAGTATCCATCTGCTATTCTGAGAGGCTCTATAAAGAACAATCCTGGCCTCTTAATCACAAGTGTTCTACAAAAACCCTGCTATTTTTAATGCTGGGGTCTGACTGTTTTTTTACTGTCCTTTTACGTCAGATTCTGGAGAAAAAACAGAGAGTTGACTCTTCATGAGGTTCCTGCAGGATGCAGACAGAATGGCACTACAAATCATCTCAGCATCTTCCCTGTGATAGATTGAGCTTGTCTGGTACCTCGAAGGCGACTGATTAGGCTCCGTAAAATGCAAACTCAGCACATCTATAATCTTCCAGAATCCCCCAACCAGATTTTCAGCACATTTGAGATGAGAAATCTGTCTGAGGTAAATGACAGAGTCCTGTTCTCCAGGGTGATGGTGGAAATCATGAATATAAAATATGAAATCCTATACAAAAGCTTTTACATTTTAAGGCTCATAACGAGGTCGTAAAGACGTGCTGATTTAACCCCATAAATACCTTTTAAATGAGCAGATGAATGATCTGAGGTGGAAAGATGAAGACCTCATCATAATTCATGACGTCGTCTCAATCAAACCAGAATCAATCACCTGTTCATCTCCCTCATCACTGCTGATCCATTTGACCATTTCAGCAGCTTATCACCACTTTAGAAATACTCTCATCATTGCTGCTTCGTCTTCCAACGTAAACTCTGTCAGGAATTATCACAGAGGTGCAACAAAGCTGGCAAGCTGTTTACATCTAATCAATATTCTGAGTAATCAATGCACATTATCTGTATGCAGTGGTGGCAGTGGAGACGGAGCTGAGGGAGTGTTTTCACAGCCTCCAGTTTTTAATGGGAAGAGCCTTCAAACTGAATTGTCAAACTAGTCACTCAACAGAAGAAGAATTCAGCACAAAACAGAAGCAGTAAGATCAAATCTATGAGCCAAAGACATTTTGTTCTGAAGATCAATTAAAATCAGATGCATGAATGAAGAAAGTTGATTTTTTTTATCGTACCGGTTGGTTTTATTATGACAATGCACACTTGAAAAGAAAAAAAAAGGCCTTGGCAACCTGCAAAACCAACAATTTTAATGACAATACAAGTCACTCGCTTTAGCCTGCATGGGTCAGTCGCTGAGCGGACTGCGCCTTACATTATTATTGCAAAGGGTCACTTTCAGTTGAAACTCATTAGCAAACATAAGGACATAAAAATAAAATTTGTGATTACGTAAAATATCGGTCATTCCATCTTTGTATAGTGGGAGATACATTTTCATATGCAAACACACACACAACAAAATAAAACACTTAAAAATATGTGACCCATGACAAAAAAAAAGAAAGTGTACATAATTGAATCATAATTGAAGTTCTAGGCTAAGATTTTACAAATCACAGAAGACTAATCATTAATCATGTTTCTTTTAATAATCAAACAATTTGAGGCTGTATCAAAAACTTTGTAAAAAAAATTAGGAGATTTTCATTGACAATTTTTCAGTGAGCTAATTACTAAAAATCCAAGGTTCTTTCGTCCTTCTCTGCCTCAGCGTCAGCCACATTTGTCTCCTTTACGACCTCTAAAATATGAATATTTGTACAATCCCGTCTGGGAAAGTTTCCATGGCACACAAAGTTTCCTCCGCTCAGTCGAGAGCAGAACTGCCTCATTACTTAAAAAAATAATTATCCCCGTTCCAAAATAAACTGAAGGAGTCCTTTTCCTGCTCACGAAGGCATTTAGAAAAACACAAAAATGGCATTTTATTGTTGTTGTAGTTCGTTAACCTCAAGCAGCAGAGTCGCTACATCGAGGTCAAATGGCAAAAACTAAAATCTGCATAAAACTTTACATTTTGCATCCAGATCCACACTTTACTCTGCGTTCATGTTTTTCATACAAATTCTATTGTAATTAAGATAACTTTTCACTTATTCCACAAATCTGCTGAGGGGCTGAAGGCAACTGAGAGGAAAAGGAAAGTATTTTTTATCTAAATGAATATAACTGACATATCGTTGAAAGAAGCAGGTCTCAAGAACTTCTTCAGTTTATTTCAGTGAGGCAGTTCCTCTCTTATCGCTTTCTCCCACCACCAAAAAAATATAACACAATCTATCAGAAGATCTTCCAGATATACAGTGAATTTCAAACCAATGAAAGAAACAAATTATTTATTATTCATCTCTAGATTTTTTTAGGCTACCTTGTTATTCTCATCTTTACTAGACATTGTGAATAAGGATAGAAACAGACAACTAGTGTTAAAAGGCAAACCGTATTGAATCTGAGTAAACACTCATTCACACACACACGCACACACACACACACACATACACTCTCTCTCTCTCTCTCTCTCTCTCTCTCTCACACACACACACACACACACACACACACACACACACACACACTTCAGCCTCCCATTCTCTTGTGTCGTCTGCAGGGTTGATATGAGATTCTTGTGATAACATTTTTCATATTCAGAGAATCTCACTCATTATTAAAAACACGAGTTGTTGCCTGCAGTGGTCTGATGGCAGTTCACCGTCTTCTCGTATTATTCAAACGCAAGACAAAATAAGAGTTGTTAGGCAAACTATTCAGTCCAGAAAAAAAGAATAATAACGCTGGGATAATGAGGAAAAAAACCCAAAATAAAAGCCAGTATTTTAAATCAACAGAGGAAAGAAATGAAATGCTGGGGAGGGAGAACTCGTCTCCCAGTCGTTGCTTCCGACCAACTGGTCGATCCAAAAGAGTGACGAGATCTTGTTTGTCTGAGGCCACTGTAGCGGCTGGGCTACCACTGAAACAGTAGTCCCTCCCAGCTGTTTCAACCAATCATCCCATCTGCCAACTGTAAACCCCCACCCGACTCATTACTCCCCCTCCCGAAGTCCACTGTTGCTGTTTTTGTACTTTAGCACCTCTTGTCATCTCTACCTGTAAATGTCCAGACAGACAAACACCAGAATGGAAACTGTCCCAGTTTCTCAGGCATCCTGCCCCTCCCCCCTTTGAGGGGAGGGTTAAATAAGTCTTAGGGCGGCACGTAGGGGGGTGGAGATCTGTAGGGAGTCATGTTCTTGGGACGGGAGCCCTTGCCCTCCATTGGGGTGGTGAAGGGTGGCGGTGGCTGGTAGGGAGGCGCATTGGGGTCCTCATCCCGCAGAGCTGTGTACTCCCCCAGTAACTCCTGGTTGAGAGGAGTGGTCTCTGGCGTCGCCATGTTGGGATACTCGGGGGGTGGAAGTGGAGGCTTCTCCTCCTGCAGAATCAAGGGCATACTGGAAGATGGAGGTGGCTTAGAGTCATCAAGTTCATCCGCAAAGATAATCGGCACACCCTTCTTGATGAAGGTGGCCTGGTCCTCGATGGTCAGCTTGCCCTTTCGTTTCTTCCTGTAGCAGATCATTGCAATGATACCTGCTATTAAGAGGATTGCTGCCACCACCACGGCAGGAATGACTGTGTGGAGATAGACGTCATCAGTGCTCTGCCGGCCCGTTCCCATGGCTGGAGTGATTGCTGCTGGAGGTTCTGGTATATCGATCTCTTCTGGTGGGATGAAGGAATATGCTCTACAGCTCCCCCTTCCCTTGACCTTGACCTCCCGTGGTCTGAATTCAGGCTCCATGTAGAACTTGAAGGTTTGTGTTGGCACTCCTTCAGCATTGGCAAGTACCTTGCTCATGGCTGTCAGCTGTTCCTTTGGACATGGGTGGTGCTGCAGGCTGGTGTTCGTCCACTCCACCACAATTGACCCTTTGGTGATATTTCTCAGGCTGACTGTGCTGCTGTTGCGATCCCCAAGTGCATTTGCCAGCTTCTTGACCAGAATGATTTTCTTGTGAATGTCATTTGTTATTGAACGTGGTTCACCATCAAATCGAGCCGTGAAGATCACCGGACTCTTGTCATTGATAGGCCAGCGGTTCACACGAACCTCAAAAGCATCAATCGCATTCAGGCCGCCTTTGTCGGTCGCCTGCATGAAGTATTCATGTTTGCCCACATGTTGGACATCAGGAAGGCCATAGAGAAGTTGGCTGGTGGTGTTGAACTGGATCCAGGAGCTCTCTCCAACCACATCATTGTGGTTCTGTCTCAAAGTTAGACGCAATTTATCTGTTGTGCCGTCCTCTTTGTCAAAGAATGTATCAGATGGGATCTTGACCTCAAAGTAGGTGCCCACCAATGCAGTGACCTGGTCAATGGGGTTACGCAAGACAGGCTTCTCGTTGTATGGATCCGGGATGACACCAGGTGATGGTGTGGTGCGCCTGGATGGCTTGGCTGTGGAGGTCTTTGGCTCTCTGGGCACTGGTGTGGTTTTGGGTCTCTTGGGTTTCTTGGTGGGTCTTCTTGTAGGTGTGGGGGGTATGGCAGTGGCCTCCACATAAGTAGGCCTCGTCATGGTTGGCTGGATAGGAATGTTGCTGCTGGTCTCCAATACCCTTGTTGGTTGAGGAGGTCCAAGGGTTGGGGTGTGGGCGATAGAGTCGCGAACTCTGATTGTAGGTTTGCCTGGTAGAGGAACAGGTCCTCTTACTGGTGGAGCAGAGCTTTCGGTTGGTGCAGCAATGGAGGGCGAGGAGAGGGTTGGGATTATCCTCACTGGAGGCTCAACTACAGTTGATGGAGGAAGCACTGCCAGAACAGGTGTTGGAGTGTTATTTAATTGGCGCCTCACCCGCTTGGGGACGTGGGGTTTCTTGTTGGCGATGTGCCACCCCACCACAGGGTAACCCAGCTTGGCTGACATTGTGCCCTCCTTTGCAGGACCCTGCACACTGTTGATGTTTGGGACTGTGCTTTGTTCCAGCGAGCAGCCGAGCTTCCAGGACAGCAGAGCTCCGTTCTCCACCACCTGGAGAGACATTTAACGTTATTAAATTATCTACCTGATGATGTGACGTGTTAAATTATTCACCAACTAAGAAATATTTACCTAAAAACATGTACTCATTCATTCTTATTTGTCATTCACTCGCTTGTTTGTGTATTGTCTCACCTTTTTGGCATTGCCCGGCCCGGCCATGAACGCAGACATGTCGAACAGCCTGTTGTTGACCACAGGAAGCATCTTCATGTGCTGAAGTCCAACCCCAGAGAAGCTCCTCATGTTATCCAGGAGCTCCACCCTCTGTTTCGAGCTCATCTTGGTCAAATCAGCATCCAAGATCACCGTCAGCACCGTGACTGCCTCCTCGTTTCCACACATGAATGGCTGGACGTCATCTTCACTGGAGGCTTGGTTGGAAGCCAGCTGGGCCGCATCCACATCCAGATGATCCTCAGGGTGTACCTCAATGGAAAACACCTCCGAAGAAGAAGATGATTTTGTGTTGTTGGAGATGGATACGGAGATGTAATGTACACCTTTGTCCTCCTCCAAAGGTAAACCCTGCAGGATTCTGCTGCTGGCATCCCAGTGCAGCCAGGCGGGGAGGGAATCTTTGCCCATCTCTGAGATCTGAAAGACAGACAGAACAAAAGAACATTCTTTAATTAGCATACTAAATGAGACGGTAATCAGGAATGAAGATAAAGTTTGAGAAAATTACAATAAAATGTGATGCAAAATATAGTATGTAGATTTTTTTAGAATTATGTTTTGATCTGCATGCAGATGGTTTTTCAGAAAGGAAACAAAAAAAGGATGAAGAAAACAGGAAGTCAAGGTCTCGCAGGCATTCAAAGCTTTCTGAATTAAATTGTTTGGTCACTCGAAAAATATTTTCTGTATTTGATAGTTTCCTGGAAAAAAAATGATGAATGTTAGCAGGAAATAAAAATCATCTTGCATGAATGAACAAGAATGCAGCTTTTTTGTCCTTTTTACAAAAAATTTAACAGATTCAAGAGAGGCTGATTTTATTTGATTGGCTGCAGTTTGCAGTGAAACGGTCACAGTTTGTATTTCTCATGTTTTGTTTACATGTTTCAATATTACATCAGCTGTTTAAATTTTATTAGTGACTCATGTAAGTTTGCTTCATTATGATGTTTATGACAGAGTGATGCAGGAATAACAGTCAGGGTTTGTGCTAAAAACAGTGTGAACAGAATTCACTGCCACGGCTTTTTGACATGATATGAACTGATGAGCCCCACCCCAAATACACACACACACACACACACACACACACACACACACACACACACACACACACACACACACACACTCGCATATAAAAACACACGAACACATATTAAAAAAAACAGTGCTCTGAATTGTAATTGAAGCTTTACTCAAATTAAAATAACTTGGCCGATAACACGAGCAGGGACATCCACATGGCAGGAGGCTGATGGGGAGAAATGGATCGCGGGGGAGTGACTATGCATTCACACACACACACACACATAAATCCCAAAACAAGAACAAATGCATCCTGGGATCCCCGGCCCCTACAAGTTAATTCTGCGGCTAATAAATCCTGGTTGATAAATTATGTAGAGGCAGCGCTCCCAAGACACATCATTAATGCTCTAACCAGCACACAGGCAGCGCCGGGGGACAGTGCACACACACACACACACACACACATATATGCAGGCACACACACACATATAAACAAATACACAGACAAACACACATCAGAACACACATTCTCCAACATTTAAACACACACAAGGCAACACACAGACGCTGCAGAGCTGTATGTGCATTTACCCCAGACACACTGTACACATGAGGACACCAAGAGAGATCACATGTAGGTGAACACACACACACACACACACACACACACACACACACACACACACACACACGCCCTGCTAGAAGCTGTGCTTTTAACAACCATCCCCTCATGGACAATTCCTTTTAAAAGCTTCCCTCTGGAAAAGCATCCACACCTCTTCGAGCCTTTTTCCTTTTTCCCATAAAAACTTGGATCTCCTCCTTTTTTTTCCAGCAGCAGAGCAAACAGCAAAGCAACGTGGTGGAAATAAGCTGCTCCGGCGATTATTTTTGATTTCCTTTTTCTTTGTGTCATGCCTCATTTCCTCATATTCAATTTCCTCTCTTGTTTCTTGTGCCTCTCCCTCTTTCTTCTTTTGACACCTCACCCGTCTTCTGAATCCACGCTTCCCTTTCTGCTGTCATTATTTCAAAATGTCGTTATCAGAATCTGCCAGTCCTTTTCATTCGCAGATAAAAGCTAATTTCTGAGGTGGTGATGCAGGAAGATGTGATGATTCTTGGCCCTGATCATGAAACCCAGTTTGAAAATGATAACTGCTGGAAACACAAACATTATTTAAAATTCATTCGACCTGGATAATTGTGACTCACAGGAAAAGTGTGAAGGAACGTCACAGCGGACAGTTTAGCTCCACAACTTCCATCTCTGTATTTTCTTTCCAACAGGAATAAACATCCACCGCTGGAAACACGGATACAAATGCTTTAACCTGAAGTGATAGCGTCAGATATTTGACTGAAACCAAATGTTTAACATGCAGGTTTGTTGCATTTGATGCGTGTCAGAGCTGCACGTCCTCCACACTGTAAACCTCCTGACATGACTCTGCAAATTAAATCACAATGAAGGGCGACTGACTTGCCAGGCTGTAATCTCATCAGAAGTGTCATAATTACTCTGTGAATTATTAAATTGCATCCTCAAAGCACGTGGATGATGGCTTCCTTACTTCCTGCCTGTTAAATACGAGTGAGAGGTGGAAGAATCGCTTCAGTGACACTTTATTTTCTGATTCTTCTGTCCACAAAATGACAAACACCAAACTCCATCGTTACAGGCTGAGTGATTTTCCAAGTCCAGAGTTCACTTCAGACCTCAGCTTGTGCAGGTGATGAGGTGGAGAGTCATGGAGAAGAATTGGTTTTGACTGATTTATCAACAGTCATCAGCCTGTCACAAAAATGTGACATCAGCATGCATCTTTTCTGATATGAGCTGATATAAAATAATTATTTTACAGCAAATAAAATGAAGAAAAAATGCCTAAATTGATTTTAAAATGGTGCAACATGATGTGAGGATTGATGTCTACTTTGTTTTGCTATTTTAATATTTTTCATTGAAATGGTCAGGTAGAGTAATGTTAAATATTATTTTAATAAAGTAAGTTATTTGTTTACAAAATTAGCCTTTTAGTCATGTTGGTTCAACATCAGACACAATGAACACAGAAAGGGTCTTTTTTCAGTCCAACACAAATATTCACTCCATCTTTTTCACATTTCAGCAATCAGTGATTTTTTTTGTTTTCCTTAAAACCAACACACCAAGACTGTGACTCTGATCTCTGTTTCTGCATCGTTACATTATTATTTATAATATTTCATCCACATGAAGCCTCTGATTAACAGGGTTGGTGTTTGGATCCACCTTTAAAATGTAGGCTGTTGCACAGAAAACAGACATCAACACTCGTCCTGAAGTGGACACCACAGAGCGAATGGCCTGGAGGTGAGATGGACTTGTGTGTCCCTGTTTTTACAGAATCTACAGTTCCTCAAAGCAACGTTCTCACTGTCAGCATTCCTGACTCGGTGAGCATTAAAACAAAAACACATCAGCCTTTTTTAAACTCCTACATGAACTCAGCAGAGAGCTTGTAGTTTCCTGCTTCCAAAAAAAACATAAAAAATACATCAAATCCCCCAAAATGTCAAGAAAAATGTTTCATATCTTTTCTTGGCACAAGGCTTCAGCACCAGAGAGCTTGATGTTTGGCCCTAAAGGTTATCGTGTGCTCTCACACACTCCTCCAGCCTCCCTCCTCCTTTGCACACAACACACACACCAGTGGCAAGGTTACAGCCTGAGCCCCTGTGAACACAGCCAGGGAAACCCCGCCATTTCAGAAGATCCACTGGGAGAAGCACAGAGGAGCAGGCGGCAGGAAGGAAGCAGACTAAACTAGTTTGTGGGAAGCTATTAAGGTGGTGGCGAGGGCGACTCGGGGCGAAGACGCACACACGGACGCCACAATCACAGTTAATTTACTCAGAGTATTTACTGAGCAGAGCGATAACCTTTCAAAACACAAGTCACACGGCGCGTTCAAGGACTTTTCAGCTGGGAAATAACATCTTATTAACCTCCAAAAAAGATTCTAACCCCGACCGGTTCGGAGTAATGTGACTTTTGAGGAGGTGCACAATGACTTTAAAGCAGCGTGTACACTGAATGTTAATGCTGCTGACATTAAACTCGGACTCGCTGAGAGATAAGAGCCTTTCGGACGATTTAACGGCTGAATTTGTGACATGTGTAAAGTACGGCTGCCCCCCCCCCAGTGTGAGTTCAGCAGCAAACCACATCCGTCTGTCCCCCCAACCCCCCCGACTTTAAAAGACTGTTAATTAAAACGAAATAATCTCATCAAAGTAAGTGGTTGTTTGATCATTTCGCTCATTTTTCCCTCACTGACACACACACACACACACACACACACACGTCAGCCTTAAAGCCACCGTGACTATCAGCCCCATAAGCCACAGTGACGAGCACTGTGGTGCAACAAACTCGGCCGAGGACGCATTTGAAGTGTGTGTGAGCGACAGGCATGAAACACTCGCAGACATTATCGCACATCACCATCACCGCTGCACTCTGCATCACTGCCGCCGCCGCCGCCGCCACCACCACTGCCTCTGCTTCCTCAGCTGTTTTGTTTCCATTTACAGTCGCTGAGAGAAGCTGCAGTTTGAAGTGAGACAATCTGAGAGGCTGCCTGATGGTTCGTGTTCCTCACGATGTTCTCCAACACAGAAGAAGAAGATCTTCACAGATGCTTGAACCTGGTTTAAGCATCCATCACTCAGGAGGTTAAGAGGGTCATCTGCCGACCGCAGGGTTGGTGGTTTGATCCCCACCTCCTCTGGTCCACATGTCCAAGTGTCCTTCGTCAAGACACTGGACCCTCTGGGTTTTTCCCAGAGCCACCGGAGACACATGAGCCCGTGCACTCCTGATGCCGATCACAAGCCGGATAAAAGAGGAGGGGCCGCGGCAGGAAGGGCAGCTGGCTCAGAAAAGCTTCTGCCACATCAGAAACACGGATCATAAGATCTGATGCCGAGGCTGGACCAGGCCCAGTCTGTTAGAGAGACGGAGACAGGTGATCCATGGTGGAGACCCCCGACAGGGAGCGACTGACGGGGGGAAACATCTACTCCATTACATCAACACAGAGCTTCCAGAGAGGCGGAGTCACTGAGGGAAACATGCTACACGAAACTTACGGTCAGGATATGAAAACGATAACTTCTTGCTATCAGAAGAACCCAGTTTGTAAAGTAACACTGAGATAAAACACAGTCAAGCAGAGAACCAGCTGCTGCATCCAGACTCTTCTGACTGACCTCCTACAAACTGATCCACATGGACCTGATTTAAACTGCACGATGATTTGTAATCAGATTACCACCAGGTATCAGCAGCAAAGCCAACAGAGGTTTAAGGTTTAAGCTCATTGACTCAAAGTTTCTTGCTGCTTTTGAGAAGAAAAAACACATTTTCCCTTAAACAGCTGTTTCGTGTCTTCAGGTCTGAAGGTGCTTGAATGGCTTTTAACACCAAAAGTGTTTTAAAAAGGAAAAACTGCTTTTATTTATGTTTTATAATCACAGCAAACAGAGTTTAAAGCAAATATTAATAACTTCAGATGGAGATTTACAGCCTGTTACGCCTCATAACTGTCTGTCTGCCTGTCTGTCTGCCTGTCTGTCTGCCTGTCTGTCTGCCTCTGAACTCTAACACTCATAACCTGCTGATTCTGCACAAACTCAGTGTGTCTCCATGAAAGGCTGAGATGCACCTCCACAAACTGCTGCATATTTATCCTCCCAGGAGACACCACAGATCTTTCAAAGAGTCGGAGAGACGGAGAGACGGAGAGAGGTTAAACGAGAGGAACGACAGAGGAAAAAAACTATAAATATGACGAGGAGGCATGGAGTCTCTCTCCTTTCCTGGACAGAAAGACACTTATTGTCGGTGCAGGAGGAGAACGTGGAGAAAGGAGGCCATTGTTAGCAGAGAGCCAGCTGACAGCTCCACTGATAAGACTCACACTCCAGAGGAGGAGGTGAGGAAGGAGGGAGAGGAAGAGGAGTGTCAGGACGGGAACGCCGTGAGGAACGATGACTGAGGGGAAATGAAAGTCTGCGTGGGGAAGGAATGAAGAGAAGGAAAACAAAGGATGAAAGAGGGAGGGACGGAGGTCAGGAGGAGGCGCAGAGGTGAGGACAGAGGAGGGAGATGGGGGAGTGAGGGAGGAGAAAGCAGAGGAAGTGAGAGATAATGTGAAAAGGAAGGAGAAGTGGAGCGAGACGGAGAGAGAGAGACAGAGAGAGAGAGACAGAGAGAGAGACACAGAGAGAGAGACAGAGAGAGAGAGAGAGAGACAGAGAGAGAGACAGAGAGAGAGACACAGAGAGAGAGACAGAGAGACAGAGAGAGAGAGAGAGAGACAGAGAGACAGAGAGAGAGAGAGACAGAGAGAGAGACAGAGAGAGAGACACAGAGAGAGAGACAGAGAGAGAGAGAGAGAGACAGAGAGACAGAGAGAGAGAGAGAGAGACAGAGAGACAGAGAGAGAGAGAGGGCGTAGAGGAAAATGTTGGCATATTGAAGTGTTTCCAGTGGAAAGTATGATGGGAGGAGCAGCGATGGATGGCAGAGCTATAGGATGGGGGGGGGGGGCGTAACGGGGAGGCGGATGTTTACGAGGGGAAATCTCTCTCTCTGCCGTTTTCTCCCGTTAAAATCTGTCCGGGTCTCAGCAGAAACATTCACACCTCAGGAACGGGATCATGTGAGCAGTGAAACGTCAGCGCGTCGGCAGAAAACAGACCAAAGTGTCTTTAAAGACACAAAAAAGTTCTTCTTCATGTGTTAAAGTCTCTGTTGTCGCAGATCCAACCTCTTCATCACCGCGTCACTCTCCTCTCACCTGAGCCGCCGCTCTCACCTCCTCATCATCTCAGCCCTCATTAGTCCGTCGGTATCGACCCTCGTCTGACCCCGAGGTTCTGCATTACTCGCCCGCCTCTTGTCAGATTTGGTCGCCTGAGCTGCTCGACCATTTTTACCCATCTGCCCTTGTTGCCTCAATAAACTGACTTGCAGCTGATGCGCCGTTTCCACGGAGACGGAAGTTTTAACTGCGTGGTCGGATCACACGCAACAGGAAGTTACACCATGAATATGATTTTAACACCAGAGTTAATATTTGCTCCTAAACCTTCCTCTGCAAATAGAAAACCTGCCGTGGAGTTATTCTACGTCACCTACACCGTAAAGCATCGCTTGATGATGCATCACCGGCTCCGTCGCCGTGACCTTTCTGACCTGCAGAGCGCGTCTGCAAACCTGCGCGCGTTCGGTTCCAGCGCAGCTCAACTCATGAGACTTTCACTGCGCGGTAATGACGCTGAATGGAAATGAATATTCCCAGAGATGAAATATGTTCCAGGAAAAATATACCCTTTCTACGAGCAGGCCGTGTTGTAGGACGCTGCAATGTCAGCCGTGCACGTGCTGCGGCGGCGGCGGCGGCTGCACGAGAGAGACGTGATGGGCTGAGGGATTAAAACGCCATTAACATGTTTGTGATGGAGACAACTGTGCTCACAAACACAGATGTATGCATGAGGAAATGACTTCCGATGCTCCCCAGAGAGCGAGCAAACACACACACGTGTGTGCGAATTCACACGCAAACACACACTCACTAAACTACAAATACACCCCTATTATAAAGTCATTAAAGTATAATGATGCAGAGGCCTCTGAGCTATAAAACCTGCGCCGAAGCACACACACACACACACACACACACACACACACACACACACACACACACACTCTCTCTTTATCGCACAGGGAAACATACACACACGCACACACTCACACACACACACACACACACACACACACACTCTCTCTCTCTCTTTATCGCACAGGGAAACATGCACACACACACACACTCACACACACACACACACACACACTGTGGTAAACCTGGTTGCCAAAGCCTGCAGCTAAACTCATAAAGCTCTCCCACATTCTGCCCCTATGTCTCTCTCCCTGCCTCTCTCTCTCTCTCTCTCGCTTGCCGTTTACAACAATGAAAGGCTGCTCAGTAGTCAGCTGAAGCTGCTCGTTGTTTGATTCCAGCTGTGTGGGCGAGAGATTGAGACGAGAAAGATGCAGCCTGTGAGCGTGTGTGTGTGTGTGTGTGTGTGTGTGTGTGTGTGTGTGTGTGTGAGGGCAGAAAGAGCTGCTCATGCTGACCACGCAGCAGCAGAGAGAAACACTGAGTGTGAGTGTGTGAAGGCAAGAGACGATGAGGCTGCGCATGTGTGAGAGGACGACAACAGAAGTGTCTGTGTGTGTGTGTGTTTGTGTGTGTGTGTTATATTATGACAAGGACAACTGGAAGGCGAGCGAGGCGGCGAACACGCTGCTTCCTGCCTATGCAGCAGTGGACCAAGGAGCAGACTTGGCTCAGCGAACACGATGCTACCTCACTTCCTGCTGAGCGGCGCCGAACACCGAGAGAGAAACACACAGAGTGTAAACAAAGTCCAGAGGAGACAGATGTTGTGTGTGAGAGTGTGAAAGAGAGAGAGGCGAGAAAATGAGCAGGAAGGGCACAGAGACACTGAGAGACTGAGGTGGAAAACACACACACACACACACACACACACACACCGAGGCAAAAATATACACATCATGCTATATATATATATATATACATGTGTGTATTTGTCCAACCCCTGCTTGGAACAATAACACTGGTGTGTGTTTATGTGTGTGTGTGCGTGTGCGTGTGCGTGTGTGTGTGTGTGTGTGCGTTATCTCTGTCTCAGCATGCGGCTCGTTTTCCGCAGACTCTCAGCTTCAGCTCTGACTAATGCTGCAGCCCCACCAGAGCTACACACACACACATGCACACGCACTCACACACGCACACACGCACACACACAAGCACACACACACACACACACACACAAGCACACACACCTTAACTTTAAGTGTGTATCCACACAAAGACAGTTCAATTTGAATGATCGGACTATCAGACGAACCTGCAGAGTCTCTTTCTGTATGAAACTTGTATCAGCTGACGACTCAAACTCTTCTGTTTGTTACAAAGTAGAGAAGCAAATGTTTTATATTAATGATCAATATTGTAACGATCACTTTCCTAAAGTCCATGTGAAGCATTTTAGTCCCTTACATTGTCAGGAGAGCAGTCAGTGACCTGCAGATGTTTCACTGACTGTAACAGAAAATGAGCAAATCTTTAAATCCAAGATGCTGAAATTTTGTCAGTTTTTGCTAAAAAATTTGACTTAAAGCTTTTAATTGCTAATTAAAATATCTATTGATTATAACAGATTGATCTTCTTTTACATTTCAGCGTCATTACAAAGTAAACAAACATTAAGTTGTCCGTC
>JAQMCX010000028.1:621980-637414 GCA_029814765.1 Acanthurus leucopareius | reverse complement strand
CCTCATTTCCTTCACCGGCGTCGGTGCCGCGGGGTTAATAGCGTGCATTAAACCCATACCAGTGGTGGTTCACTGTTGTTTTTTTGTTTTACAACAAACTTACCCCCCCCCCCCCCCCGTGGGCCTCAGATGGAGAATAATGGCCCCCAGGAGGCCCCTCCAAACCCTCCAAATTGGCCATCACCGAACGGCCGAGGCCTTTAATTCATTTAGAGCCTGTGGGAAGCAGCAGCCATATATTTTTAAACTATCAAATGGCATTAAAACAGAGTTAGCTCGAACGCGTCCTTGGAAAAGATGTTTAACCCGAGGAGGGGGGGTGGGGGTGGGGGGTTTCCACTGATAAGCCTGCTGCAACACACACTCTGCAAATAGCAGCCAGACATGAGCTGAATGGAAACCAGCACCTCAAAGGTCAGGCTGCTACTGCCAACGTCTAAAAAAACACCTCTGTAGTTTCGCCAGAGCAGCGGCCTCGAACCCCCTGCACCCCCCACCCCACCTCCCCCCAGTGGGAAAACAACACCCCCACACACAAAAACTGAACTGGAACCAGTCAAACAAAATGGGACACCAGAGGAGGTTTGAAGATGAACGACGAGGACGTTTATTTCATATCATCTTCATGAGGAACCTCAGTGTTATGAGCAGACACACACACACACACACACACACACACATACACACACACACACACACATACATACACACACACACACTCACACACTCTCACACACACACACACACACTGCACATCAGCCTCACTCAGCTTTCTGGTTTCTTTCTGGGACTTCATCCTCCACTTTTCTCCCACAGCGGCCTCCCCCACTCTCCCCCTCTCCCCCACTCTCCCCCTCTCTCTCTCTCCCTCTCTCTCCCTCTTTTATCTTGTCCCTCGGTCAAAGGAGACATACCCAGACCGCGGCAGGCTGTCAAACGTCTCCATGGCAAAGCAGACGTGAGAGGAATCACGACGAGGTGGGCGAACATCCTCCGGTGCGCGCCCGCTTCACCTCTGAAAGGCTCCGCGTGACTGAGGCGGTTTTTACTCGCCGCCCGCCGCGGAGCCGTCGGCGGAAAACCGGGAGCGAAGTGTGTTTGTTAACCGCCTGCTCGTCCCCGCAGCCGCGCCTCCAAGCTCCTTACCGGCCTGTAATGCTCTTAATGAGGTTTGAGTCCCTGTCACCGGACACGTTTCCTCCATCTGATACACTGTAAGCAACTTCAACTCCCAGCGGCGCACGAGAACGCACGCGCAGGCACGCATGCAACAGCGCGAGCAACACAAGAGGAGATAAAAAAAAAACAGTATGAAGAACAATGAGGTCAGGAAGTGATTCACCGTGAGCGCCTCACCGGGACTCCTGCACGGGGCTCCGGTCCGAGGGGACGCTGGCTGTCCGCGCGCTGGATGCCAAAAATAAACCCGGAGCGCGAGCGTGAAACAGCCTGTAAGATACAGTCAGTCCACATCATAAAGAGGCCCTTCTCTCTCCCAGCCCTCTTGGACTGCAGCCTGTCCCTCCCCGGCTTTAAAATGCACCTGTTCGGGGTCGAAGCCAGAGGAATGAGCCCGGTGGGCTTCAGGCGGCTTCAGCTGTCCAAACGCCGGGCACCGGAGGGCGGGCGGGACAGGCGGCAGGAGGCAAGGAAAGGAGGCGAGGAAGGAAGCAGGGAGCGGGGCGGAAGGCGGCCGGTGAAAGCGGTGGCTGGGATAAGAAGCCCAGCAGCCAGCTAATAACACAGCGATTGCCTAAAAATATCCTCGACCACAGAGCCGCGCCGCTGCCGCCGCCGCTGCCGCTGCTGCAGACGCGGTGTCGGTACACACGCAGCCCGGCAGGCGAACCCGGATGTATCAGCTACACACCGAATTTTAACCGAACAATCACATTCAAACACTGAACATATGAGACATAGTTGAGTGCTACGTTGCTGTTCAGAGGTTTAATGTCCTCTGGATGCGTGAACGCGTGAATGCGTGAACGCGTGCCCCGCTCCGACTTTCTCTTTCCAGAAACACACAGGGGGAAATGTTCGCGCTGCAATACATGCCACATATTCAACACACCGACACACACCGACACACACACAGAGCAGATGATAGCAGAGCACAGTAAAGAGCCGTGATTTGAGAAGAAACTGACCGTCAAATCTCCTCCACGGTTATATTCCTCCCCGTTATCCACGCTAAATCCTCCCCGCTCCTTCCTCTTCCGTGCGGTGGAAACGGGAGACTGGCGGCGGAGGTGGCGACAGGAGAGCTCGGTTTTCCTCCTTCCTTCGCACACAGAGGCGAGCGGACAAATATAGGCTCGCTGCTCGGTGTCAGATCTCCTCTTCCCCCCCCCGACTGGCGACGGGCTGTCTCCGGTGGTCCAAAGTTAGGAGTCGCAACGGAAGGTGGAAGCTTTATTCACCATGAAACACGCCGGCGGCTACAAACAGCACCATATGGACCAGTGGCCGGACTTCAGATGAAACCAGCAGCGAAATCCTCCAACAGGACAAAAAAATATGATGTGAAAAACAAGAATTAAAGAAAAAAAATGTCGGGTCGACAAGTAAGAATTCAAAAAAAGAAGAAAGAAAAATCACATCATTGTGTGTTTTTGTAAAATCTCTGCTCGAACAGCTGGTCGCTCCTGCGCGGAGACGGAGACACCGGGAGCCGCTTCACCCAGGAACCGGGCCGGAGACGATGCTGCTGCTGCTGCTGCTGCTGCTGCTGCCGACCTCGAAGCTCCGCGGCCGGACGCGTCCTTCCTCCAGAGGTCCTCCGCACAAATGTCCGCTCCCGAGCCTGAAGGATGAATTTGCACCCGGAGGAGGAGGAGTGGAGAGAGAGGGAGGGAAGGAGGGAGGGAGAGAGGGAGGAGGGCAGTGCCTTGCATTCTCTGAATTACTCCACCCCCAAACTGCCTCCCCCCTCTCACTTTCCTCAGCCCTCCACCCCTCCGCCTCTCCTTCATTCACTATATTTGCTCTTGTCTGCCATTATTCTCCTTTCTCTTTTCTGCTCTTTGTTTATTTCCTTTTTACATTCACTCCTATGTAACAACACACACACACACACACACACACACACACACGAACACCCCCCCACCCCATTCACTGTTTGTGTCTCTGAAGGCGACCATAAACAAATAAATCAATATGTTTACTCAACACTTTCTCCAATGGACTTATGATGAGAGTATTGATCGGGGGTGTGAGTGATCATCATACAGGTTTTCATCAATATCCGAGCATGGCAGTGAACTGGGCCTCTTATAGTTTCACACACTGAGTCAAAGTCTGAACACGACCAAACAAGAACAAAGTGAATTTGATCACTTTGACTGATGAGTTTCTGCTCTCGTTATGATCAAATTCATCTTTGGTAATCAATGACCAAAAATTATGATACCTAAAAAAACCCCAGCCTTTTCTTTATTTCTTTATTCATCCTTGTGTCTCTGTGTGTCTGCGTCTCTGCGTCACTGAGTCTTTGTGTCACTGAGTCTCTGCGTCTCTGCGTCTCTGCGTCCCTGTGTCTCTGTGTCTCTGTGTCTCTGCGTCTCTGCGTCTTTGCGTCTCTGTGTCTCTGTGTCACTGAGTCTCTGCGTCTTTGTGTCTCTGTGTCTTTGTGTCTCTGTGTCTTTGTGTCTCTGGGAGGTAAAAGCCTCATATATCTGTCAAACTCAGCTGTCTCTGCTCATATTGACTTTATGGACGCTCTGACAGCACCTGGAGTGGTTTTAAATGCGCCGTGCATTTTAGCGCTGCATGAAATAAGGTTTGATTTGATATAAAAGCTTAACTAAGTGTTCTATGAATTCATAAAACCCCTCTTTTGTCTGTCCGTGGTAAAAGCCTGGTGTTTTTGTCTTGTAATGGCTGTCTGCTGGTTCGGTGGCAGCGCGGGTCATGTTCACTCATCAGCGCTGAACTGTGGCCTCATGCTGGCCGCCATGACAACAACAAACACTGAGTTTTGATCTGGAAAGTTTGCCAAAGATTGTGACCAAGCATTTTTTTTTTTAACAAGTAGTTGCCTCTTAAAGCTCATTGATTTTGCTCCATTTGCCAAGCGGCCGTCCTGCTGCCTGGAACAGTGAATGAAAAACATTCTTCTCTCCACCAACGCTCGCTGTGAAGGTGCCTAAAAGCAAGGCACTTAACACACGATTGTTCCGGTGAAGGTGGAGAGTGTGTGATAGCCTGAGTGTGAAGTAGGTTGGTGGTAAATGGTACACGGGCTGCATTTATGTGGCGTCTTTATCCCGAGAGCTCTGCAAAGCACTTAACAAAGTCATGCATTCAGCCGTGCACACAAACACAGATTCATAGCAGCAGAGCGGCCATGCGAACGGCCGACCTGCTCGTCAGGGGCAGTTTGGGGCTCCACGTCTGTTTGACTCCAAGACATTTCAATGATTCTGCAGCCAGGAGCTGGAAATCAGACCAAAGGAGTGAACTCCACTGGAAACCTTCATCTTTGTCAAATGTTTTACACTTCACAAGCCAACAAGTAGATCAGCTGATCCGAGAGAGGCTGGATTTTATGCTTCTTCCATTTGTTTCCACTCTACAAATGTTGACCTTGTTTTAACTGTAGATTTAAGCAGCTGAGTGTCTCAATGAAAACTGCTGTAATTTGTTCCGTCATTGATTCTTTTGCAGGAGACGAGCGTAGGCGTCACTTTCAAGTCATGTATGTCTCATTTAGGAACCGCCGACATGGAAATCTAGAATCCACTCACTGAATTTGTTTAATGTCATTTACATTCAGTTTTCAGATCAAAAACACGCTGGAGTTTAACTTTAAGAGCAACGATCTGTGTTTCTTTTCTCTTCACTGATGGTATGGAAGAGAGGAGGACAAACTCAGAAGAACAAAGGAGAGACGTTGATGCAGAGCAGAGGCTTTCTGAAGCAGGAAGCAGAGCAGGATGTGTAGTTAGCTTTGACAGCGAAGCCGACAGAGTCTCTGTCATTAAAGCATCCATTGAACTGAAGTGGAGTGATGAGGGAGGAAGAGATATGATTGAGGGGGAAGAGAAGAGAGACCTGTTTTGAAAATGGTTGGTGTTTTGTCACAGAAGTAGGCCATCTTTCTTCTTAACTAACAGCAGACAGACGTGTAAAAACACGTTACACGAGTCTGAAGCTGAGTCAGAGGACTGAAAGCATTTTGTTCAATGTCACAATTAAAACGCCAAATTTGGATAATTGACCACTTTTCTCTGAAATTAAACCCAAATTAAGTTGAAAATATTTGGGTTTAATTTCCGTCTTTGCTTTAACATCAACTTAGATGAACTGAAACCGACAACAAACTGATCACAGAGCTGTTAGTATGAGAGGTGTTAGTTTACAATGAAAAGTGTGTGCTTTTAAATAAAAACAAGTGTTATGTATCGGCGATGTTGCTCTGCTGTGTCATAACTTCTTCATCAGTTTCAGTCACATTCAATCCTCCTCCTTTGTTTTTAAAAAATACAGTTTTCTTAGTTAAAGAATGAGATATGAAACTGTCATGCGGAGCGTTGTGGTGCAGAGCCGGTCTCAGCTCGGGTGGTGCAGGTCGGAGCACATCCTCCCTGCAGGGGGGCGTCTGGGCCGTGGGGGGTCCTGAGTGGCTCCATGTTAGGTGGTGCTGAGGTGAAGGTGTGTACCTGCAGGGTGAGCGGCACAGAGACGTGATGCTTGTTGATGTTTGGGTGCAGACTGATTGGCTGTGATGATGAGCATTAATGAAGCACTGCAGATGAAGACGAGGCCGAGTCCCAGCAGACTGACGTGTGTGTGTGTGAGTGTGTCGAATGCTGAGATGTTTGAGTTTGGACCAAAGTGGTCGACTAATTGACGCAGAGACCTGCTTCACCATCAGCAGAGCCGAGCTGCATGACTGCAAACAGAGGATGAGTGTGTGGTTTACATGCAGAAGAAAACTCAAACCAAAACCTAATAAAACTAATGAAGGAAGTCCTGAAGATTCTGATATGAACTCTGACTGACACACAGTTCAAACTGAGCTCCGTCGGCTCGTCAGAGATGCTCTCAGACATCACCGAGGTCAGCCGACTGTCAGTGAACTCAACATCACCCGACGCTAATGGAGCACCAGGCTGCTCCTGCATCAGGCACCACTCAAACATCTCAGCACACGGTGAAGACAAGCTGCTGCTGGAGGAGCTCTTCACTGCTGCTAACATCTTCAGACAGGCCGGGCTTCACCGAGGGGGGAGGTGTTTCAATATTCATGATGGTACATGACAGGAGCGTGGATGAGAGGAGAAGCAGGAGTAAACCAACGCCGCAGAGGGAGACAGGAGAGCCAGGAGGGAGGAGGGGGAGCAGGGAGGAGGGGGAGGAAGTGATATCGAGTCTGACAAAGACAGAGAAAGAGAGCGAGCTGGAGAGAGACGGAGCGAGGAACAAGCTATGATACCAACACTACTGCTACGTATGTGCTTAAACATATAACGTCAATAATGTCCCACAGTTCTGTTTTTACAGTTTAATCAACAGGATGTTATTTCTTCATGTTCATTTCATGGCCCACAGTTTAAATGATTTCATATTCGTTTCAGCTGCAGGCTCTTTTCTAACCTTTATGTGACCAGGAGAGTCGCATTGAGATTAAAGATCTGAGCTTTAACACAAACAGTCACAAATGGAGACAAAGTGCCATAAACAAGCGAACAGAAGTCACGTTTCACAAAGATAAATTCCTGCATGTCGGCTGTGAAACCAGTTACATTAGCAAATGTTGTATCATAAAGAGTCTGCGTTCAATTCTTTCATTTTGGATTTAAAGGCTTAAGAAGCCTTCAGTAAATTAAAAAATGCTGCAAAGCTCCACAGCTGCCAAATATTATATTGTTTACTTCTGTCTTTCTTCTCAGCGCCGACTGAACAAGGTTTAAACGCTGTTTGAACGAGGACGGACACATTGTGTTGCTGTATAATTTGGCATCTCTCACTGTGTCAATTACCTTTCTCCTTATTTTCTCCTCTTGGATCAGAAGGAGCTCTGTCACCTTTCTGTCCTGCAAATGTTGCATCCTGCACGTTGCAAAGAACAAAACCACTTTTGCAAACAGTTATCAGGCATAAAAAAGCAATAAATAATGTCCAGATTTGTCCTGATACTTATTGTGCCAAAGAGCAAAAAGACTAAATCTATTCGCCCGTTTGACCCAGAATGAATCCTGATTGTATTCGCTCTCTAATCGTCGGCGGGTTTTTCGTCCACCGTGAAAGGATGTTACATTATCGCTGCACAGAAACAAATGGGACCGTAATGCTTTGTTCCTCTAATTACTTCATTTATCTATTGTTGGACAATTATCCTGTTTTTATTGCTTAGTTATTATGGATTACTTTGTGATTTCTCTTTGTTTGGCCGTGTTTGTCGATCTGGGACTCAACATATAACCGCTCGTTTATCTGGGAGCTGTATAATTGAAGTGCAGGTGTTCATGAACTGGGAAGCTGCAAACTGAATTGCCCCTTGGAACAAATAAATTTGTCTAAATTTGACTCTGAATCTGTTTTTTGAGCTCTGAAAGCTAAAACATCTCCACCCGTTTTGCAGCCTGAAAGACAAAAAGCAGGTCGCACATGTGAAGGGAAGCTAAAAACATGAAGCCACACAAACATGGGGGGGGGCAGAGGAGGAGTGTGTGACATGAAAATGTGAGATGCATGTAACACACAGATGCAGAGCAGACACACTCCTGCACACACACACACACACACACACGGAGGGGGAAGAGGAGGTACATGTGTGCAGCTGTGCAGCTCCGTGTCCCGGTGTGAATGCAGGGAAGGCGTCGGGCGAGCGGGGGCCCATCCCAGCCGCTGTGTCTAATGAAAAGTGACAACTCCCTTCTCCCGGAGAGCCTTCCTGTTTTGCTAGGCTTCAAATCCTATTTGCTTGCCCCCTGCACCACCACCACCACCACCTCTTACACCATCACAGCCGCTCTCTCATCTTCCTCTCACTTTTCTAATGAGAGCTCCCCATTTTCTGCAAAATGTGTTGCCGATATTTTCTTATTATATTTTAAATATTGTAATCGTCCCTGAGCGAGCGAGCAAGCGGGGAGGAGGAGGAGGGAAGACGGGCTCTAAATGTGCAATAATCTGAGGGATCGCCAGCAGAGAGCAGATAGTGAATGGCAGACGTTTAGGGAGAGAAAGCAGGAGAAGCAGAGAGGGACGGTTTGACAGCGTAATTTGAAAGATAGCAAGTAAATTGATTATTGACTGGCAGGTATTCAGAGCGTGTCAGGTTATCTGATGAGCATGTGATAGGAAAACTTTGCACTGTACTCAATCAATCTACACGAAAGATAAACTGCAGCTCTGATGCGACGACTTTCCATCATCGGCGGCCGCTCATAAGTCGATGAAGCTTAATAGCTTTGGTGTGAGACGGGTGGAGGTGCGGTGCAGCGTGTGAACCTGCTACACACTCCGTCTGAATCCAAACTCAGGCTCTTCTGTGCAGCAGCATGCATATCTGTGTTTATACAGCAGACACCAGCGTTCTGTGTGTGTGTGTGTGTAACAGTATGAGTGTGTGTGCTCAGTGGAAGAGTGTGTGTGTGTGTGTGTGTGTTTTCTGCTCCTGTGCCTATTAGGGCAGTCAGTTAAATTGGCAGTGCAGGATACAGTATGTGGGTTAGAGTGCCGTCCTCCTTGTTAATATTTCATCTGGGTGCTGGCAGGAAGAAATAGGGCAGAGAAACACAGAAAGCCTAATGTGACAGAGACGCTCTGGAAGATGGGGGATGTGTGTGTGTGTGTGTGTGTGTGTGTGTGTGTGTGCATATCTTAGCTTTGTGAATGTTTTGTTTGTTTTCTCATTGATTTCTGGCTGCATTGAGCCTCTTTGCTTTCTGTGCTTTTGCTTTTGAAAGATGTGTTTGTCTGTATAAAGAGGTTGTGTTTTCATTTGTGTCCATAGTGCATAAAGTACACACACACACACACACCCACACACACACACACACACAGACCCGGCGTGTGTGTGTGTGTGTGTGTGTGTGTGTGTGTGTGGTCTGCATGGGACCGCCCTCCTCAGCTCACAGGTACACAGGGACAGAGAAATCATATTTAGCCTGTCACACAGGTGCTTTGTGTCTCTGACCTGGATGATGAATGACGTCCAGCCAACCTGCTCTTCCTTTCTAATTTTCTCATTTAGTTTCTGTTTTTCTCAAACGACAGACCACAACTTTCTCAGCCTTTTGTTCCAACTTGTTTGAAATGTGCTGCTCTAGTTTAATCAAATATTTACCAAAATATCAGTGAAGTTGATGAGGTCAGAGATTAAATATGTTGACTTTGTACTGTTTTTATTTGAGTATTTGTCAGAGATGATTTTGTTTTAATCAGGTTTTATGTTGTGTTTAAGACTTTCTGCCTTTCCCTGATTTAAACACTCGTCAGGACTTTAAAACTCTCGGCTCAACTCTGTGGGATGTAAACACCTCCCAGTTTATGTTGCCTAGCAACTCAAACAATAGGAATTCTCAGACAGGAGATTCTTATTAATCAATATACATTAAAAACAGGAAAACAAGATAAAAAAGGTCAATAATTGATACTTTATTATGTCTTTTTGTTGTTTTGCTCCTTTGTTTCGTATTTCCACAACTTTCATGAACAAACACGTCGCTCAGCCTCATGAATCCTGTCGTAACATTCAGGTCAAAGTTCGATCAGAACCTCCTGCAGACGATCAGAGACTCAAATCAAACCAAACAGAATTTTATTTAACTGTTTCAGGTCGCCATGTTTCCATGGTGATGACTCAAGCAACCGCCATCCGACCAAGAATGTCAACAGAAGTTCACTCTGACGTCACATGATGAAGCCTGAGAGACGATCGTGTTCTTCACACCTTCAGTGGAGGAAAAGTCCTGAAGCTCCGACTGCAGACGGATGAAAACGAGATAACCCTTCAGTAACGTGTCAGAGGCTGCGATATCTATTTCAAAAAAGCCTTTCAAAGGTCATAAAGACAATTATTCCATGAGAAATAATAATATTTTAAAAAAATAATACATCCACAGAATTTTGAGAAATGTGCAGAATGAAAGTCTACATTTTTTCCCTTAAAAATTTAAAGAAGCAAAATAATAATTTTAAAAGTTTTGACGGGTCCAAAAGGATCATTTGAGCGAGTTTACTGACGAGATCTGATTGGCCGAAGGATCTCTGAGCCAACAGCAGAACAACATTGATGTCATCGACCTCTGAGGCTCAGGAGTTAGCATTAGCATTAGCGCCCAGGCTAAAACATCAGGTTCAAACCCTGAATAGCTACGTTAGCATCAGCAAAAACATGCTAATCATAAATGTTTTCCATATCACCTTTAAACTGACTCTGTTGCATCCACCTGTTTTATCATCAGCATTTTGAATCTTCAGTCCTGAAATGTTTTTTTCCCGTTTAACCGTTTCAAGCTCCTGACACTTTTCTGAGTGCTGTTTTCTGGGAAGAACTGAGTTTATTTCCAGTGTTGGGACAGAAGATCATTTCAGCGATGACTGAGGACAGTTATTATGTTGTCACTGATGTAGCTGCTGCAGCAGTTTTGCCTTTGATTAGGTTTTAAGCAGGAGACTGTCACAATGGCCGCCGCCACTGCCGTCGCCGTCGCCGCAGCCAGCTGAGAATTATCATGTTCGAGAGGAGAGAAGTGAAATAAGAGGAATGAAAGCCAAGAGGAGGGGTGGAGAGGATTTTGCTAAGTTCAAGATAAGAGCATATTATAGCCAGTCGAGGAGGAAGATACAGGACGGAGGATATGATTCAGAGGGGACGAGAGGACGTGAGGCACTTCTGGAGGAGATGAGTTTTCAGTCTGCGGTGGAAGATAAGTGATGTTCTGACTGCAGGAGGCCTGCAGGTATCAAACTCAGCCCTCTCAGAAACTCACTCATGCACTCTGTATCACTTCTGTTTTAAAGAAATAAATGATGAAGAAAGTCTGGGCATTGTCCTCCTCTTCAGGTGTAGATAAAGAAAACTCTTTTCATGCAGCTCAGATGAATGTTTGGTCTTCACAGTGGAGGTCACAGAGTGTAATGACTCCATCTGTTTTCCATTAAAAAGTATAATAAGAATCTTCAATATAAAATATATAAAAATGACAGCATCTTTGTTCCGTGTTGCTGAGTCGTGTTCTTTCAAACTCGGAGAAATCTGTCATTTTATCGTTTCATTGTGTTTCCTGTCTATAGGTTCCTGTGTGACACCGGTCAGAGAGAAGCAGGAAGTCGACAAACATGACGAAACATAACGTGAATCGAACTTTAACACGTTAAGACGTTAACATTTCAGTCAGACACACAGATTCACATCTGTTTAACAAGGAAACAATCAAATCCCATGATCCCGCAGTGTTTCACCATGTCGTCAAACTACGTTTTTTTGTTATTTGTTAGAGAGCCCCCTAGTGGCAGGAATTTTATATGGTGCATTAAATCGAAAGGCAGTTAAAATGATTAATGTGATCATTGTAGTTTAACATCTTTATAGAACCTGTAATTCTCTCCGTCCACAGCTGCTGACTCGTCTTCTATCTCACCTGCTCAGCTTGGTCAATAAAGACGAAGAAGAAAAAGTAAATAAGCTTTTCTTTTTTTGTCTGTTTTGTTCTTTTTAGCTTATCAGCTTATCAGATTATCAGCTCATGTTTATGATATTTCAGTTATTGTCTTTGCACTGATTCAAACACCAAACAAAACCTCCATCTCAGGTTTTTTTTGTTAAAATAAAGTTATTTTCCATCAGAAATCGTCCTCTGAAACAGTTTCTGTCAGCGTCTCTCCTCCGCCGCCACCAAGAATAATGAAGAACTGTCACTCCGTCTCTGCACCACCCGACTGCACGTCTCCGCTCAGGCCTGTGAAAGACGCCGTGCTGTGCTGAGGCACGGACAGACGGACGGACGGACGGGCGGGGGTGTTCATGGCAAAGCGCCCTGTCAGGGGACGATCCTGTAAAACAGATAAGTATCTGGGCAGTGGTCTCTGCAAACAAACAGGGGTCCTGAGGCCTGATTAGCAAATTAAAGAGCCAGAGAGTTTGACAGATGAGACAATGGCTATAAATGTCACCGGTTAATGCCTCCACCCTGTTTCCCTGAGAACACACACACAAACACACAAACACACAAACACACACACACAGACACACACACAGACACACACAAACACACACAGACACACACACACAAACACACACAGACACACACAGACACACACAAACACACACAGACACACACAAACACACACAGACACACAAACACACACATGCCAGGGCAGCTCTGCACACAGATGGACACACACACACAGTCAGGCTTGCCTGTATGCACACAGATACATAAATAGAAAGATTCCCCCACACACACACTCACACACACACACACACACACACACACACACACGCAGGAATGCACAAACACTTCTCCTCTTCAGCACCTGTTGCTCGATCAATAACCATTTGTAGATGCGACGGGCTCCCAGATCCCCGACGTAATTAGAGCCCATATAGAAACTATATCTCTTACGTGTGTGTGTGTGTGTGTGCATGAAAAACACACACTGTGTGCTCGTGTTATGAACAAACATGGCCGCCGCGTCCTCTGGTATCTGCACACAGATGTTGGAGAGAATGAAAGTGTTTGTGTCTTTAAATTCCCTGTGAGTCCTCGGGCCGTGCAGACCGGGTCACTAAGGCCTCCATCGCACTGCAGAGGAACATGCAAACCTCG
This sequence comes from Acanthurus leucopareius, assembly GCA_029814765.1. NCBI lineage: Eukaryota > Metazoa > Chordata > Actinopteri > Acanthuriformes > Acanthuridae > Acanthurus > Acanthurus leucopareius. The sequence goes on along the minus strand of JAQMCX010000028.1, from coordinate 624,632 downwards.
CCATTGATCCATTGTTGTGCGTGAGGAGGGGTCCTATCTGGGATCAGCCCCTCGGGCCACAGCGGCTGCAGGAATGTGGAGTCTTCAGCTTTGCTACTTTGGGGCGAACATAGATCAGTGAGGCAGAGCTCCTCTGCAGAACAACGGTGGAACAGGCGACGTAATTGATCTGAACCGCAGTCTGTCATTAGGTGCTAAAGTGAAATAGGTGAGATTCTTGGCGGGCGTGGTGCGAAGGAGCGACGGCTCAGATAACGCCTCTGATTTTATCTGCTTTTCTGAGCTTTTCTGAGCTTTTCTGAGCTTTTCACCAGATTCTGTCTTTGTAAATTAAAATCCTCTTAAAGTTTTCAAACATTTTTCTGACATTTGGCAGCGATTATGAAAAAATACCCTTTGAAAATGTAAAACAAGTGCAAGCGGAGCCCCTCATTACACATTTTAAGTGTTTGAAATTCAGTAAACAGGATTTTTCTTCTACATGCATCTGCTTTCATAACTGCAGGCCTGCAGTGATCCTGCGAACACAGCAGCCGAGTGCATGCAGGCTAATGCATTCTGTTTGTTGTCTTTTAGCACATTTAAAGTTAATTAGGTGAAACCCCGGAGTGTGTGTGTGTGTGTGAGTGTGTGTGTGTGTTAAAAGTTGTGGATAAAGGAACTTGTTTAGATCATTTCACATGTTATAAAGTGACATTTGTCTGCTCGAGTCGCCGTGAGAAGCTCCTTCAGCGCTTTGAGGCCTAGAAGGATTATCTTCTCAATTATGAGACTGTTTTAAAGGCAGATAAGAGTCAGTGAAACTTTGCTGATTTGCAGGTGAATGAGTGTGTGGCGTCGTCACTGTGATGGTAACAGTCAGGAACAAATGAGGCTAGCATGGAGGCGCTGATGGTTGGATAAGCCGCCGCTGCCTCGCCGGCCTCTCACAGCCCAAAGCACAGAGTTCATGTAGAAACTAATAACTGGCAGCCTGAGAACAATAAAGACAGACAATAATAAAGTCTGGTCTGAAACGCTTTGCTGAAGGCATGAAACACTGCTGGTATTTTTAGATAACAATATCCAAAGACAGAAAAGACAAAGGCCCTTTTATTCATTTGGATTCTGCTCAGTGAGGTTTTTTTCACTCATTCGTCGTGTCGTTGTTCCTCCATGTCGTGCAGTCAGAATCTTATACATGAATCCATCAGTTCCTGAGAAGCTGCAATGCATTTTTAAACTGAATGTACATTTAAATGACCCGACTGCCAGAGCTGGTTATTCTAATGCTTCCATAAAGATCATGTTTAGTCTTCAAATATCTGCAGAGTCTGATGGTCTCTGAACCAACCTGGATGAAGCTGAACACCTGGACATGTTGGAGGAAACTGCTCTGCTGTTTGACCACCGACTCTCTCCACCTGATGAGGAAAGTCGGATCATATGCGGCTGGATTCACACGACACGGTTCAAGTTAAACAATGTGATTATTCCTCTGAAGTGGCTCAGATCAGATCTGTGACATGAACGTGTGAGCAGGAAAAAAACACTTCAGGCCTCCTTCATGTGTGGAAATACATCAGATATGAATCAGGTTTCTGCAGCCTGAGCAGACAGATCAGATGTTCCTTCACACTGCGAGTCGTAAGTCTTTAAAATGCAGCGATGGCGTATTTTATTTATGTAATTATGATGCAGCTGCTGAATGTGGCAGCAGTGGCTGTTGAAAACACCTGAGCTTTACTAAAACTCTACTTCCTGCTCCACCTTAAAATGCCACCAGTATTCTGTGCACATTCATAAAAATGCTTCAGAGAGCAAAAGCTTGAATTATTATTTCATTCTCATCCGTGTTCATCACAAAATGTTCTTAACTTCTGTTGTTTGAAATTATTTCCTTTTCCGAGTTGGTAGCTGCAACAAATCTTTACATGCAGGTTGTTTCGAGTGTAAGCAGAGTTTAAGGTGGTATAAATGCAGATATCAGAAACGGGTCACTTCTAAAAATAGATGTAAGCAGACAGTCAAAAACAAATCAGATGTAGTCAGCAAATCTGAATCTGGCATCTCGATGCAGATTTGGATGTTTCTGCATCACAAATTTCAAAGGAAGAAACTAACTGAAGTTGGTTTAAAATGTAGAAGTTGAACTTGTAACAGGAGAAGTTTGGCTTTGTGTTGTTGCTTTATTTCCTCCAACACTCGTCCTGCTTCGATGAATTAAATCCTCTCATTAGCCCAAACCTTTGCTGTCAGTTATCTGCTGATTCGCTCCACACAGCTCTGCCTCCTCCTCACTTCTCCTCACCCTCTCACCTCCTCACCTCCTCCTCTCTGTATATTTTCTTTCCCTCTGTGAGATTGAAAACCCTCCTGCTCTCAGAAACACCTGCAGGCCTCCATCTGCTGCCACGTGGGGCCGTGTGGTCCAGGACCTCCTCTCCTCTGAACTCCACGTCCTTCCATCTGCTCCTCAGCTTTCAGTTCCTGATGAAGCTTCTCAGCTCACATCACTGTTTCTGTTTCTGTTTCTGTTCGTTTCAGTTTACTTTCAAACTCACTGTTTTCTCTCTGTGCTTGTATGAGCTCAGAGAGAGCTGCTGTGTGTGTGTGTGTGTGTGTGTGTGTGTGTGTGTGTGTGTGTGTGTGTGTGTGTGTGTGTGTGTGTGT
>JAQMCX010000028.1:590078-609386 GCA_029814765.1 Acanthurus leucopareius | reverse complement strand
ATCCGCTGCCATACCACCAGACTACAGAGCAGCTTCTTCCCTCAGGCTGTGAGACTGCTTAATGCACCATCTGCACTTCTCCATGTTTAATCATTTTATTTTATTTTTCAATTAATCAATCAAGAGGGAACCACATTTTAATTATATTATACAACCTGTTGTATAATGACCAATAAACTTCCTTGTATCCTCGCATAAATACATATGGATCAGTGTTATAGAATGTGTATAAAAGGTCATGGAAGAGAAAGTGCAACGTTTTATGTGCATTAGTAGAAATATATGTCCGGTCTGTAATCAGATCATACTGTGTGCATGTTGCTGCACAATGTTTATGTGACACTATATTTGGGCAGAAGATAGTTTGAGCTTCGGTGTCTTCGTCCGTCTGCATCGCTGAGGTTCACAGAGTTCACAGGCTAAAGCAGCAACTCAGTTATAACTCACATTATGTGAAGGTCAGACATGAAAAACGTGAATAAACTGAACATTAAGGGCTCAACTCAAAGGTTTTTTTTCTGCGGTTCTTTTTTTTTCTGCATTTCTTTATTCAACAATCATTTTTGTGTTTTTTTAAGTTACTTTCTTTTCTGACTGTCAGTTCTGTTTCTTAATAACACGTCTGTGAGAAAAAACTTTCCAGGCAGCTCAAACGTCTGCATGTGTTTTCCGAAGCCTTCGCAGCCTCGAGCTCTGCTGATTATCCGTACTTGCATGATGTGTTTATGGGTGCAAAGCGCAGCCTAATCAGCGCTGAATGCCCTCCTGGTTGTTTTTGCTGTACGTGGGCTCGAGCCTCTCCAATCACCTGCTCTCTCATTAAGCAGCCATTGTGCAGAGGCCAGGTTCAGGAGGTGGTTTGATAATTGACAACAGTTCAGTCTCGATTAAAACTAAAGAGAGAATGGAACCTGATTAACTTGTCCTCGTCTCCATTTTGCAATCTGCAGCATCATTAGTTTCCCCGTCGTGTCATGACCTCCGTGTGTCACCTTCAGAAATAATGAACTAATTTAGCACATATGTAACTGTATGTGTGTTAAGGGTGTGTGTGTGTGTGTGTGTGTGTGTGTGTGTGTGTGTGTGTGTGAGACATCAATCCATCACACAGCAGATCTGCATTCTTCTTTAACATCAAATTATATGCAGCCATGTAGTTCGTGTGCTGTTTCTCTCTGTGCATGCTGGGAGTGTCACAGTGACGGCGGCCATCTTGTGCCCTCCTCTCCTTTGACCCGTGAAGAGACAGAAAAGCATTCTGGGACCTCTGATGTGTCTGCCTGCTCACCGGAAACATGACAGCAAGCAGTGAAGAGGAGAACAGACACTTTTTGTCACCTTTGTGTATTTTTTTATTCATGAGTTTTATATTTATTTAGAGTTTGAGGAGAATCTGCTCAGAAATCTGTGATGGTTCATGAAAAACACAAAACAGTCACACAGCTGAAAGATCATTTATCAAACGTTACATGCAGAATAATGAAAACAGACACACATGTAGTTTCCTTCCACCTTCGGGTTTCTCCTCCTTGAATCCAGCTCTGATCCTGAAGGTGCTGGTCCTCGGCTCCACACAGGAAGCTCCGATCTGCTGGGAAAAGCCTTCTAATGGAGGCTCATGTGTCTCAGAGAGTAGCAAACCCTCCCACACAGCACCAGCACACAGCAGCAACAACAACAGGCACAGAATATAAAAGCAGCCTCCTGAATGAGACGTGTTTTTGAATACAAAGGTCTTATTTTTTCTGTCTCTGTTGTTGTTGTTCAGCGGCAGCCTTGATTTCAAGGAGCTAATAAAGGCTCCTGCAGAATTATCTGCCGCCTGATAATCAGCAGCGAGCGGGACGGCCAAATAAAGCTATCTGTGTGTGTGTGTGTGCATGCATGTGTGTGTGTGTGTGAGTGGCTGGCTGAGAGTCCAAGTGACTTATCATCGAGTGTTTGTGTGTTTGTGTGCATATCAGCAGCAGCGAGATCAGAGACTAATAATATCTGAGCAGAAATAGCTTTTAGCAGGAAGGAGCCCGGAGATAACGTATCAGCAGCAGAGCGACTTTAATGGCCCACAAATGCATACGGTGTAAACGCAGAGAGCTGAACCTGAGACTTTTATATTAACTACACCTGTGGGGACCTCAACACATGCACACACACACACGCGCACACACGCACACACAAACACACACACACACACACACGCACTTCAGCTCAGATGTTGCATTTATCACACAGCAAAGAGACACACAGAACCTGAATGTAAATGTTGTATAAAATGCGGAGATAACATAGAGAAGTCCATTGGTTCCCAACCTGGGGGTCGGGCCCCTTCGAAGGGTCACCAGAAAAATGTGAAGGGTCGTCAAAGGAAATTTTTCAGAAACACTGAACAGTTTGACCTCTTTTACCCTCAAACAGTTTTAATAAAAATCATCTGAGATATTTCGCAGGAAAACATCTTCGTTTGAGCTTTTAACAGCTGAAACGTGACAAAGGAGCCAAACTGACTTTCAATACATTTATTATACATTTATACTAAATGCAGTGATTCTTTGCCTCCCAGTGCAGCAGTTAGAGGGAAAATGGATAAACGTTCCCCTAGAAGACACATGGAAACACAAGGGTAATAAACAGTATGCACACACACACACACACACACACACTCAGTGCACAGAAATGGGTGGATGCATCGGGAGCTGCTCCGTGGCTTCGCTCTGCAGCTTCGCTCTACGTCCAACACCAACTGATGGAGGTTATCTACACGGGCTGATTACCTGAGTGGAGGCATCAAGGACTCTGATGAACCTCAACAAACAACTGCACCGACCTTCACATTTAAAAGTCAAATACAGACCCAAAGCTTGCACAAGCTGCCGACTAATAGCTACCAGTAGAGATTCATTAGGGACTTATCGACAGCACGTACGACTCCAGCCAAAACCATTAAGCATAATAAAGTCAAGGAGAGGTAAAGTGGCTCCAGGCCAGCCTGTTATACTGGTAACCATTATAGCACCCTGCATCCACACTCCATTAGCGAGGCCTGGCTCTTCTTCGGCTCAAGCAGCGTGAGCGTTTATCTGCAGCTCGTGTTTCCACCTTCATTTATTACACACTGCCTCGGGTTTTATCACCTCACACCAACAGGTTTGAGTGGTTTCGGTGATTACTGAGGTTTTCCTTGTGTTTGGAGCTGCTTGAGCAGTTTACGACTCTGACAAAGATCATTTTAAACCATGAACATTAACTGTAAGGTCATGAGTTTTGGATGGAAATGATGTAAAAACTGACACCAATTCTGTGAATCAACCTCTCTGAGCTTCTGCACTTTATCAATGCTGATTAATGAACTAATACTTCAAAACATCTCAGCTAACAAGCCTGTGAAGACACATGCACACTGATAATCTTCACTGACAAAAATATCTTTAAATATTTTTAATTGCAAACTTCAGGTATCTTTATACCGACCAGTCGAAGGGTCTGCTGATGTCGGTGCTGATGTCGGTGCTGACACCAGAGCTGCAGAAAAACAGGGAAACATTGAGGAAACACTGAAGGCGAAAGTTTGTACGAAGGTTCATGTTTTGTCACGTTGTTTACATTTAGTTCATTCAGTTTCGGTTTCACACTTTAATTATTGAAACAGACTAATGGACTTTACGTGACAAACCTGCGTCACATCGTCATCACGTACGTTGGTTTCGTGTCTCTGTTCTTTACTCTGATTGGTTTGTTGGCGTCTGATGTCAGCGTGTTGAAAATGTCTTGTTTTGTAGTTTGATTGAAGCTTTATGAGTTTTTTCTAGATGGTCCTTAATAAAGTCTTCAGACCAAATGTTAATAAGAAGTTTGGTCTCCTCTTCCCTCCACACGTATCCTGCTGTAACTTCCTGTCATTGGTACAAAGGTCTGAAGGTCTGAACCTTTGCTTTCACACTGGACAGGAACCGAACCAGGTTCAGTTTGATCCGGCTTAAGACCACCTCTTTCGTTTGGTCAGACCAAGGTTCAACTGTTCAGTCTGAATCATGGACCGCAGAGGTTAAACACCTGCTGTTTTGGTTCAGATCAAACTGAAAAGCCCCAAAGTCCGGACCGAACGAGGCAGGGTGAAAGCTTCCTGAGAGACTTGTGAAGAGGAGATGAGGAGGAAGAGGAGAAACTGAAGACAGGAGAGGAGTCAGGAGGAGCTCTGAGCAAACAGTTACAATTATGAATCCATGTTGTGGCTTTAATATGTGCTGTTTGTTCAATGTGTTCAATTCATACAGACTGTCTGTGCATACATTTGTACGTGTGTGTGTGTGTATGTGTGTGTGTGTGTGTGTGGGTGGGGTGTGTGCGTGGGGTGTGTGTGTGTGTGGAGTGCACACGCCACAGTCCCGCAGCAGCGAGTGCTCGCTGTCACCCAGAGAGCTCAGCAGCAGCTGCTCTAAATTAGAGCCAAATCAGGCCCTTTAATTGATATTCCCAGGATCCTTGGCGCTCCCTAATTGGTGTACCTGCGCCCTGATTGGTTACCTGATTATAATTGATTAGTTGGCTCAGCTGGCCCAGGACGCGCAGACAATGGATGAATTTGCAATCGACCGTTGGGGACAAAGCGATGGAAGCAGGGAAGATGAGAAATGTGCACAGAGCCACGCTGGCATTTAAATGGGCAGGTAATAACACCTGTTAACCCTTTAACGACCCGCCCGTTCCCGGGTACACGCGGACATTTTCATCATGATTATCTTCAGTTATTGAGTTATGAAGACACATGGATGCTGACATTTACACCAGATAGCCCTGTTTGACCCTCCACACGCCTGCATGATTTCATTTACAGGTTTTGTCCTTTTTTAACCTTTTTATTTACCTGAGAAATCTGTAAAAATCTCACATTAATAAATCTCTGTTAATAATGTGTTCAGTTTCAGTCGGGTGCCTGTGATGCTCCGCTCGATGCTGCAAAATCAGTTTATCAGGTCGGAGCCTGCAAACACACACACTTACATCTGTGTTTCTTTACAAACATTCAGCGAACGAAATCCATCAGCTTCATCAAAACAGCAAAACTCAGCAATGACGACATGAAGAGTCTCAGAGAGAATGTTGACTCGTGTAATAACAGTCATTTATTTTTAAAAATGCATAAAGTTCACATTAATATATTCACTGAATACATTTCTGTGGAATATGTAAGAATATGAAACTACTCCTCATTAAAACTAATGTACGTCTAAATGCTTTTAATGATGCTGTTCCTTGTGTTGCCTGTTTATCAGCTGTTTTAATTCTTAACAAATACAGATGATATTTGCCTGGAGGTTTTCCTGTTTGTCCAGGACTCAGAACAAATACAGAATCCTGCTCGGAGCCTCTACATGTTCTTGTTAGATTCTTTAGTCACATTTTAAACGCACAGTTGACGTGAGGTCCGTCCACGTTTGTCATAACGTCGAGCTGACTGAGTGTTTGTGAAGCAGCTGACCTGCAGTCTGCAGCAGCTGAAGCTTCATGTGAAGTCTGTTTCTGAACTGACATACGTGATGATGCAGATGATGAACATGTGTGATGCAGTAGCTTGTGTTCCTGCAGACTGTAAACATCAGATTGATCAACAAACCTGAACATAAAATCCTGGAGCTGAACCCTGCAGAGAAAACAGTGGCTGCAGTCTGTAGACGGATGCATTAGCATTAATATGCACACGGACGACACGCCGCTAACCGTGTGTATGTCTCATTTAAATGGACTACATGTTAAATAATCCATCACAGGAAGGAATGTTAAGAGTAAAGAGATGAAAGAGAGTCTCTTAAAGAAGGTCTGAAAGCTTACAGGAGACAAAGTCAGTATGAGAGGAGAAGAAGAAGAGTAAAGATCAGAGCAGACGAGGGAATCCGACTCAAACTGTTCAGTTTCAGCTTGTTTTTACTGATCCAAACTAAAACACCAAGACTGAGGACAAAGTATTTATGCTCCTGATCATTACATGTTTACAAAATCATGAATAAATAAACTTTAAATACAGCGGCAGTGCAGTGTGATCGGCTAAATCCATAATGATGATGCAAAGTTGCTGAGCAAATGTCATTATTTTACAAAAGAATGTTTGTTTCTGATCCATTTTAAAATGCAAAGCTGCTGATTTCTTTTCTCTCAAGCTCCAATTTTATGATGATAAAAAAGACAATAACAAAAAAAAAGATGTTCTCGTATGTTTCCAGCCTGGTGTGAATGTGAGAAACAGCGTGAACGAGGAGAGACGAGACGTTCGGATGTGTGATGATGACACACACATTCTCGAGGTCTTAATCTCGTTCTGATCAGTTTCAAATGATCACAAATCCAATTTCCAAACAAAATTCCTCCTCTGATGTGTCTAATTGTGACCTGCAGCATTAATTTAATGTGAGGCAGTTTTGTATCCAAACGCTCTCAACCCTTCATCAACCCTTAATCAACCTCATCCTCTTGTCTCCCATCCCTGTTTTCTCCTTTTTCCGGTTCCTTCAGTCAGATGTTTCCTCTTTTATCCCTCCTGCTTTTCTTTTGTCTCATTTTAAGTCCTGATTCTAAATTCCAGCTCTTATTAAGTTTGAGCCTTTGAAGATGATGCTGTTCTTAACGCCGTCTAACCGGACGGAGACAGGAAGTCTGATGGTGAGACACAGAGGAGAGACAGAGCAGTGAGACAGGGAGGGAGGCTGACAGAGAGAGAGAGACAGGGAGGAGAAAGAAAAGGAGAGAGAGAGGAAGGGAAAAGAAAAAGTAGGAGACAGAGAGACATCAGGAAGAGAGAAAACTGTGAAGACGAGGAAACAACAGGGAGGGAAACAGAGACAGAAAGTTTCCTTCAGATCTGTGAAGCATCATCTGACTGACTGACTGACTGACTGACTGACTGACTGACTGGCTGGCTGGCTGACTGACTGGCTGGCTGGCTGGCTGGCTGACTGACTGACTGGCTGCCTGGCTGCCTGGCTGGCTGCATTAGAAGCTTTCACGCTCCTGCAGTGGAACATTGTGATTCGTGCAGAAGTGATGCAACAAAAGGAAACACGAGTCGACTGAACGAAGCTGCAGTTTCTTCGTCGCTGCATCAGTTTAATATGATGGAGATTCCATCTGCACTCTTTAATCTTAATGAGCACATGAGCTCCATCGCTGGTCTTCATCTTCATCCAGCTCTCTGATCTTTGAACAACAACTACAAGCAGAACTTTTCTGATCACTTCATTCTGATGTTTCATTCTGTTTAAGTTCATTCATCTGAAATCTTTTCCTTTATATTTTAACAAACGTACCTGCTGTCATGGACCTGACAGGCTGGTTTTCAGTGTTTGAAGGCGATTGTTAATTTTTTGTGCAGAAGGTGGAAGGAGATGAGATGATCAGCTCTGCAGTTTGTATCATCTTTAAGCGATAACGCAGAAAATTTGATGTTAATAAGTGTTGATGTTTTCCTGTTTAGATAACTGCAGTTTGTCAGTGAGGAAACAGACCTGCTTCATCCGGTTTGAACTTGTCCATCAGCTGCCGTGTTCTCCTGGTTCATAACCCTCAGTCTTCTTCTCCTCATCACCCCTGAGACATTGACTCCTGCAGGGGGTGAATATCTCTCATCTGTTGCACTGGATATCACGCATAAATGTAAAATGTTCTCAGTAAATCCAGCTGAAGCCGAAGTGCTGAAGTCTGTTGAAGTCTGCTGGAGTCTGCTGGAGTCCGATGAAGTCTGCTGAAGTCTGATGAAGTCTGCTGGAGTCTGATGAAGTCTGATGAAGTCTGCTGGTCTGCTGAAGTCTGCTGAAGTCTGCTGGAGTCTGCTGGAGTCTGCTGAAGTCTGCTGGTCTGCTGAAGTCTGCTGAAGTCTGCTGGAGTCTGCCGGAGTCTGATGAAGTCTGCTGGTCTGCTGAAGTCTGCTGAAGTCTGCTGGAGTCTGGGTTCAGACTCTGTCCCGTGAAGTCTGCTGAAGATGCTGAAGTCTGTTGAGTTCTGATGAAGTCTGTTGAAGTCTGCTGAAGTCTGCTGAAGTCTGTTGAGTTCTGATGAAGTCTGCTGAAGTCTGCTGGAGTCTGCTGGGGTCTGGGTTCAGACTCTGTCCCGTCTGACTGTTTGCATCTTCATGTTCACACGTGATGTTTCATCTGATTCACCTTGAAAACACAAACCCTGACTGCAGACGAACCTCGTGCACCTGTTTGATAAATACACCGCAGAGCGCTTTGCAGAGAGCCTCAACTCAGTAAACACTCTTTGTGATTGTGTGAAATTGCCTTGTCGGGTTCTCAGGGACAGACGGGGAAAATGGCAGAAAGTTGTCACAGACTCGGCCGCTCTGCTGCCTGACGGCGGTTAATAACCAGGCGAGTTTCACCACGTTTGATGGTTCACACGTGACCGTGGTCATCACAAGCCGCCGTCGTCCCATCAGGTCTGAACCTGCAGCTTCTGCACAGCTCGAACCTCCACTGCAACGAATCACACAGGAATCATTACAAGAAAAAAGAAGCAACTGTGTCATTTTCAGTTTCTCTCACAGGACGAACAGACAGAACGCAGAGTGTTTTCAAACAGATTGTTTGGTGTCGCCTTGACCGTGACACCGTGTGTTCATCAGTTCTGTTTCCACAAATATGTTTACTGCCTGTTTTCACCTGAAGGTTTAAGTTATTGAGCGCTGACCTGAACATCTGAGTTCAGCTTCAATAAACTCTTTATCTCATTAAAAAACATGTGAGTCCACATCAGGAGGGTTTAAAGGTCAAGGCCTTCATGTCCTTTTATTATCACTGAGGCCATAAAACGATCGTGTGGAGAGCAGACAGTCTGAAGAAAAGAAGGGAAAACTGTCTTTTGTAAGGAAATAAAACTGAAATTTTTTCATAAATTTGAATAAAACTGTCGATGTTTGGAGATTCAATGATGTCAGAGAAGAAATCTGAAGCAAAAACAGACTCTTTAACTGGGACACAATGTAACTCAGCATAATGATCTTCTTTGGACTTTTGCTGATTTAAAGATTTAAACTCAGGTTTGAAGTTTGTTGATCGACATGAGAAACAAATGAAGCTCCGGCTCATTCAGGAAAGTTTCCTCCTGTTTTTCTTCACCTCGTAGTTTTTGCCGTGAACTCTCCTCACACATCTGCTCCTTTGTGACATCAGCTGTTTGCATCAGCTGGTCACATCTGTCCGGCAGCACAGAGACACACCTGTGTTGTTTACCTGCCGTCTTGCTGCTGTCTTTTTTCATATGATCTCCTCTCTCTCCCTCTGGTTCCTTCATGCTGGTCCTTCTACCTTCATCAGCTTCAGTCGTCAGAGATTCATCAGTTTCTTCCCTTCATGAGTGTTTTTCAGGTTCAGGGGGGTCGTCAGCCTCCATCAGCATCACCTCCTCCTGCTGCTGCAGTTCAGCTCAGATGCTCCTCAGCTACAAAACCTTCAGTTTGGTCTGAACTCCAGAGACTTCCTGACTCATCACAGATCATCTGTGAACATCAAAAATTCATCTTACAGGACCTGAACTCTCTTTTCTTTTTTGTTTTCTCTGTTACTGAACAGATTTTTTCTTTCAGCTTCCTCTTGACTTCCTGCAAAGTTGTGTCAACATGCACATTTTCCCGAAGCTGCTGTGCGACTGCCTGGACTGGAGTGATCTGATCTCACAGAAGCTGAGCTGAAGTGGATGAGTGGCCGAGCTGTCGGCTCGCTGCGTCTCCAAACACCTTTTCACACCTGTTAGCGCTGAACGGCGGGCGTGTGTGTGCGTGCTGCGGGGTTTTGTTTGCCTCTGCAGTTGTAATCCACTTTGTGGTGTGACGAGATACAAGAGAGAGAGAAAACCTTCAAACCTGAGGGACGAGCAGCGGCTCCGCGAGTCTCCAGGTTGCAGCTGCTTCGTAAAAACCGTGTTTGGTTTCAGTCTCCGTCACGCCGCATCGCTCTGATTCCGTCATGCCTCCTCTTGTCTTCTGTAAACTCCTCTATCTCCGTCCTCCATTCGTCTCTCAGTGCCTTCCTCCATCACTCTGCCCCCCCCCATCCTGAAAAAACTCCAATACCCCCCCCCCGTCTGTCTCGGGTTAAACCTCGCTCATCTGAACGTCAGGTGTTGGAGAAACGTGGCTCCTCCCAACGGCCACCAGGCTCATTAATAACGGATGTTCACAGAGGTTCAGCTGAGAGCAGGATGACCTGCAGCCACTCAGCGCAGGAAACACACACACTCACAGGGGAGCAGGGTGTGTGTGTGTGTGTGTGTGTGTGAGCGACTAAAAGTGTGTGTTTCTGCAAAAGAGAGCAGAATAAAAAAAAAAAACTGGGTCAACATTCAAATAGAGTGAGAAGCACAGATGGTTGAGAGGACACACACACACTCCTCTCAACATGATTGGTCACTTTCAGTGTGTGTGTGTGTGTGTGTGTGTGTGTGTGTGTGTGTGTATGTGTGTTTGTCAAATGAAATCTGCTTTTTTTTTTAACACAAATCCTCACACACTCTCAGAGAAGCTGTGACGTTCTGACCAGGTCAGACAGCAGACGTTCAAACTGAACTCGACAGTGATGTGTCAAACGGACTGCGTTTAAGGGCCGGGGGAGTGGGCAGAAAAAGCCCTCTGGCTCGTTAAATACGAGTAAATAAGTGACTTTAGTGCCCTGTGAAGGGGGTGGGGGTCATAAACCTGAAATCAACTTAATCGAACCTTCTGTCAGGTGACTCGGGGGAATCCGTGGCCTCGACTCTGCAGGCAGATCGATTATCGAAGTGACAGAAAACAAATGTTTGCATGAAAATGACGAAGTCGTTTATTTACTGTGATGTTGTCGGTTTTCACAAACGACTTCGGCTCCGGAGAAACAAACTAAACCTCCCGTCAGTTTCCCATCAGACTGTGAATCCAGTCCGTCCAAACTCATGGAGAACCACTCAGTGAGAAGACACTGGGTTTGATGTTTCCTGCTGGTCTTCAGGTCTTCAGGTGTGAACTCTGACGGAGCTTCATGTGGATGATCCCGTTCATGAATAAACCTCCACCACGCAGAGGAAACAGAAACATGGAGGTTATTTTCAGTTTTGGATCACATGTTTAGTTTTTGTGTGTTTGAAGAGAAGCTTGGCATCATGTGACCATCAGAGCTCAACACCTGTGTGTTTCACCTGCTTCATAACGTGGAATTCAGGAGTTGAATGTTTCACAATGTGTCGTGTTTCTGTGTTTTAAATCATCGGATATTAGATTAAAACTGTCCCGTCTTGTTTTACTGCGTTCTGGGTTTCCACCTTCCCTCCTCACCTGCGTCTGCCTCGTTAGCCCCGCCCCCACCTCGTTACCAGTGTCCTCTCCAGCCAATCATCTTGTGTCCTGATCCATCCTCTCGTTCTCCTCACCTGAGCTTCTCCAGCTGCATCTCATCTCCTCCTCAGTTCAGTTTTCAGCTCAGTCTTTGTCTGATGGTGCTTCAGAGTTCAGCTCAGGTGTTTTCTTCTTCTCTACACTCGACTCCACCTGCTCCACCTGTGAAGGTTCTTAACTGAAACCTGACGAGACATTAAAAACACCTGGAACATCATCCCAGAACCAGTTCAGCCTCTGAATTCTGTTTGTCTTTTGTTCTCTTTCATTTACAGCTTCATCAGTCCAGTTTCTCCTGTTAGAAAACAGGAAAAACTCAAATACAATTTTAAGAAAAACTCAAAATTAAACAGTTTTTTTTCATTCGTTTCATTTGTTTCCCTCAGACCTCCATCTTTGTTTCTCTCAGTCTGTTTCAGCTCTGCTCTCTGCCTCATTATCTCGGCCTTCCCTCCCCCTCTGTCCTTCCTCCTCTCTCTGTCCGTCAGCTCCAGGCTTTATTACCTGTCCCTCCTCCTCCCCCTCCCCCTCCCCCTCCCCCACGCTGCCCGGTTAATCCAGTGAAACATCTGTTTCTTGGAAAGCTGGCACCGTAAACGGCCCCCAGCCCCTCGGTCTCTTTACGAGGCCACTCACTCTGAACTAACGGTGGCAGAACAGCACTCTGAGGTGTCGTCCTCCCTCCCATCCTCCTCCCGCCTCCTCCCGCCTCCTCTGTCACGTTTCCCTCACACTGAACGGACAGAGAAATAGTCCTCTGAAGGCATCAGCGTCCTGCCTCCCTCCTCTGTGTCCTCCCATCACTTGTCCCTGTGTTTGTCCTATAGACTCGTCCTGATTTGCTGTCCTCCTCCATCTCCCCCTCCATCCTCTGCCCTGCTGTGGCCTCCTTCCTCTCCTCCTTCCTTCACACTTGTTTATTGCTTTACAGCTGCTGTTTGGAGAAGCTTTAGACTTCAGCACCTCGAGGAGGGAAGAAGAGCAGCTGTCTCTGAAACAATGAGAGCTGCGATTTAAACCGCTGCCCTTTTTTTCTCTTTATCTCTTATCTCCATCTCCATCCATCATCATTCATCACTCCCTCATCTATTAATTGTTATCTTTCGATCTTTCTGTGACATTCTTTAATCTGATTTATGGCTTTTTTGGTGCCTGCCAACATTTCCTCCGTCCTAATTAATGACACTCTAAGGATGCCCTTGAGGGACAAATGAGGGAGGGCTGGTCAGATTGAGGTCAGCTGAGGGTTTTTCTTCTCCAGATGCTGATTGTCATCACACAGCGTCCAGCCTGATGAAACCACAGCGTGAGTTCACCTGGTTTGTCTACAGGTGACGGGAGTCTGAGGTTTGTTCAGAGAAAAGCTGCGTTGTCTTCCTGCAGACATGAGGATCAGTGTGAAACAGCTCGTACGAAAGCACAGAGGCTCAAACACTGTTGCATTTCAGTCTGTCAGAGGATTCAAATGTTCAGTGAAGGTTCCTGCTGTATGATGACACACTGTGCATGAAGAAACTGGATGCAGATGGAATGTGCATGCGTTCCTCTGAGGTGCTGCAGGTTTTTTTCACTGAAAAATAACTTTATAGCTCCAACAAACAGCTGTAACTAAAATCATTAGGATCAATCAAACCTTTTTTTTTAGTTTCCGGTTTTTTTGGGGGTGGGGGTCACTCAGAGGATGAACCTCCTCCTGCAGAGTTTTTTTAACCTCTCGTTGTGCAGCATCACCACAGCCTGAGCGTCTCCTCCTGCCAAGAACCAGGATGCAGATTCTCGGCACATGCTGGACCTCATTCACCCCTGCAAACAGGTTTCTGTGTTTTATCTCTTCATAACCACGTCTGAGCTGTGACGTGTTGTAGCTGCAGGAACCCTCCCCGCCCCAGCTTTAATTCACATCTTATACAGAATATTTAAGTGATCTCACCTGATTCAAAGTTGGTTTTACTTTACTAAACTTGACTGTAAACATTATGCAGTTCATGTCTGTGTTTCATGTTGTGTAGTTTTGTGTTTTTTTATCTCTAAGCAGCGCTTTATCTCTTCACCCCCTAAATATTTTTACAGATTATAAGTGGAGTTTTTAGCCGTCGTATTCCCATCCTCCATCCTTCTTCTTTTCTTCATGTGATTGTATTTGGTCTCCTTCACTAGCAGACAGAATCATATCTTCTCTCCCTGCAGAAGCTTCAAACCTTATCGTCCTTCTCACAGTTTCCAGATACCAAACAGATGAAACCGTGAGCTCGTGAGCAGAAGTTACCACCTGGCTCGCAGCCTCTCTGCGGCTCCTGCATCAGCTCACTCGCCCGGCGAGGCGTCACGTCTGAACTTCCTGAACTGAAGGACACGAGGAAACTGCTGGGAGTGATTGCAGCACGACGCAGTCGTCCAACTAATCACATTAATGTACTTCTGCACATTGTACATTCAGTTATTCAGAGCAGGTCTGTGTGGGTTGTTTTACTTTCTTTTTTCTGTCTCTGGAGCTCATAAATCAAGATGTAAATGAAAGCAAAGGGACTGGGTTTATTATCAGGCTGCCGTTCCTGCGTGTAAATGGAAATGAATTACAGGCAGACGGGGAAGTCTGGACGCTGCAGATGAAACTAAATGCATGTTCAAGTGTTAAAGACAAGTTACAGTCTACATGTTGTTTAAAGTGTGAGCATCTGTAACGGATATTTAGAGTTTTCACTGGTCAAACAGAACGTCCTGATGTTTAACATGTTCTGTTCCCACACACAGTTATGTGCTCATTTAAATGTTAATGGTAAAATTATATGGCAGCATTTGTCCTCCGGAGCCCTGCAGTCACTGTGTGCCGGAGAGAGAAAGTTCACGTTTGGTTTTAAATCTGTAAAAACAAAGACTAAAGCATCAAAAACTCCGACTTCTGTCCAGCTTTAATGGTTCTGTCATCTTCAGCATTTTTGCCCTGAAAAGCTCCGACGTGTTGGAGAATCTCACATTCTTCTTCTTCTGTTTGGCAACATAAACAGGGAATAAAAAATGGCATGTCTCCCCCTCAAAATGAAAAACCACTAAATTCCTCTCATCTTTTGTGGATTTACTGCCTGCTTTTACTAAAGACAAACATCTGCTGCGTGTCTGGAAGCGAATCAATAGCCAGTCTATCTGCAATTAGTTACAGCAGCAGCAGTGATATAACAAGCGTTACTGCACTGAGAGACTTCAGCAGCAGAGAAAACCAACCCGAGGAGGGAAGGAAAGAAAAGGAGGATAACTTGTGCAGAATGGATGGCTCTGGTTTCACTTTTGGGCGGATGGCAGACAAAGAGATGGATGGAGGAGACTTAAGACGGGATTATGCCAAGTGGGCAAGAAGAAAAGACTTCCTCAGTCCTTTTAGCTTCAGGGATTGTTGAAACAAAGTCAGGGTTTTTTTTTTTTTGCAAACCCATAAACACCGAGTGATAAACACAATGCATCACATTGCAGAGTGAACTTTGCATAAGCAGCAGCAGCAGCAGCAGCGTGCGTGTGGGTGAGCAGCAGGAGTAAGGTGTGCAGTCAGGAGATCCCTCTGTTATCTGAGGTGAGAGCTAATGATGCTTAGATCTGCAGAGGGAAAGCAGGGCTGCTGGTTCACCTCAGGTGAGTGTGATTCAGTGTTTGTGGTGGAGTGAAAACCCTCTGTGGAGGAGAGAAACATGTTGTCCTCAGCTGTTGCCGTCTGCTGGAGGCTCTTGTGGTCGGAGGTGTGAATCCTTTGCAGCAGACAGTGAAGCAGCTGCTCGGGTTCGTCTGCGGTGTTTGTCCACAGCGAAGCGATGACGGTGGAGGATGTTCTGTTCCTCAGCACTTTTATTCAGTCAACTCGAGACGATAATAATAAGAGTCTTTTATCAGCGTGAACAGAGGTGATGCTGTGACTCTCACAGAGGCCTGAAAGCCTCCCTGCTCTGCCTGAAGATGGCTTTTCACTAAAATGCATCTTCATTTGTTCCTCTCCTCTTCTTTCCATCACAGAAAATCCATTTTTTTATTCCAAACTATGATTTTTTTTATGTTGTTCACTTTAGACTTCCTCCACATGATGCCATTCCTTTTTGGTGAAGGGCAGCTGCTTTGGTGTCATCTGTAAAGACAGAAGGTCCAATGAGGAGGGAGGTGTGGTCTGAGAGACTCATGATGGGACCCAGAGATGCCTCATGTGGCCTGATGGTGGCGCTCTCAGGTCTGCAGGACGTCTGCAGACTGATCGAACCTTAAACGAACCTGCAAAGACGCAGCGACCGGAAGAACCGAAGCTTCTGCTGTTACATTCACTGCTTTTCTTCGTTCTGCACGGTTTGTCCTCATCCGGCTGAATCTGCTGGATGTTCTGCGTGGTGACCAAAAGCACATAAGTGGATAAATTTCCTGTAAAAAAACAGGCTTCAGACAACAGATGAGCCATAATTTTTATGGCGGTGGAGGGAACAGTGCATGCAGTGTACCAGAGAAGCTGTTTGTCCTGGATATTTATGATGGTTCATAAATAACAGGCTCCTCGTCTGCGAGACTCGCTCTGCCTGCAGTGGAAGTGGATGGGCAAAGGGCAGATGGAGGTGTTTCACTGCTTCACTATTTTTAGCAAGAAATGCAACGGAACTAAACCACCGGGGCAGCAAAGGTGAACAGAAGACAAAACTTCTGCACGACCTCATGAGGCTGTGGATCAAACACAGGTTTAAAGAATGAAGACGACGAAGTGAAAACAGGAAAAGAACTCAGAGACAAACAGAAACATTCACTGATTCGATGCTTTTTCTTTGTCTTCATGTTGAAGACGGCGCTTCAGTGTTTAGTCGACCTGACTTCTCTGCATTCGATCTGCAACGATAAGTGACAAACAGGAAGACACTGATTTCTGCTGCAGACGTGAGAAACGGACGCACATAAATCACCCTGATCAGCTGATTCATGGCTCTGCATCAGTCTGCTGTCAGATGCAAACACAAGCTTCCCCATGAGCCCAGAAACATGAGCACGCTTTATGTTGAAACAATCAAACCTCACAAACACTGAACACCTTTTATTTGCACAGAAAAAAGCTAATTCTGCACCAAACGTGAATATTACTGCATCTGAATAAGTGCAAAGGGCAGCAGAGACAGAACAGAACAGAACTGTTCGCTTGGCAGAACATTCATGGAGCCTCTCTTCCTCTTTTTGTCTCATTTCAAACTGATTCGCAAAAATATCAGTACAAACATTCATGATTTCTTAAATTCCAAATTTTGCACAAAGTGAATTTCAAGGTCAGAAAAAAAACCAAACTGTCGTGAGGCTTCGCATCTTTTCTCTCAGACACACAAACATGAGCTTCAACACCCGAGGGAGCAGCAGGCTGTGATGAGGATTCACCCCTGGGAGTCTTTGATTGGGAGTTAAGTGGACTAACAGGAGGAACACACACACACACACACACACACACACACACACACACACACTGACGGCGGGGGGAAAACACACAGAAACATGTGGAACACTGAGGAAAGTCAGGAGGTGTTCCAGCTCAGAGGTCAGCAGCTCCATCAGCACCTGAGCCCAGCCAAAGGCCACGAGTTCAGCGGTTTGTGGCCGGCCACGCCTCCTCCTGCCCTCGTGTCGCGGTGATTAGCTCCTCAGGCTCGTTAGTCATGCATTTTTAAATCCCAACATATGCTGCTCCTCTTTTTATTTGCATTCTTCAGCCTGGGCAGGGAGGAGGAAGATGCATTTGCATACTTGCAGCCCACCAGAGATGGAAATTTCTGCAGACCCTTTGCTGAGTTGTGTAACCAGCAACATCAGTGGTCATTATGTTTTCCTCACCCTTCCTCCCCCCTCCTCCTCAGTGCCCCCCCTCCTCTACCCATCTGCCCACTCGCTCCTCAACTATGTGGTTTCTTTTCTCTTTTTTGTTCCAAGACAAAAATAATAAAATATTTGTTTTATTCGTCTGCAACAGAAGATCTTTTCAAACCAGAAGAGAAGAAACAAGAAGGAAAACAGAAACGCTCGGTGAAATGTTTCTTCATTTGTTTATTCATGTCCTCCATTAATACACAGGACTCTGTTTTCTCATGTAATTTGCTTTTTCCACTCATTTAACTCACAGCTTTGGTTTAATTTCACACACACACACACACACACACACAGCGTGGATTCCCTCTCTCCACAGTTTGAAGATGATTTTTTCAGAGCTGAGCCTTGTGAGATGAACGAGGAGAGCAGATAATTCAAATCATCCAGGTAATTAAACCAAAGTTTCAGCTTCTGTGAGACAGAACGAGCGTCAGTTTCCACATCATGTCGTCACACGTCTGCGTCCAACCAGATGGAAACGCTGGAGACGAGCCAAGCTGTCACGGGAGCAGATCGATGCTCAGCAGAGGTGTGTGGATCAGGAGGAGCAGAGGTGGAAACATGCAGAGCTGAAGACAGAGACTCCCTCATGTTTCTTCACCTCCGTCTCTGCTGTGATGAGTTTCCCTTTAAAAACCTCCAACTGATGCGAAGCTGCAGGACAAAAGACTGAAACATGATGAGAGCAAACGAGAGGCAGAAACTCTCTGAAGGACACGTTCAGTCCGGACAGATGGAGGAGAAACTGTGTAAATATGTAGATTTACAGAGATTCAGGCGGGAAACAGGCGGTGCACAGTGGCAGAGTGTGTGTACACTCGACTGTAACTGCATGTGTGTGTGTTTGAGCTGAATTATGTTTCACAGCTGCTCGGTGGAAGAGAAACGTCTCTTTTAGCAGCATTTCAGCAGCTGCTGAGTGATGTAAGAAGCAGAGTAAAAGGCTGCAGCAGCTGAACTTCCTTCGCAGGGGAGCATTTGAGGATGGAGCTGCCTGACCTTTGACCTCGCCGCCTCCACACACACTGACTCTCTGAAACACTTTAAATGTGCTTGTTTGTTTTCCTGCGACTGTCGGTGTCTGGCTGCTTCTCCTGCTCGTCCACTTAACTCCAAGGCAAAGAGTCTGCAGAGAGGAACCCTCATCACAGCTTCACGGCCCCTGGGGTGTTCAGATCAATGTGTGTGTGTGTGTGTGTGTGTGTGTGTGTGTGTGTGTGGGATCAGGCCACATCCACACTGCAAAGTTTTTAATGCATTTTGAAACACAAACCATCTCCGTCCTGATGAGAGTTTGAGCTCCGTTTCAGGTCTGATCTCGGCCCAGACTAACACCTGACAGCACACACCGAGCGCTGGGGGTGTGTGTGTGTGTGTGTGTGTGTGTGTGTGTGTGTGTGTGTGCGCTGGTGTAAACAGGAAGCAGATGGTTGTTGCTTGTATACAGAGGAAGAAAATAAATGAGGAAAAAGAGCAGAGATTCGTTTGGTTTGACAAAGAGGTGAAAGTGGAACTGAATGCAGCCGATCAGGAGTCTCTGAGGTCAAACACCTGAAACTTTGATCGCAGGTACAGAAACGTTGTGTTTACATTAAATAAAAAGATGGTATTTCTGCAGTCATGTGATGAACAAAGAGCAGATCATTAATACAAACAGTGAAAACCATCACGGTTTCATGCTGCTGAGGAGAAAATGCAAACAAACTCTGCGAAACATCCTCCTTTAATAAAAAGACAGAAACCTTTTTCACACTCTGAGAGATTCAGTTATTAACGAAGGACATTTATCTTCTGTCAGGAGCTCAGGAGGAACCAGGCAGCGAGCGCAGAAGGTGGAACAGCCTCCTTCACACAACAGCCAGTTGTGTTCAAGTGTTCCACACACCTCCTCCCTCCTCACCTCCTCCCCTCCTCCCCTCCTCCCTCCTGCATCCTCCGTTTCAACTGGACTCTCGCTTTCTAACACATCCACTGCCACACACACACAGACACACTTTGCTCACTGCATCTCAACCTCTCCTCGTTCTGGGGGGGGGGGGGGGGGGGGGGGGGGGGGGGGGGGGGGGGGGGGGGGGGGGGGGGGGGGGGGGGGGGGGGGG